>JAGSMR010000088.1:205000-805000 GCA_029286605.1 Sericinus montela | reverse complement strand
AATCCAAAGAACAATTACAACTTTTACAAGTGAAACTTATTTTTAATTGTCGATAAAATTTAAAAATTATGTCTAAGATATGAATGATTTGTTTCGATTTGAACGATAAATGTTTTAGTTTTTCGTTTTTATTTGATCTTTCTAATATCGGTAATTATATTAAACAATTTCCGCAATTTATCACTTATTTTTCTTTTTTTTTTGTCATTAAAATATTTCAAAAGATATTTTCTATTCTAGAAGTTACCATTCATAGAATGAATTTATGTAAGTGGTGTTTATCTAAACGCAATGTAGCTCACTTTGAAAATTTTGGCTACTAGCTACTAGATGGCGCTTATAGTCAAACCAATAGTTCTGACACGAAATGTTGAGGCCGTTTAGAAGTCAATCAGCTAAAAAAGATATGTATTCGCAGAAACGAAACAAAAACACGATATACAGTTTTTTTTAGTTTATTTTTTATTACTACGTATACACATATGGACAAAATCACATAAATAGATGTGATCCCAAATTAAAAGAAAACGAATCCAAATAAATACATAAACTTATGCAGGCTGATGAAGATGATGACATATAATTCGAGATTCACTCATTAGTAATCGTATTAAAAAAAGCTATATCTTCACGCTATTTCCAATACTGGAGTAGGCAGAAGTCTAGTCAATTAGATACTTTCTACACCTTCCACCGAACACTTTTCTGTGACAATGTGACAAGTGGTGAGCGGCGTAAAACGGCGACGTGTCCAAGCTAAGGATACAAATCGTACATAAGTTTATGAAAAAACTCATTGGTACGAGCCTGTCACTTGGGTATCGAACTCGGGTATCTTGCCTCGAATTCCGAACACGCACCACTCAACTGTCGTGACATATAAGACATTTATGAGATCACGTATTATAGATGATCTTATCACTAAAATTAATAAAGGCCGTGCTCGATGGTTTGGGCACGTTGAGCGAATGAGAGGAGACCGAATGAATAAATACATAATACGAAAATTAACATTGAAGAATGTCGAGGCGGGCCGAGACTTTGAAGAACGTGTGAGCAAATTGCTCGAACTGAGGAGAGTCAGATATCTAGGCGTGCATGTATGAAGAAAATGATGATTAGGATACCTAGACGTGTGTGTATGAAAAAAATGATAAATCCGAAAGAAGCGAAAGAGGTGTGTAAGGATCGTGACAATTGGAACTGACACTTCAAATTCAAATAAATAATTTGAATTTGAATTTGGTGTACTTGTTCTCTCTGGCTACCCTGTCAGGGATAGTAGAATTTAAGATATTTGAGACAATATCTAATGTTATGAGTTGTGTTATTTATGTAATTAAGTTACCAAATTAACATAGTTATGAAGTAACTTAGTGTTACGTGTTCGAAGTATAATGAGCAATCGCTGGCGGCTGCGTCTGTGTAATTTAAAATTTTCTCTTCAAGTTTCTTTATCAAGATAAGTGTTCGGTATTCACTATATATCATTATATCAACGGACAACCCGATGTGTTAGTTGGTAGTGCAAGTAGGAGGCCTTCGAAGCGAACGTTCCGAGTTCGAATCCCGCTGGGAGCAATCATTTGTGTGATGAACATGAATGTTTGAACTCGTGTCATGGATGTTTATAAGTATATGTGTAAATTAATTTATGTATATGTCTTTGGTTATCGCACATTAGGACGGATGTTGGCTTGCCACCTGTCACGTTGCCTAAAGAAAGCTTAGGTGAAAAGTAAGTCTAAATACTACACTTAGTTATCTCGACCTCTAGAGGAAAAAGAAATCTCCTTAGTTTGGAACGGGTATTTTTCGAGAATAATTATTAGAGGCCTTAGGTTTAGGATACGGACCGCGAAACATGAAGATTCGGGAACACCATTCGACGATAGTCTTGAACCAACTCCCGACAAAACCATTGCAGCTTAGTTGGGAGTGAATAACAGGAATGCTATTGTAGTCGAAGGGACTTAATTGTCTAGACTAGACCTCTGTCTACCACTGTATTGGGAATTGAAAGATATTTATTTATTATTACTATTGACGTTTCTTAAGCAATGCCAGTATTCTTTATAAATAAAAAAGTTATCCTGTCGTTAATCTAGCCACTGCCATACTGCGTCTAGTGGATTAAGAAAAAAAACAACTTATTTTTTTTTAAAGAAGTCACGATAGCCGAGTTGTTGGGTGGTCGGAATTTCGAGTCGAGAGACCCGAGTTCGGTCCCCAGGTGGCAGTACCAATGAGTTTTTCAAAAACTTATGTACGAATTTCATCGTTGGCTTGGACATAAAGGCGGCGACGGGCTCACCACCTGTCACGTTGTCCCGAAAATATCTTCGGTGGAAGGTGGGTCAAAGGGACTTAATTGTCTAGACTTGACCTCTGTCTATCCCTGTATTGGGAATTGCGTGAAGATATTTTTTTTATTTTTTTATTTTTTTTAATAATTTGTTTTGAATTATTATTTTGAAAGCGTGGGTGTGATGAACACGAAAAAAAAAACATATAATTGGCGCTAATTCCACCGATTGCTGATCGTGACTTCTTATCATTACTTTGTTGCTGAATGTACGTGTGCGTTACTTTTTAATGAAAACAACGCTAAATTAATTTCTAAATGTATTTATGTCTAATGAGAATAAAATAATTGTTTAATTTCGAGAACATTCAACGTTTTTGCTGCGGATGTAGTCGTTGAGTATCTGTAACGAAGAAGAAAAGTATATGTTGTTAAAGAGAGATTTTGAATTGTTTAATTCATGCTCATCATTACATAATTTGAAAAGAAAATATCTTCACGCCATTCTCAACACAGGGGTAGCTCTGTCTCGACAATTAAGTCCTTTCGACCCACTTTCCACCAAAGACATTTTTGGGACATCGAGACTGGCGGTGAACCCGTCGCCTTCGTTAAGTCCAAAACAACGATATAAATCGTACATAAGTGTCGTGTGAGCCTTGGGGATCAAATTCAGGTCTCTTGAATTCCGATCACCCAAACACTCGGCTATCGTGACTGTTAGATAAAATCTTCATTATTTTTCATTAAAATTGAAGAAACTAAAATTGACAGTTAATGGATTGTAAATCCAGGGACTCGATGTATGGAGATGATTTGGGACTCTGAGGAAATCTTTGGGAGAGATCTATGTTCAGCAGTGGACTTCTCGGGCGAGTGACGTCCACATCGCTTTTGTCTCATCAGCTCTTGAGGTCACAGGTTTGATTCCTGGGCGGTTCGATGAAGAAAAACACTTTTTATTTATTTATTATTTATTGTACATTGTATTGTTATTATTTGCAATGAAAATATTTAAAACAGTATGATGGTACTGTACACTAACTGTAAAATAAAGGGTTTACTTTGTTTTATTAACAAATAATTGTACTTGAATGTTGATTAAATACTAATTCTTGTCTAGAATAAAAATATAATATGTAAAATCTATACAGTTTTCAACAAATTATGTTAGTAAAACTGAAACGTCAAAAGGTTATAATATAAATTATTTGCAAGTCTTGTAAAACTCCCATTATAAACATTGTGTTTGTTTTTTATTAGATCATTTATTAGATCAGTTACTTGTTCTCCATATTTATTCCTTATTCCTTATTTTATATCCTTATAAGGAATAAATATGGAGAAAGATTGTAAAAATAAGGAGGACACTTATTATCTCTGGTATGTTTTATTGTGGTGCCTTCGTCATTTCCGATTCCATAACACGAGTGCTTCAGCTGTTTACTTTGGGATCAGAGCAATGTACTTACGTAATGATGTCTAAATCTTTGTCTCTACCCATATCGTATGTATTTGTAAATATATAAATACCTTCATCCATCCTATGTTCAGCCATCCCAGAGGTCTAGAAAATTACCGGGATTTTGTTGTAGAAGAAAGTCCTATCCCGATAAATATGCAAGGCCTGCCTATTAACAGCTTAAGAAATTTATTAAAGAAAAACTTTATAAGGGTTAGTACAATGTAAATGAATACATTATTGACACATAAGAGTAATATAGTTTTGCCACAGTTTAGTGTATAGTGTAATCAATCGTAGTTAATAATTTTACAATCACTTTCTCTATATTAACTACAGTATCGTTTTTAAATATAGCCTATAAGGCTATATTTACACAATACGGTCAAGATAACGTTTAAAATAAAAACTCCACGCCATTCCCAACACTGGAATAGACAGAGGCCTAGACAATTAAGTCTACTTACTACTTACTTAGACTTTACTTACTCTAGACTTTACCTTACCACCACCCACCGAAAACATTTTTTGAGACATGACAGTTGGTGAGCCTTTATGTCCAAGCCAACGATACAAACTGTACAACGGTTTTCAAAAAAAAAAAAATATCTTCACGCAATTCCCAATACAGGGGTAGACAGAGGTCAAGTCTAGACAATTAAGTCCCTTTGACCCACCTTCCACCGAAGATATTTTCGGGACAACGTGACAGGTGGTGAGCCTGTCGCCATCTTTATGTCCAAGCCAACGATAAAATTCGTCCATAAGTTTTTGAAAAACTCATTGGTACTGCCACCTGGGGATCGAACTCGGGTCTCTCGACTGGAAATTCCGACCACCCAACAACTCGGCTATCGTGACTTATAACAAAAGTTTTCAAAAACGACATTTGTACGACTTTACCACCTGGGGTTCGAACTCGGGTCTCTTGACTTGAATCCGATCATCCAACCTCTCGGGTATCGTGACTCTTGTATAGTGTTTCGGACGTTCGTAATTTATGTGAACTTGTAATTTAAAAAATAAAATATTAATACATACATTATTACATACTTTGCTCTGATCCCAGAATAAGTAGCTAATGCACTTGTGTTATGGAAACGGAAACAACTAGTTTACCAGAAATTACATTTTTTATATCATCACGTAATCCTTGACGGGGCAGCCAGAGAGAATAGATCGCCAAGTGTCACGATCCTTACTTACCTCCTTCGCTTCTTTCAAATTCATCATTTTCTTCATACACGCACGTCTAGGTATCCTAGTACTATCGATCTATCCTCGAGCAGTTTGTCTAGGCCTTCGAAAGTTAACCTTAGCCTACCTCGACTCTTCTATTGTTAACTTTAGCGCTATATATTTTCTTCAATATTCGGTCATGCATTTGTTCAGCGTGCCTAAACAAGAATGATCATAAATTAAATTAAATTAAATATCTTCACGCAATTCCCAATACAGGGGTAGACAGAGGTCTAGTCTAGACAATTAAGTCCCTTCGACCCCACCTTCCACCGAAGATATTTTCGGGACAACGTGACAGGTGGTGAGCCTGTCGCCGTCTTTATGTCCAAGCCAACGATAAAATTCGTCCATAAGTTTTTGAAAAACTCATTGGTACTGCCACCTGGGGATCGAACTCGGGTCTCTCGACTGGAAATTCCGACCACCCAACAACTCGGCTATCGTGACTTATAACAAAAGTTTTCAAAAACCACATTTGTACGACTTTACCACCTGGGGTTCGAACTCGGGTCTCTTGACTTGAATCCGATCATCCAACCTCTCGGGTATCGTGACTCTTGTATAGTGTTTCGGACGTTCGTAATTTATGTGAACTTGTAATTTAAAAAATAAAATATTAATACATACATTATTACATACTTTGCTCTGATCCCAGAATAAGTAGCTAATGCACTTGTGTTATGGAAACGGAAACAACTAGTTTACCAGAAATTACATTTTTTATATCATCACGTAATTCTTGACGGGGTAGCCAGAGAGAATAGATCGCCAAGTGTCACGATCCTTACATACCTCCTTCGCTTCTTTCAAATTCATCATTTTCTTCATACACGCACGTCTAGGTATCCTAGTACTATCGATCTATCCTCGAGCAGTTTGTCTAGGCCTTCGAAAGTTAACCTTAGCCTACCTCGACTCTTCTATTGTTAACTTTAGCGCTATATATTTTCTTCAATATTCGGTCATGCATTTGTTCAGCGTGCCTAAACAAGAATGATCATAAATTAAATTAAATTAAATATCTTCACGCAATTCCCAATACAGGGGTAGACAGAGGTCTAGTCTAGACAATTAAGTCCCTTCGACCCCACCTTCCACCGAAGATATTTTCGGGACAACGTGACAGGTGGTGAGCCCGTCGTCGTCGATATAATTCGTACATAAGTTTTTGAAGAACTCTTTAGTACGAGCCTTCCACCTGGGGATCGAACTCGGGTCTCTCGACTCGAAATTCCGACCACCCGACCACTCGGCTATCGTGACATCAATGAATAAGAATGGTCATAAATATTATAGAATATAATATTTATGATCATTCTTACCGATTTTATAGAAATACCGTTTACATACATACTACACAGAGACAACATCAAATACATTGCTCTGATCCCAAGGTAAGCAGCTTAAGCACTTGTGTTATTGAATCAGAAACAGCGATGGTACCACAAACACCCAGACCCGAGAAAATGTAGGCAAAGTGTTTTATACATTGACCCGACCAAGAATTGAACCCGGAACTTGGGAACTGGCGACATCATAAAAACCAGTGTACGCCATCTGTCCAAGGAGGTCGTATGGAGATGACGAAATAACAATCACGAAAAGCAATTACGTGTAATGCAATTACGTGTAATGGCCAATCAGCTTGGCAAGCATGTCAATTAAAGCAGATCCCCACTTATGGTGGAAGCCTATGCTCCGCAGTCCTGTTACTGTGTGACCCATCTAACTGTTACCAAGTTTATATATTTATGGGTTAGATTAGATACGGCCGTAAGGATCAGCGCGCTGTGTGCAATAGGCCAGCTATATAGCTCGTGCTACTGACAACCGTTGGAGAGGAATGTTGCACGAGTGGCAACCTCGTATAGGTAAGCACAGTGTAGTACGATCCCCCCCCCAAGATCGAGCCACCACCTGCATAATGCTGCTGCGTGGATGTGAGTCGATGGATGCAGATGGCACTGGACCGCTCCATGCGCCAATCCTTGGTGGAGACCTATGTTCAGCTGTGCAAAAGTATCGAAGATCTCAGAAAAGTACAAGTTCCGATTGAATATTATATTTTCACTAGTTTCAGTTTTTGGCCGCAACTTGGACTGCAAAGTATCACAATATTTCCTCGTCTTCCTCTAACAGAAGGAAAAAGAAAACTATGTTAGCCATTCAAAAACAATAGCAAAACGAATCAATCGAAACAATCCGTATAAATTTTATCTTATATTTATATATGAATTAAATATTCATATATAAATATAAGTAGTAAATATATAAGTATGTTATAATATTGTACCGATAGCTAATAACATAACATATTAACAATATTATATCATATAATATTAGGTATAATATTATATTATATTACATATTAACACTAAAACAGCGATAGGCTCACCACCTGTCAACACCTGTCCCAAATAAGCTTCGGTGGAAAGTCTGTCAAAAGGACTTTATCGTCTAGAACTCTGCCTACTTTATTATGGTCCATTGCGTAAAGATAGATAATAGTTATCTTATGTTTCTAGGACAATTACATGTTATTTAGGGTTATAAACTATCTGTGTGCCAAATTTCACTAAAATTTGTTCATCCGGTCTACCTCCAATATCCATATAGGATAGCAGGCTTAAAATGATAGATTTATCTTCTTCTTCTTCTTCACCTTGGAGTCGCCTGGATCTGTACCACACTATTACTTTTTTCTCCCGCCAAATATAACAACTTTTGTGTTCCGATTTAAAGGGTAATAGGGAGCCAGTGGAAAAATAAAAAGTAAAAGTTTAATGATTTTTATACTTACGCGAACACTACGCATCTATAAAACAAAACGATTTTCGGATTTTATGGCGAATTTTATTTAGTTTTTTTACAAACGCCACCCCGGATGCTGTAAAGCATTCTAAGCGTCGGGAAGTAAAAATAATTTGTAAAGAACTAAATAAATACACACGATAAAATCCGAAAATAAAAACTTTCAAATTTAGTTTTATATGCAATTTTCAAAATATTAATAATTCGAAATATTCAGACTAGTCCTTTAATCCATAAACCACTTTATGATCCTCTTTTTTTTACTTTGTGTTTAATGCTAGAACTTTTTCGTAAGTCATTTTCATACTTAAAAGGAATAAAAAGAAAACAACGGATACAGTGATAAATTAGGATAAGTTGTTTTTTATAATTTCTAATTTACCTAATTACAAAGAATCCCAGTCTTGCTTACATAGCATACGATATCAAAGCATGAGTATTAAAGATAATTTTAATGTAGACGAGTCAACACTGGTATAACTTAACTTCTAAATACTTTTATTTTAACTATAACCCTAATAGTTATAACAAACAGGCATATCGATTTAATAAAATAAAAAACCTCATGATCTTAAATATATTCAAAGGGCAACAGCCTAATGGTTTAGGTTGCGGTCTGCGAAACATGACGTCGCAGGTTCGGGATTCGACTGTTGTCGTGGACCACTCCAGAAACAAACTTGCTTAGTTGGTTAACAGGAATACTCGGAATGTTTTTTGTCATTGCTAGTAATCTGTTTTTAAAATATAACTTGTCCCGAAAATATCTTCGGTGGAAGGCGGGTTTATAGGACTTAACTGTCTAGCTAGTTTAGTCCTCTGTCTACCCCTGTATTGGGAATTGCGTGAAGATATTTATTTATATATTTATTGTAAAATATAAGTAAAATATTTAATTCTTCGCTACTGTAATGCTTATTGTATGATATTTGTAGAAATCATGTAAACTCTAACGGGATTTGAACGGGATTTGTAAGAAATCAACGAACCGCATAAATAGTTATTTTCGGCACTAAACATTTTTCTAGTTCCGTGAATAAAACCTGAACATAAAACCTGCATAACTTGACGTTAGGTTTTAACATTAATTATAATATTACACATTTAATATAAATAACATAGCGCTTGTGAGCTTAACGCAGTACAAAAAATTAATTTTGTAAATGTACGAATTAATGTAAATATATAATAATTATGTGGGATGCGGACAAAATCCCATACATTGCTTTGTTCTCAATGTAGCTAAACATCTGTGTTATAGAATCAGAAACAATGAATACACCACAAACACCCAGACCCGAGAGAAAATGTGGGATAGATGGTTTTCTACATTGACCCGTCCGTGAATTATGTACACAAAATAAAACAACTTAAATACAATACAATTCGTTATTGGTTACATAGTTAAAGCTCAGATACAAGAAAAGATTACAAATAATATAATTAAGAATATAAAACATATATGTACTCACATTCGAATGTGTTATAACTGTTTCTTTTTGCCACGACACTGGTTTTCATTCCAGCCAGTGACTTATCTAAAGTGCCATTCAATATTTACTAATTTAATTTGTCATTAGCATCATCATAAAGTCTATCTAAAGTCCTCTGCTGAACATAGGCCTCCCCTAAAGACTGCCCCATAGTACGATCCTGTGCAATCTGCATACATCGACTTCCCGCACAATTGTTTTGGTCGTCTCTCTTACATATAAACATGTAAATCCATATACACATATATACATAAACAAACAACGCAGCGCAGGAACAAAACCTTTCTTAAAAAAAATATTCTTTATAAATGTAACATACATTATAATTGTGACTTGGAGAGAATGCGTTCAGGCATTAAGTCCGCCTTTATGTACTCTGTGCATAAAAGTTTCTTCTTCTTCTTCTTTAAGGCATAGGCCTCCCCCAAAGATTTCCACAAAGACCGATCCCGAGCAACCTTCATCCACCGTCTTCCTGCAATGATGTGCAAGTCGTCACTCCATCTTGTGGGGGGTTTAAATAAATGAATAAATATACTATATATAATACAACGGTACTGGCTATAAGTCACGATAGCCGAGTGGTTGGGTGATTGGAATCCGAGTCAAGAGAATCGATTTCGATTCCTAGGCTAGTACCAATGGGTTTTTTCAAAAACTTTTTACTAGTGCCGAACTAATAAATATTTTTTTCGCGTTTTACTGTTTATTAATTTAATGTTTAACGCGTTTTAATCCCCGGTATGGCCCCCGAATCCTTCAAATAGTGAAGGATAATAATAACGGTAATAATTTATTACAAAACAAATTTATAAGACTCTTAAATATTAACAAAATAAAAAAAAGTTAAGAAAATGTAAGTGAAAATAAAAATATCAAAAAACTATTAAAATTAAATGTGATAGGTGTAAAAGAGTACTTTAGAGATTATTCTGTCAAAAGAATTTATACATTCTTGAAAATCAAATTTTGAATAAATTATTGGATTCAGCAGTTCATAATTTACAATTGTACTCAGTGTAAATAAATAATTTTTTATCACATTAGAATATATAGATATAACTTTCATGTGTTTAGGTTAAGTAATTTTAAATAGTTTATTGCGATAGGATTATGTTATTCTGCCACATTAACTAAGACCTTAACCTTTGTAGGTATAACAAAGAACAATATGTGCAAGATTAAACAAAAAAAGTAATGTTTATGCTTTTAAAATACTTAGATATAACTTGCTGTGCTTAATCAATTCCGAATAGTTTATTGCGATAGGACTATGGCATTCTGCCATACAGTCTAATCTTGGTGTAGATAATTAAGCACATTAAAAATACTTGCCTAATCTAAGCAAGATTAAAAAAAAGAAAAAACTATTATTTCGTTTAAGAAATATAATTAATTAGGTTTGCTTATCGGTTATAAAATGGTATTAATAAAAAATAGTCAGCATGAGGCCTTTGCCTATCCTTTTGAACGAACAAAGATAACAACCACTTTATAAAATGTGTATCTAACTTCCTAAAGTTGTAATAGAATATGAAATCAGATTCCAAATTTAAATATTTATTTAAATCCATTAGTTACGTAATTATAACGCTTTTGAAAGTAAACTATGTAGGAAAATACATCGTAAAACAAAACCATTTGGCATATTATCTTTATGGAGACTTAACTTAACTATTACTTTACCACCTAGTAGTCGAGAATATAAATGTAGTATGTATCCTATGTGCTAAATTATTGCGTAGTTTAGATGTTAAAATGATATTAAATTAAAGAGAAAAAATTTTTTTTTAAATTTCATCTGGCACGGGCGTCATCAGTTGATTTTCTCTTTAATTTAATTACAAAATAGTTTAGCATAACAAATATGCTTTAAAAATCAATACAATTGCGTAATGTTAAAATAAGGTATATAATTTAGACTCTAAAACATCGTTTGAATTTTGATATGTTTCTGATATTAAAATGGAAAGCTGATTATTCTTATCAGTTGATAATATTATGTTAAAATGTAATTTATTGTAACAGAAATAAAAAGGGTTTGCCTCAAAGCTTTTACCGTTGCCTTAAAAGTTTTCTTGCGTCAACAATATATTGCAACTACAGTTTAAAAAATATGTGTAAGAGATAGTTAGAAGCTTTGAAATGTTACTGGTTTCAAATATTACTACCAATTTGTATTTAATTTTTGTTCCTAATTTGGAACGTGTTTTTGAACTGATTCCTTTAGTTATGTCGAGTTTTCAGATCGGGCTAAAGTTTTTACATCTTACCTAAAGACTAAACAGACGACAATTTGCGCATGCGCGCAAAATTACGACACACCTGTTCTTATGAATATACGTAGTTTAACATACAAATATCATCCCATACAATACATTTATTGAATCATACACACATAACTGGCACACGCGTTTTGGTTATGAGTTGTGAAAATTGTAGTTGGTGAGAAAAAAAAAACGCGCGTCCGTGTGGCTGCGCGCGGTCGAGTGGCGGGCGGAGAGTGCGGAGAGTGCGGAGAGCGCGGGAGAGCGCGGGAGAGCGGCGGGAGAGGCGCGCGGCGCTCAGGCGCGAGGAGGAGGCCGTGGATTGGCGGGAGAGCGCGGGGCCGGCCGCCACGCCCCGGCGGGGCCCCGGCGAGCGTCGCGCCAGTGTCCGCCAGACTGCCGAGCGCGCCGGGCCTCCCGCTCCCCGCGCCTCGCTCGGCCACGACGCGTAACGTAACCAGTAACCGAAACCCACCCCGGAACACCCGACCGTCGCGAGTGCACTATGACACTGGTGAGCTAGCGGGCCGCTGTGACGGTGTCAATTATCCTATGTGTATGTGTTCACGTGCTAGTGTGGTGTGTTAGCTTGGGCCCGTGACGAGAAACGTTCGTGGTGGCCAGTGGAGCCTTGCACCCGGGCTCGGGCCGAGCTTTCATGGCTCAGCCTAGGGTATGTACATCAGACTATCATAGTACGCGTGGTTAGTTATAGGCGCCAGGTCGCGGCACGGCTGTATCGTATCTATACGATAATATCCTGATAATATAGTGACGAAGATAATAGTGTATTTAGGCGGCTAGCGCGGGAAAATAATTCTCCTAAAAACTGTGCTTTACGAAATTAAAATGTACGTTAACCAAACGCATCAACATTGTGTATAGTCACTTGAGAGCTGTTCTAACAAGTCATACGCTGTCAGAATACGTAATATCGTTTTAGAATGCTCCGGACAACAGTTCGCTCTTAACCGGTCAGCAATTGAAATAAAATGTAAGTGTTAGGATCATAAAATACATGTGATAACCTTTTAATGATTCAATAAATAGCGCCGGGCAAATAAATAAAAAAATTAAAAGCACGCGTATAGATTACAAACGATGGCCATAGACTATAATTTAGATTCTATCGATAGTTCATTGTTCCTATAATGACACTGTTATATATACATCACTATATTTTAACTTTCACGCATACGAAAACAAACGGAATAATACTGAATAGAACTCAAAGCATGTGATTATATGGACACCTGATAGAATTGCTAAACATTGTTAAAATGTTCGCGACAATAAATGAGATAAAATGGCGTTGCAGCGGGGTGCCTATTGTGGATGGTTGCTCTTATGGGGTCCGGGAATGGGACAGTAAAATCCTTGCAGGGTTACAAGCGGCTTTGAACGCACGGTTGGGCACAAAAGGGCCTATCTCGGAAACCAACAATAAAATTCAATTGACAATGAAAAGAAAAACTTTTTTTGGTGCGCACCACAAAGATTCTCTAACGGAACACGAGGAGACAACTTTCTAAAAGATTTAGGGTTCTATTGTTTTTGGGTGCAAGGGAAAAAAATTTGAACCCCGTTTTTGCGACTCGGATCTTTTGTAAATGCACTACCTAGCTAGCAATGACATAATTCATCGTAAACATTAAAAAAATAACATATCATTACATAGATATTTTACAAAATTGAATGTTACTTGGCGTATATCTAGCGTGTTTTAGCTTTTTATTATTCTTCTAATAAAGCAAAGTAACTCGTTACATCCTGCAGTCTCAAAAAAATAATCTTTATGGCTTATAAAATTCCAATAACTGGCCTAAATTATTATTAAAAAAAATACCAAACACGCTAACTTTTAACGTAACAAGTTTAACTTTTAACGTAATTATGAAGTTCGTACGTATAAATTAAACGTGTGAAAGTAATTAAACAATTAATAAATATTGATAAAGTGACCGACGGATATGAAGTGTGAAAGTTGTTCGTAAACACTTAATATGTTTTATATTAAAACTATTACATAATAATAGTTTACTAAAATAATATATTAGTTGTTAAAATAAAAAACACACATTTTCCGACAAAATACGTACTAACATATTCCATAAATTCGCAATGAAATTCAAGTTAATCTATTGTTAATAGAATTCTATATGGTATCTATGTCACGGCCAATCAGTATATTTGCTTCGCTCACTTGTATGACTATACAAGTTACTTTACTTACTTATTTTGTCCTTTGATTACAAACAACATATAATTTCGACATATATTCAATTTTATTATATAAAATTAACATCAGTTCACCGCTTATTACAATGCAGCTGCGTTTCAACATTGAAGAGGGTCTGCTCATTTTTCGGAATATAAAATAATATATCTGATAATTCAGGATATTAACTTTTAATTCTGAGATATGTATAGCAAAGATAATGACTGACTTTCAGTATAACAAAGACTATTAATAAACTGTTTAGTGAAGTATAAGTTCCTAGTATGAAATTACGCGTAGTTCAAAATAAACGAAGGCATAAGCAGACTGCAGGATATAGGACTCTCAATGTAAACGGTTTGGCGATCGCAATACCAGATATCTTGCAACTAAGATGCTGCTTCTCGTCGTCGATCTGGTATGCTCCGGTTATACCGCCATCAGCCGGTTAACGCTAAAGTGGACTGGCATATTCTTGCTTACTTGGCATAAGATCCATGAGTTTTATAATTTTATTATTTGCTGTAAAAGTGCCGTATAATTCCAGTAAAAGTATACTGCAGGACATAGGTCTCTCCTTCAAGGAGGATTTGCAATACTAGCCAATCTCCTTTTATGATGCCCACGGGAAGAGAAAGGGTGGTCATTATTCCTACACTTATGATACACGGCTATTAACTAAATAATGGAGTTATCGTAGGAGTTTTAGGTATAGACTCCCCACCTGTCACGTAATACTAAATATGCTTCGGTAAAAGGTTAGGTCAAAAGGACTTAATAGTCTAGTCGTCTGTGTACCCTATCATTGGGAATATGCGCGATGATGTTTATAATATATTCTTAAAATTAGTAGTTAAATCAAATTCCACACGTAAACATTCCGGCGGATCAATAAAAACTTCCATTTAGGTTCTCAGTGTTTTATCTGAATGTTTTGAGTTCGTTAGAAAAATGCTTTGAATCGTTAGTTGTTTAACAGATATGTAAGCAAGATGAAAATTAACATAAATTCTCATTTAAATCACGGACAAGCCGGTGATGCTTTGAGATAACTACTCAAACCTGTGAGACTAACATGGCACAATTAAAATACCAAATGCTAAATGCATTACTACGCAATGCATTTATAATCTCTTTAAAAAACAAATAGTTTTATTTTAATTTCAAGATCAGCGTCGGCTGATAATCCGAAAATGTTAGATTTTATCTGTGGTTGAATACCATTTGAATGTCGTTAGTTATTATATATAAATAAATATATATTTCTTCATTATAGTTATAACAGAAAAATAGACATTCAATAGTATAATAAATATATTAAAAGTATTAAATATTATATATATTTATTTCTTATTAATACGGGTTGAAACGATTAAGGTTCTCTGGCCACTCCAGTATTAGCTATATGGTTAGAATTTTTTTATATATTTTTTACGTTAACTCGAGTAAAATTTGAACGATAACTTTTTTTTAAAGATTTTTGCTTTAGATTGTCATTGTTAAGTGTAAGTCAATTTTGACACATAATATATAAATTTTTTATTTCAGTACATGCACTTGTACCTTTTACGTTACTTTCGCTAAACGGTACGTTTATAATGTTTATTAGTTTCTTTTTCATTAATTTAAAACCAAAAAATAATAATAAATTGATAAAATACGTCATATAATCTATATAATTTGCAAAACAATGTATACATAATATATTTACTAAATTAACCCAAAAATATCTATACAGTTAACCGTTTTAATTAACGAATCAGCCGTTTTTACAACATCACTTCACTTTACGACGCCGTTACGCGCCTAAATTACAATACGATTTGCCGCGCAAAATGATGTTGACAGAAGACTTGTCCGAGCATTGTGGCCAGTGAGAATGTCGTAAATTTTACGATACATCGATAAGGATATCAATTTGTCGTGTAATAGTTCCGTATAATCTGCGATAATGTCTGTTTCGGCGGTGGATCCGAACGGGAGACGATAACGCGCCTCCTGAATACATGCCGTCGACTCTTTGTAGTGTTACACGTTATAAAATAGATGTATTAAACTGTTTGTACCAATATTATAAGATTAGCTGTATCGGTAATTGCTTACCGCCAATTCTAAGGTCCCGACGGATTCGTTTCCCGGACGGGTTAATGTGGAAAACCACTTTTTCTGTATTAGTACTGGGTTGTTTCTGGTTACACAACACGTGTGCTTTATCTCCTAGCTTTGGGATCAGAGCAATGTATGCGATGTTGTCCCTATTTATTTATTAATTATTATTGTTATGTACGTATGATATTGCAAGAATAGAGACGAAGCATTACATAAACAAATAGGCAGGGAAACAGTCCAATCATTTACCCGCCTAATACCTCAACAGTTTAATATTTCCCTTTCCCATTCATTTTTGCATAGGTTGTCTTAACGTCAACCTAAGTAAGAGAATTGTATGTAAAAATGTTACCTGATGACAAAGAGAGAATACAAAGAACACGCGTCGATTAGAACTTCTTGGTATGATACCAATGAACTTCTGATGGAAATTTTAATGTAATATTGAATCAATAGGATCAATACGTTAAAGTGTCTATTATTTGAAATAATTATTGTTTATGGTCTTTAAGTTATGATTATCCGTCGGTAAAATTAATTCTTATTCGAAGAAATGTATACTATATACGAACGTTACGTATTTTTGATTTTAAATTAATTTTACACTTTAGCTTATCTTTGTAAACATAAAATAGTGCAAAACATTAATTTTAGTATACTGTTTAGTAAATTAGTTTTCACAGTATTATCTATATATAAATAAAGAAATACAGCATCTTTGTATTTATGACCGGTAACCGATATTATTGTGTGATAAATTATAATATATCTATTACAATCTTCAAATATTACTATTTTACCTCCTTCCTTACGGGAGAGGCCTATATCCTGTAGTGGATAGGCCCTTTATGATGATACGGCCGCAAATCACAAATAAATCGACGGACTGGCTTAATATTTGGACTGGCCGTTTTATTTTACCCCAGATTCTTTGTAAATACATACTTTGTAGCCTAGTTTCGGAAAGAACTTGTTTCAGTTAAAAACACCGCATTCAAGATGTGTAATTTATTATCAGGTAGATTGCCATGATGATCGTTGGTCTGAAGGTGCTCTGTCAGATGACATTCTTTCTGTTGCTATCATCAAAGATTACTATTGTAAATAATTTTTATAAGACGGCGAAGCATACCAGGGGAAGCAACTAGTTATTACGTAAAAAGTTCGTCACAGTATATTCTATACAAGTCATATTATGCGTTTGGTGTTATGAAGTTAAAATGCCCAAGTTTTACATGTTCGCTTTTCTTATAATTACATTCATAATTGCAAATTGTTGTGTTTGGAAAGCAATAAAAACAAAAGTCCGTGATCATCTGATTGCGTGCCGCCATTATTGTTCGATCAGGGTTGTCATATACAATTTAAAATACAAAAGATATTGTTATTATATATAACTTAAACAAATCACAATTAACTGAATTGTGGTAGCTGTGAAATGTAAAATAATTTTGTCTTTGCATAAAAATTACTTATTAAAATTATGAAATTAAATTTTTTTGTAAATGATTATTCTTATTTCAAAATATCTCAAAAGGTTTTTTACATTAAAAGAGAGAATCATTAAAGTATTCATATATTTAATAATACGTTAAAACTAAACTAAACTAAAATTATTGGTAAATAATAATTATTTCATATTTATATCTTCTTAAAATAGAAATTTTAATCATTTTTACATAAAATTATATCATGTTCAGCATAAAAATGCTTTAAAAATCAATAATATTGCATAATAAAATTATCTATCAAAAATAGACGATGGAACGAAATAATTTTAAATTAATTTTAGAATAGTAGAATATATAAGTCCAAGATTAAAAAATATTAACAAAGATCGACGGGTTTAATTCAATTTTTAATACATTTATTTATTAAAATAAAGATAATTTTGCCTCGGCTTTATGGTGCTCCATACAGATATCTAATACAGAGACTAAAGCACATAAAAACTTTAACACAACACGTCGCTGTTTCAAGGTAATAATCTAATAAAGTAAACAAGTAAAATAAGTGTTTAAATATGCTAAATATTTCTTATAAATATGTATGTGGCATTATTATACACTTACTATGAGTAAGTTCAATCTACAAACAATTTTACTTACGACAGTTTTATTCTTCCATTATTATATATATTTTACATATACTATATACATTCCTATGTATCCATAAAAATACACATTTCATAATCTTATACATTAGAGATAGAGATAGTGTTCCCATTTTATATTATGTGTTCAATATTGTATTTGCATTGTTTAAAAAAAAAACAAAAACAGGGTACCTACGGAGTTTGTGTCGCCTGTTTCTTCTACGTGAGAGAAACATCATTACGAAACGGAGGTAAATTAAAATAATTATAAACGATGAACGTAATGTGGTACTTATATCGAAGAATAAATGATTTGATTTATTATTATTTTTTTTTGCTACAAAAACGTTATAACTTTTAATTGAATGAGCTCTTAGTAATAGCAAAAATTAAAACTTTCGATCTCTGCGATTGAGACGTAGATACACCGATTTCTAAGTTACGCCAGCTCTGAGATCCCGACTTCGATTCTCGGTCGGGTCATCGTAAACAACCATTTCTATATTCCCACGGGTTTGGACGTTTGTGGTAACATTGTTTCCGATTCCATAACACAAATGCTTTAGCTACTTTGAAATCGTATCAATGTATGTTATTTTATTCCTATATCATGTTTATGTGGGAATGATTACGGTAACTTTTGAAAGAGTCAACCATGACGCAAGTTATTTTTCTAAGTCGTCGCCAATCTGCGTCAGTCGCGTCCGCGCAGTTCATTAAACTTATTATTGCCACTTACTTTCAGTAGTAAAGATAATGCCGGTATTGTATAGGCGTTTTGCGATAGTGCAACTCGATTTTATGCTTTAAACGACGAAAAATAACTCGAAGAACCTTCCTTCTGTCGCATCAGTGAGATAACAGGACGTCGGAACCAGTCAACTTTATTTAGTTCCGTATTTTTAGGGATGTGTCAATAATAAAATAAATATCTTCACGCCAGTCCCAGTACTGGGCTAGACGGAGGTCTAAACAATTTGTAGCTGATACATAGATAATGTACAACACATACCTAATTTAATACATAACGGCCCTGTAATAGTTGTACTTTACCGTCGGTATCGATTGATTTTTGAAGGCTTTTCTCTTAGACACCTCCTATGACACCCACGCGAAGTAACGGGTTGTCATATTATTAAGCCGATAGCATCACGTTCAATGTAATTCAATAATCTGCTTTAAATTGATGTCTTCCTAATTTTTAAAGTTGCCTTTATAAAAATGCTTGTCTTAAATCTGTTACGAATATAAATAAGAGTCACGATAACCGAGTGGTTGGGTGGTCGGAGTTTCGAGTCAAGAGACCCGAGTTCGATCCCCAGGTGGCAGGCTCCTACCAATGGGTTTTTCCAAAACTTATGTACGAATTATATCGTTCGCATGGACATTAAAGTAATAATTTAGGACGGCGACGGGCTCACCACCTGTTACGTTCTCCCAAAAATATCTTTGGTGGAAGGTGGGTCGAAACGACTTAATTGTCTAGACCAGTACAGGAGACTGGGAATGGCGTAAAGATATTTAAATAGACATCTTCCTAGTTTTTATAGTTGTTAAAATATTTGTCTCCAATCTGTCACGAATATAAGTAAGTTTATGTCTAATAAAGAACTAAACAGTAAAAAGACGCGGTTCACGCTTGACAGTTTTATCAGTTCTAGGGTTGGCGAGGTTGCGAAACATTTGTGGTCGTCGACGCTAAACAACGATGCTCAGGAAGTTCGTAGATAATAAAAATAATGAAGTGTTACCCCGTAGACAATTACTACGTTTATTGCCTGTTACCGCTCTACTGTCTTTGGTAATTTCGTTACCTGACATAACATACGCTGTCTGTCGTTAATTAAAGCTGTTTGATAATGTTTAAAGTTCCAAATAATTTGTATGACAGTTTAACGAATTGTACACTTAGCGGCTGTTCATATGTGATAACGATTATTCAACTTTTTAAAAATCACATTATTGATTAATGCTATGGCTCATACAGCCATATTCTGATTTATTTGTAACGGAAGTCATAAATTAATAGAAGTTTTTTTTCTTCTATAGATAACTAAGATTGTAATCTATTTTGAACACCAAAAAATATAAAAAACTTTAGTTTCTACATCGTTATCATATCTTAGTGTCGATCTTAGATACGTTCTCTATAAGCGTGTATGTGACAAGATTTTATCTAAATTCTACTGGCCGCATGGCGACGATAATCTTAATCTCTAAAATATAAAAAAAAAAACATCTCGCGGTTACTTGAAACATTAGAATGTTACATATAGAATATATAAAGTTGTTATTAAATAATTCCCTCGCACCATTTCGATTTTGCGTGCATAACGCCCGAGTCTAACTAAGTTATAGAGTTTATACTACAAATCTCAAAAATGTATGGTACTCATAATCAGATTCATAGATGATTTGGGAGTATATAAGGGTATTATCGATTTTATTTACAACCTTACTCGTTTTTTACTTAGCGAACTTCAATGTTAAGTTAAAGCTATATTTTAAGTAACATAAATTTCTCCTTTATATAATGTTTAAAATCTGCTTATAACACTTTTTTGAATATGAACAAGAAACTTTAAACTACAATATAATTAAATAGATATTCGTAAGGATTACTTCTACATATACGTACCTATTTCTACGTATCTGCATTACATAAAAAAGAAACTAATATCTATTTCAAATATGGAATGCGCCTATCCATTATAGAACGTCAAACCCGTCCCGCCAATTCGGTGACAGATAAAAAAAAAACACTTAAAACGGTCAACGGCTCTGCGGTGACCAAATAAATTAACTCCGATCCATTATATAACAGTATATATACGAATGATATATTATTATAATAAAACACGGACCGACGGGACCGGTCCGTGACATTACGCTTTAATGCGATCTGGTGATTACAACTGGCTATTTTTCAATTCGGATTATTCGATGTTAGAACGGTCACCAGTTCTTAGGTACGTCACTAGTTTTTTTTCAACCGTGGGCAGTGTGGAGGCGTTCCGATACGAGTTAAAATAAGTGACGTGATACTTCAATTCATTTATCGAGTACATACATACATGTCCGGAGATTAAATGTAGTTCAGTTTCTAAGCGGGCTCTGTAACCGATGTAGCCGTAAGGATCAGCAGGCTAGAGTGGTTAAGGCCGGCCATAGCTCATAGAAATGGCATATTAAAAAAAAATATTTGAATACTTTTTTAATAATAAATAAATAGTAAATAAATATCTTCACGCAATTCCCAATACAAAGGTAGACAGGTGAAGTCTAGACAATTGAGTCCCTTTGACCCACATTCCACCGAAGATATTTTCGTGACAACCAGACAGGTGGTGAGCCCGTCGCCGCCTTTATCTCCACTTATGAATACGTTTTTATGTTTTAAAAAGTATGCACAATAGGCGATAAATAAGTAAAACATATATATATATTTTAATTTAAACATACGGTGATATTAAATAGATATGATTTTTCTGTATAAAGCTTTCAATCTCTCATCCGAAATAAATTAGTTAAACATTAAATTTCGTAGTAATTCTCTATTTAAATATGTATCGTATATATACATCACTGTTTTGACGTGGCTGTTGTGCATTAGTTGTTATTCGAACACCGCGACATTTCGTGGACCAACGCACACGGAATAGTTCTAATCGAAAAATTTGATGATTACGTTGATGCATGATTCTTAAAGTAGCTTATTTTAATTTTAATTCGAAATCCCTGATTGCCGTTACAAATGATCAATAAACATACTCAAACCAATCGCCAACACGGATAGGCAGAGGTGTTGTTTATGTGGTGTTATTCAAAATTATTTCCATTGTCTCCGAATCAATTTTTCGCATCACAAAAAGACAAGTGCTAATTCGAAAGCGGGGAAAAACTCTTACAAATTTCGTGGATAGTTTACAATAAACTGGAGATTTTTACAATTGTAAAAATAAGTAGTTCAAATACCAGCTTGTAAATCGTCATAGCATAGTCTTGAAGGAGACTGGAACAGAACTTCCTCTGCCACGCTAGTACGTGGAAAATAATAGATAGATAGATAGAGATAGAATACTTTTTATTGCACACCAACACAGAAAATATACAATATAAAATTTTGTAAGATTGTGGTGACACAAATGGCGATCTTATAGCTAAAAGCGATTTCTTCCAGACAATCTTTGGATGGATCGGATTGTAATAGAAGAATCAGGTGTGGGCTTATTAAATAATTTGACTAAATAAAGGGAAATTAACTCGTAGTTAAACAAATATCATTTACTGTTTAAACCTCGCTTCGTTTGTAACTTACTTACCGGCCTGTTAAACTCCACCACCTGCAGAATGTTGCCAGAAGTCGATGGCAACAGATGGCACATGACCGTTCTTTGGGAGCCCTTTGTTAAGTAGACTTGATAGGCTTAGGATACTTTTGTATATGATGATGAAATTCCACAGCAGGGTAGGCGTAGCACATAATTGGACATAATCGCCAATCTTGGCTAGCGGATTGACGCAATACGAATCGCCTCTTTAGAAGCTGCTTCTCAACACTATTCTGTATGTGTTGGTGAATATTTTTCGAGATAACCATCTCGCGGCCCCATCATCTGTCGGCATCCATTGCCATTTCCAAAGGCCAATATGTATCCCTTATAATATATATCCCTTATATATAATATATATCCCTTACTCGTGTCTTAGTACTTCTACAGGAATGGCGGTTGTAAAATATTTTGCCGTTGTCACACTATGTTAGACTAGACTAGTCTAGACTTGAACTCTGTCTAGCCCTGTATTGGGAATTGCGTGAAGATAATTTTTTTGTTATTAAATAAAAATTTATTTAGTTCAATCCCGATATACGCCGACGCAATCCGCATTAACTATGGAAGACACCTTTCCCCCACATTCTTTAAATACTTGCTGGTATTAGTTTAATATTTAAAATTTGTTAATTGCTCGAACGGGAGTCCGAAATTAAAATATACAAAATAATAACTCTAAATCTCTTTAATTTCTCTGTATTCTGTTATAGGAATTGGAATGCACTTGATTGCATGAAAATGGCGACGAATGAATAATTATGACTGATAAAAAAATTATAAGTTTGTCAATTCCGTGCTTTTATGTTAATTACGAGAGATAAAGTGTTGTTTAGTTTTATCTAAATAATTTTCAAATTTATTTTTATATTATCTTCCGCATTATCATTAACTGCTGTCGCTATCTTAAAAGCATTTGATTATTGAGTAAAATCTCCATTATTATAATTTAATTTCCGTCTGTTAATAAAAATAAAAGCGAATGGTTAATTTTATCAAATTCGAAATATAAATGACGGACAAATAAACTCTTACCAACAAAATGTGTAACGTTGTAGTTTCATGTTATTATTATTTTTGTTATATGTCTGTTGATAGCCGAAAAGAAGCAAAAAAGAATTGACGAGACAGTGTTGCCCGAAATAAATTTATATTTTACATAAAACTAAAATATCGTTAGTGATTTCAGGGAATTTGTTGTGTTGTTTATTGGGTCTAAGAAATAATTTCTTTACTATGTAAATTTTTTATTAAATATAATATTACAGATAATATTACAGATGATATATTACGTTTATTTTTAAGTTTATAATACTTATGGTACCTATTACTTGTTATTCTCAGTTAAATTAGTTACTTGCCTGCCGCCCAGGGATCGAACTCTGGTCTCTTGACTCGATTTCCGATCACCCAACCATTCGGCGGTATTCCAGAATAATCTCAGAAGTTTACAATTCGCGAATGGGTATCAATTGTGTGCGGGCCGGTCGCCTGACGCGCTCCACGGACGCACCCACTCATTTGTTATTTAGATGCGTTTGCTCCATTCAATTTTTGGGGTTCTTCATCTTGAGTTTAAGAACCTTAAATGTTCTGACACTTTGTAAGCTCGCGGACGGTTAGCGACGGGACAATCGTCTCCAAAAATAATAGACCAAAAATTCTGCAGAGCGGCGACGAACAGCCTCGTCTAAGGTGAAATGGGTGTGATAAGGTGAATTAAGTTCAGGGTCAAGATAAACGTCACGAAAAGTACCAAAATATAATACAGCAGACCAGCGACCGGCAATAGGGTCTAAAGTGCAATGTGTCTTGTAAATATATTTGACAGAAGCCCAGGGTCAGGTTAACCGTTTCGAAATATAAACCAGACCATAATGCAGCAGATAGGTGTAGGCAGTAGCGTCTAAGATACAATGTGGCATGTGCTGCAATCGCTAGTTTGACATGCGTAGAGTTTATGGCGAATGGCGTAACAGCCTATGTGCAGTAGACAGTGCAGGCTGCTATGCTATATCATCTGAATTACTTCATAACTCAGTAAAAGTTCTCTATGGCAACGCCAGAAATAGTTCAAACTCGGCAGTCAAGGGTTCCACGTCACTGGTCTCTGGTATTTATATTCAGATGATAATGAAGATTATTTCTTTGTCGTTCTATCGCCAAAGCGTCTTCTGTCAGCCTTTGTTAGCTTTCATTGCACTCTACTTGCTAGTGAGGTTTATATTTAGAAAATGATATATCGACACCATTAGTGTTATCGATAAAACTACCTATTATTAAATTATTTTAGTTAATAAAAGATTCTGTAAATGTACATTTTTATAATAATCAATATAAATTATAAGTAGATTATACCCTTGTGAAATGTAAAAAGCAGTTTAATATGAGTTATTCGTGTAAGGAGTGTAATGTTATCTAAATCTAAAATACATGCCTATCTATTCAGAGTTTAGGGACCGTTGCTTTATGTTTACCACGGTAGGTAATTTGGTACACATAAAGTGAAGTGAAATATTCTGCTAATTAACAATTGTAAAATAATTACCACGTGGTACGGAATCGAGGACTCGCAGATCTGGTTCGCACTGACTAGGTTAAAAATTCGGTCCGCCGGTGGTATCGGCCACTCGAGACGCCCCCCCGGCATACCTATCTCATTGTTTTATTCCTAACGCGTCGCTTTTTCAATTTGAATATTGCTGTTCATTACCAATTGACTCTTTGTAGACTCGCCTTAATTGCATACTTTGGATTCAACATTAATTCGCGCGCTCACTAATTTGAGGGTTTATTGTGTAACCGAACGATTAAATAACTTCTGAACGCACTCCACCTGAATGCTTGATAGATTGTTAAATTATGTTATTATTCGGAGCTGGCTGATTTGTAATCTAAATGTCACATACATATCATATCATAACAGATAATAAAAAAATATTTGCGGCCAGTATAAAAATTAAAATTGCGGCCAGTGTAAATTTTAAAAATAAATTAAAAGCAATAAATGATCTTTAGTCTTTGTACATTTCACTTTACATATTCCCGCCACGAAATGCTTTTTGACGGTCTATTCGTGTAAGCAATATTTATCGACGATCGACAAATCCATGAAGGGTATAATTCCACTAATATGTCTGGTAACATTAAGTAATATTAATTGTTTCTAGATGATTCAGCAGTGTCGAAGGGTTGAAACAAACAATGTCGTCGAATACTGGCCACGTTGGACTCATTTGGAATTAAAATTGAAATAGAAACTGGCTCGTGTTTACTTACGTTATGAATGTAAAATCTTTACTTGCTTTTTTGCATATTAAAATATCTTTGGTTAAAACAAACAAATATTTTTGGTCAAAACTCACAACACTAATTTCTGGAGGCGAGAACTGAATTTGAAGAGTAGAAACTGTCATCATGAAATCCGTAAACAAGTTATTTAGCTTTCGACAGTTTTTTAATGGTGAGAAACATATCGTTTGATAAATATGAAGCGATTAGCGTAATCAGCGTTACTTATCTAGCAGAATGCAGCGTAAATCTGAAAGGTTATGCCGGGATCGGGTTTTCGTGTCGCCGTGTCGCGGGTTCGCGTCTCGCGGACGACATCGACCGGGGCGATGACCAAATTATTGCCAAGAACGAGTCCCGCCGGCTGACCACCGGCGCGCCCAATTCACTCGATCCCGCATCGTTCGTAAATCACGATAAAACCTCTTTACACAAAATTAAAGAATATTCGTGTTTTATATTTGTTGTATCAATTAATTGGAGGATATGAAAGTTTTATGAATACAAATCAACATTCGCTCACAGCGCGGCCTCTATAATCTCATCAAAACAAATGTTGATTATTGTATTATGTGCAATTCGCGCTTTGTTTTGACTAGACATCGCGTTATGTGAATCATAAATTTAATGCGGGCGATATATAATTTTATAACAACTATAAAAACGCTAAATGTGTTCGCGTAAAAGACACAAAATCTCGGGCGGCGCGTTCGGCTACGCGTCGGTAACAGAATTTGAACTTAAATAGTCAATCACGAGTGCCGGTGTGGCTAATCTCGCATTCACTGTCACAATAGAGGTAACGAACGTACAAACGGACAGACGCGTTAATAAGACGCGCGTGGGCGGCTTTATGTCAACGTTATTTATGATGAGAGACCTTTTTTCCCGAACTCTTTTTTTTTTGTTCGCTGGCAACACCGACAATGATTCCACAGTGCGTGTCATTTATATTCTTAATATAAAATCCATAAAAATGTACGTGTAAATAGTTATCGTTAATAAGAATATTTCTTATTGATGAAGTTAAAGGTTTTTAAATTGGAATTCCGACTCCATTACGCGACATGGAAATCCTTTAACTTGTCGCTTATTTTAATAGTTGAATAAAAGCAAAAAGGAGACGTCTGTCGCGTCGAAAGGAAATCGTTATCTTAACGATGGCGTATTTACGTAAAATCTGACTGTGAGGAGGCTGGAACAGTCCCTTAGAGTGCAGCAAACGATAAGGGGCAGCCGCTATCTTCCACGGTTCATGTGCCAGCTATTGACCTCACTGTTTACATTACATTATAAGAAATATTAATACCGCGTATGCAGAAACGATAAGTGGACTAGTATCAATTTGTGAACACAATCGCGGGTCGATCGGGTTAATGTAACGTTAAATTAATTTACTAATCGTTAATTTTATTTATTGACATAACACTGGCTGATAATGATTACCTAAAAACTTTTCCGATTCCAGTACGGATGACGCGTTTCTCAACTTACTCTATGATGGCATCATAGAGTAGTTATTATGTGTTTATTTTTTTAAAAGAGTACAAATTATAAATTGAATGGGAACTAAAACTTTCATCCGTGGCCTTAAAACAACTGTTAAAGTTTCCGAACGATAAATATGCTCGCGAATCGACCAAATCCGTACGTTAAACATCGCTCGCGATGTCTATTTTTAAAAGCCCCGAAGAAAAACACTCTAGCATACAAAATTAAATATTGAAACGTTTTTAGATATCTGACGTTTGGGAACACCTATAACAGAGTAGTAGAGGTACAGCTCGCTTCTCATTTTAGAACGTGCCCTGCGGTTATTATTATTTCTTCACATATTATCCTTGACGGGAGTCGGAGAGAATAGATCGCCGAATGTCACCTTTCTCAAAATCCACCTTTTTCTCCATGCAGCCGCGTCGAGGTAATTGAGTATTTGAGCAATTTGCTACTGTCACTGATAGTACTGTGCTGGCCTGTACTAGTAGTACTGGTCTTGGTCCAAGTCGTAACTGATGCAGTATTGAGAGAGCACTGATACAGATAGCAAAATAAGAAATAAACACTTTTGAAACTTAGTGTGATTCGAATGTTGAAGCGTGCGGATTTGAATTTGGAACGCTAAAGGGTTGCCAGTAATTAAAGGCGAATGCGGTTTTACGAAAACGTGTCCGCGATTGGTTTATTGACACGTGTCGGTGTTGTCGCGTCGCCGCGTCGTCCCCATGCGGATGGGCAAATGGGATAATGGACGTCTGGGCCCGCATCCGGCGCGGGAGTCGGATACAACTCCAGCAACGCTCTGGATACAATTTTTCAATTAAACCGACCAGACAGAAGATCCTCCTAATAGGTGTAGTTAAGAAGTCGTGTGCCCGATTTTCGATCTGTCCCCATAACGAGGCCGTTTTATTAGTATTTATGGACGTGAAACAAACGCAAGGAATACTCCTTGGTGTTTTATGCCCGCTCGGTATTATGAATGGTGCTGTATTTATGACTAGCGCCCGATATAATGTTATATCGCTGTTAGATTTAAGTGGCCCGTGTCAGTGCTCGAGTCGTACGACCAGTGTGTACGTCTCAATTTGCCCGTGTTATAGACTGTATAAGAATTTTCTAAGTTTAACGGTCGTATTACGTACGGACGGAATGAGCCGCAGTAAAATTTGATCGCGTCGCGAGCGCTTTAACGTTGCTTGATTTACCGTTATCAATTTTAGAAAAAACACAGCGACGATAGCCCAGCGGTATGGTGATCGGAATATGGTGTATGAGTCTGGTTTGAATACCAGCAGAGTTTTCTTTTTCGGAACTTATGTTGGATTGATGCCCTGGACACAGACTAGACAGGCACATCACTTGTCATGTTGTACTTACTTAATAAGCTAAGTGTAAAGTGGGATTTAAGGGTTGACTTGTCTAGATCTCTGTCTATCCCCGTATGAAAAATAAATATAAACATGTATATTTAATAATAGCTCGATCAAGTTTGGGATGTATAGTTCAACTAGAGTTAATATTATTATTAGGCATTGTAAACTATTCAAACATATTATTCACTGTTACGAATCGCTTCTGGTAGGCCCCTAAATATGTGAATGTGTTGCCAGATGACATACCAGTGAGAAAGAGATATAAGCGAGCGGCTGAGTTAGAAAGAGACGGGAGTGGTTAAGGGTGGCGTTCATCACGTCCCACCCCGTGTCGGGCACAAGTGACGGTTCTGTCTTCCCCAACCGTCTGCGTTCGAAAACCTCGTCCCTTTTACTGTATTTTTTTTGTACATACAACCAACCACTCACAAATGTTCTGAATTCGCATACGTTTTCTTGTTCCTGAACGAAACAGGGCCGCGGACTACATTTGTTCGAATTAGTCATACTTAAACATGCAAAAGAACATTTAATTTTTTACCTTCTCGGAATCAACCTACGCTAATCCTTAAAACTCAAGTCGTAAAAAACGATAATCCGCGGGCGTATTCCGAACAAAATTTAAATAACCAAATCGATTAATCCAGCGGATTTAATTAGCCCGACGGGGTTCGAAACTCATCAGCGTTTGACGGCATGACTTACAAACTAAACCGCGACAACGCAGGCGATCGTCAAAATTCAATCCCGACGGTATGAATCCTTAAGACCATACGGATCGCAAAAACCGGCCCCACCAAAAGAACTTATTACTCAGTGAAGATTCCCAGTGAGAAAAAACCACAGGAATGTCATTTAAAAAAATTAAAACGTAAGATGCTTGTATTTTTTATTCCTTCGTTATGGCAACCCAAATGGACTAAAGGTTATCTCGGAGGAAAAAAGGCGGGACGGAGCGATTCCATTTTTAAAACGTATCATTTAATTTTGGAACCGGCTTTCAAGACGTCAAAAGGTGGTCATTACGCATTTCCAAAATATATAATGACTAGTTTTATCATTTTTTGGGACAGGACAGTTAACGCCTCTACATAATTCTACCATTTCTTTAATTTTATTTCGTCAAACTGAAATACAACTGGCCACAACAGATAAGGACAGACCACTTGAAATTAAGATTTTATCTCTAAGTTTTAGGAAGCCTGCAATTAAGTACAACGTTATGACATATTTTAATTAGTTTAAAAAATATCTTTAAACAGTACAGTATAAACTCGCGCATTGAGATCGTCACTATAGTTATGTAATTAATACCAATATGGAGAATTATCTCTTATACTTTAGTGTAATTTGCCATTTTAGGGTAATTTTGACTCTGAAGGTATTGGCTGCTGTAGTACAAAGTGCCATTTTGACCGGTCTGCGTAATAATTTTGTCTAGGCTCTCGTTCATTACCCAAACTCTTTTTTAATGAAGGATTTATATAAGTTACACGTATTGACCATAATTAAACATTGATTTTCATTTATTTCTCTGTTCATAGTATGATAAGTGGCAATTTTTTAAGTTTTTAAGTTTATAACTAAATAAAATAAGTAACGGCTGTACAAGTGGCTGGATATACCAGCCACTTGTAGTTATAGCTTAAAAAAATATTTTCGATTCTAGCGGAGGTGTCAGTGTGATCATTACAGAATTATAATTACCCCTATCCCTTCATACGTGACGGAATGTGAGACGGCACTGACCTAAAAATTTATGGGAAAATATTTTCGTTTAAAAACAAGCTAGTCGTATCGTATGGTTTTTATTAGTTGACTGGTAAGCTTTAAAATTGCGTATTTCTATCAAATCGAGAGCCGCATGTTCCGAAGAGCGTCGCCATATGTAAAGTGACAAACGCCTACAAACTAATGACGTAAGCATACTACAGAAGTGTGTCATGGCGGTTTGTGACCGGCCAGGAGGAAAATGTCTTCAGCCAACGAGCTGAGATTTATAAAAGATTCACATTTTAATTTTATTTGCAATCTGCAATCGTATAAATTAATTTGCATCATTTAAAGATTTAGGGAGATATGAGATTCTCATTTTAAACAAGTTCATTGGCATAAGAAAAATATTATATCTATCAGTCTGTGAATCTAGCCAATCTTGATACATGTAATCAACTTTAACATGGATCGCAGAGATAGGAGCAGTTAATATTCTAGAATTAAACGTTACATTGTAGTCCATGCGGTACATACGATACATAAAAACTTTTTTTATTTATTAGAAGAACTTCCGTGCAATAGCTTAGCTATGACAGAAAATTTACAAGTAACTTGGCCCTTTAAATAGGGTTATTTCCCTATTTAAAGGGCCAAGTTACTTGTAAATTTTCTGCCTACATCTGAATGTTATGCGCTTAACTTTATCGCATTGGTATCAGCGTATGCGTGCGAGCTTTCAAACTAAAAACAATGGCGTCTTCTATACGTTAATGCGCCATTTTGAAAAAAAAAAAAAAAACTAATTGTGAACTGTCCATTAGTTTTTGGCGGGAATCACAACATTTATTGTAATTGCTTTACAAATATACATGCGTGTAATATAGAATTTATAAATAAACTTAATAAAGCGTTAATTTTAAAATTGGAGTCTCCTTTAATTTATAAATAACACGAGTGGCACGGGAATTTTCAACGGATTTATTAATGACGAAAAACAAACAACCTGGTTATATTTTTATTCCACCACCTATACATTTAAGTGGGGGGATATTAAACGCGGGCCTTCTTTACTACATCGTAAAATGTCCGTCATTTAAAAGCATATTTATAGAGGCAAGGCGTCGCGCAACAGCCTCACCCATTGTTTTGAATCTGCTCCAATAAAAATACCTACCATGGACGCCATTTTAATATGGGTTGTACAAACTTATACATCATACGTAATGGAATCATCAAGTCGCTTAATATCAGTGAAATAAGATTCATATTTCTTTAGTTCTAATTTATTAATCAGATGCTGTTATGCCTTCGGTTTTAATTACAAATATTGACACATTTGCGATTAAACAAGTGGCTATTACGAGGTGATAAGGTTTATATTGAGATATCTGAGCGGTGGCCCGTGTCGATACGATTGTTACAAGTAAGCAGTTAAAATAACTAATTATGATTTAGGGCGACTTTTACGACGCGGATTATTGAACAGCGGCTCTAATTGTCGCCGTCGCGGATTCAATTCTGATTTGTAATTAATTTGAACCTGCTCAGTGGTTCCTTATGAAATTCAAACTTCGGCTATAATTGAATTGACTGTTTTCGTATTATAGAATAGTAACTGGTTATGTTTCTAAATAGTTTATGAATAGCGTCTGATATAATATTTATTTTTTAGCAACTCTAAAACAGTTTATAGTATTATATACATATATACATAACGGCCTGTAATAGTACACTGCTGGACATTTTGGTCATAATCGCCACCCTCGGCAAGTAGATTGGCGATTGCCGCACCAGACACCTCGCACCGTAGACGCTGCTGACCGTCACTGGTCTGCTTTATCCTGCCATCTATCGTAAGCTATTGCAGTATACAAGATATAATGCAATATGCGTATTAATAGAAAAATAAGATGTCCCTCATCGCTTCTTACGACAACCACGGCAAGAGAGGAGCTGGTATTATTCTTATGCTGATACCACACAGCAATATACAGCAATGGGACATATAACCAATGATTAACTTCATTTTTTTGTTCTAATTTTATATCGTCGTCTATTACATAGTCTATTCCATATGAAGACCTCGGTTTTCAAGTTGTCGCCAACTCTCCGGGTTCGATTCCCTGTCAGGTTAATGTAGAAGGTCACTTTTTCCGCATTGTCTCGGGTCTGAGCGTATGTGGTACATTCGTTGTTTCCCATTTCATTATACAAGTGCTTTAGCTGCTTACTTAGTGATCAGAGCAACGTATGTGATTTTGTCCCTATGTATCTAATTTTTTTATTACAATAACACTAGTTTTATAGGGTTGTAACTCACAGGGTTTTCACCATGTTGTAACAATGTCTATATCTCGCCGAAACTCTCTCACTTTCTCTGTTTCTCCATCCACAAGGGTCACAGCTGTTCGTGGCGTCAGTTGACCTATAAAATTTGTAAGTAAATGGTACCATAATGAGCCAGAATACCTCAGGAATGACATCGATTCATTCGTGAAGCTAGGGCGCGCCCCGCGGCGCCACCCGCTGCTTTTATTGCCCCTCGTCCAAATCGTTGCGACGCTATCAGGTTTTTATATCAGACATTTGCGTGTTTGGTATTTAACTAGATATATAATATTATATTTAATCCTGTCATGGATTTTTGCATGTAAATGTATTGCATTATATATGTATGAAAAATTAATTAAATTGTTTGTTATTATGTAAGAATAAAGTTTTAAAATACTTGTGTAAAACATTAACGCGCTTTCATTAACCATCCTTCAATTAAGTTTCGAGAAAAAGAATATGCATATTGCCACAGTAACCTAGAACAATGTTCTATAATCTATGTTTCGTGATCCTCGAATAAGAGAGATACAGGAACGAAATTTTAATGGGGAATACATAAACAGAAATTGCCATATTCGGTTAGCGAATTGGCATCCTAGTGCCTCGCACTTCTGCTTTCACGTTGCTTATTTTGGTCTGACGTTTTCCGAGATGGTTATCCTGACATCTGTCGGTAGGCATTGTATAGACTCCTCCTTAGTCATCTCTTACGCCGACAAATTTGTTTTTTAAATTCATTTGGAATCTTAATCATTCTGATCACTAAAAACAATCACGGTAGTCGAGTGGTTGGGCGATCGGAATTTGAGTCAAGAGACTAGAGTTCGATCCTCGAGGCTCGTACCAATGGAGATTCAAAAACTTATGTACGATTTATGTCGTTGGCTTGGACATAAAGACGGCGACGGTATCACCACCTGTCGCGTTGTCTTTAAAATGTCTTCGGAAGAAGGTGGGTAGAAAGAACTTAATTTAAATCTATGTCTACTCCTGTATTGGGAATAGGGTGTATATATATATTTTTATGATCACTATCATAAAAAATATATCACAACAACACACAATCGTGAAATAGTACTCTTTCCTGTATTATCGATTATAGAGTATGCAATGTGTCGTCTACATTTTCTAGCAATATTTAATGCGATGTTTTTGTTTAAACACGCACTAGAAGCATTGCTTTTTTTTATTTGCTTCTCTTAGGCAAAGGCGTAACAAAGGACATCTTTATTTATAACTGATGTCCGGTGGAATGACATTCACCGCCATATTCAGTGGCCGCCATGTTTATTATTGCAATATTATGATAGAACAGAGCGTAAAAACGTCTATGTGTTAGTTAAAGCGTATTTTACGCATCGTTTGTCGACAAACAGATGATATCACGAGTTTGTTTTACCATTTTGGGGTTAATTTTTAATTTAAGGCCTTTCATGTTTACACGTCTTAGGTGGTCTGTGAGAATTTATTTCATGATGACCGATTAGTTCTTGATGTAATTTTAAGTCATCGTGATACTTCAAGCCTGTGTCATGTATCTGTTATTACCGTACATTGTCAATAAAGAACAGTAGCAATATAAAATTCAAATTTAACACGTCTATTTAGAAGATGACCTTGTCTCAAAAATGGATAAGGGCGTGCTTCGATGGTTTGGGCACGTTGAGCGAATGAGTGAAGACCGAATGGTGAAGAAAATATATAGCGCGAAAGTTAATATTAAAAGGTTTCGAGGTAGACCGAGACTAACTTTCGAAGACCATGTGAGCAAATTGCTCGAAGAGAGGAGGGTCAAGAGTACTCGGATACCTAGACGTGCATGTATGAAGAAGATGATGAATCTGAAAGAAGCGAAAGAAGTATGTAGGGATCGTGACACTTGGCGATCTGTTCTCTCTGGCTACCCCGTCAGGGATTGTGCGTGAAGATAAATAAATATAAATAAATATAAATTTACGCATACCGTCCTTGAGCATCCTTGTCTTCAGCGTCTTGTTAATAAATAACTATATAGGGACAACATCACATACATAGCTCCGATCCCAAAGTAAGTTTCTGTCTTTTGTTTCCGATTTCATAACACGCGTGCTTTAGCTACTTACTTTGGGATCAGAGTAATGTATTTGATGATGTCCTTATCTATATATGTATTTATGTTTATTTATATACTCTTTAACATTCCGCTGATATCATAAAAATGATATTATGCGTAGCCTGGTATTGCTAGTAACTTAAAAAGAAATATAAAATTGATATTACTCCTGCATAATCTGTGATAATGAAAGACGAAGTAATTGCGAATGTCATCGGAAATCACAAAATGGCCGTCGCATTTCGTAGATATATAATCATGCAATTAATATGCGCTCTATAATAAGTGATACGCTATTCGTTTCCCCACTGCACTATAATTTTTCTAATATTTAGGTACCTTAGTGTTCGTGGTGGGGTGACGAGATTGTCAGGTAGTGTTCGGTGAGGTGACAGTTACAGGGGGGCTGTGAAAATATAATTTACGCAACGCGTCATGGTGAATCTATCTGCCCTACGTCTTTTTTCTCAAAGATTGTTTAAGATTTTGCAAAGCATTGAGCATTCATAAAGGTTAGCTCATTTAAAATTAAAGTTATGTAAATTTAAAACGTTTTTTTTTTCTATACTCAGTCTACGCGTATTACGCAAAACCAAATTTTTATGACAGATTGTCTGAAGCAGACCAGTGAAGAGCGTCAGCGTCTATGGTACGTGGTGTCTGGTACCGCATAGACAATCTTCTTGCTAACCGTGACAATTATGGTACATCCACCTCATGGGAGAGACCCTCCGGGATTTTTTTTTTACATAGTAACATTAATAGGAGTTTTGTCAGTTACTTCGAAGACTCGATACCATAGAAGGCATGGATGTGGTGTACAAAAACCACTAGGGGCAAACAATTGATGAATATGGATGTTTTTATTTGTGTCATAGATTTTCATATGTATAAATAAATAAATATTTTCACGCAATTCCCAATACAGAGGTAGACAGAGGTCTAGTCTAGACAATTAAGTCACTTCGACCCAATTTCCAACGAATATGTTTTCGGGACAACGTAACAGGTGGTGAGCCCGTCGCCGTCTTTTTTATATGTATATAAGAATATTTATCTACATAGTACCAGTTGTCAAGACGCTGAGAATCCAATCAGGATTGCTGGACATAGATCTTTACTGTTAGCCTTTTTAAATAACAAAGTGTTAAGTTAAAGAATAGGCTGTAAATGATGAAAATCTCTTTTCCTTGTCATGCTTTCCACACATACTCATACACGCTCCGTGACTTGAGGCAGTTAAGCTGTAATTCCACTGCATAGATTAATGGAAGGCAATTCGGAACGCTAATGTAGACAGCGTGTTAGACGAAAACGTTATCTTTCTACTAGTTAAATATTTTAACTACATAAATAACGTTATGTTAGGAATTCCGAATACATTATATAAGCCGTTACTCGTGTAAAATTTAATGAATATGAAAATATAAAGACAATCAAATAGACGATCTTGTTGGTAGTAACGAATTAGCTTCGTTACTTGGGTTCGAATACGGTGAGGTACATTTGTATAATGAATTTGAATATTTGCCTATGTTGCATACATGCCGATAGGCTCACGTTATCCTAAATAAGCGAATCGAAATTACTAAATTTTCAATACCTCTGACTACCCTAGTATTGAGAAAGGCTTAAAGATAAAAAAGAAACGGAATAGCAACGTAGAAAAGGCCTCAAATAATGAGTAAACTAAACTCGCACGTACTAGGTTTTTATAGTCCGTATCGAGCCCGGTACAGTCAGCAATAAAAGCGCGGATCACCACGATAACGTCGACTCTCGTGGTAAAACAATTACAATGGGTTTAATATTGGCCGTTTACTGATAAAGTGACGCTCTGAATGAGCTATAAAACATAAATATTTTGCTGTACGGTCCGCAGCTCTTTGATAAAGTTTCCGTGTTAGTTTTTTTAGTGTATTTCGAACGCAGCGAACGCGGGATGTTTTTATTTTTAATTTATGAGCACGATTTGTTATTGGCGAAAAAAAAAATATTTTTCGGCCAGTGTTTTTTTTTTTATATTACTAGCTAAATCCAGCCATGCTTTGCTGTTGTTCTGTTATTGAAATCAGTAAATATAGTAATCTTTGAAGATAATAACGGAATAAGTCACTTGTCAAACAAACCACAAGTGTTTAATGCTGTATTAAATATAGTTTTTCCCGTTTACGTGAAAACATCCGTGTACAAAATATCTACAAACACTCTTTGGTTAAAAATTCAAAGACCAGTCTAAATTTTATGTCAATCCATAGACTACTTTTCTAGCTTATATTTACTGTGCATTATGTATACAATATATTGCATACATACCTATACATTATGAATTAAGAATAGTTAATGAACAAAATCATCGTACGCGAATGGTCATTGTGGCACTAACCGGGATACCTTTTCGAGAAAAATAAACAAACTAAAACAAAAATCTTGAGCAAAGCAGACCTATTTGTTTTTCTGACTGTACTTCTAATGTTTACTTTAAACATCTACCATGTTTACTGTACATAGGGTTAAATCACATCAAACATACGTTTAAATAAAACTATATGTACATAAGGAAGTTCTAATATACCTATTTATGTCATCTATGTAATGTAACTACTTTCTACTTGTGAATTCATCCCGTGGGGCTCGTAAGAGGCGACGGCAGGCTTTAACAATTGCAATGGATGCCTACAGATGTCGGGATAACCATCTCGATAAATACCAGACTAAAGCTGAACGGTGATGGGCAACAACATCTTAATTAAATAAATAAATATGTTCACGCTATTCTGAATACATAGTTAGACAATCGTCCAAACAATTAAGTCCTTTTAACTCAGTTTTCATCGAAGACATTTGATAAGACCACGTGAAAGATGGTCAGCCTGTCGCCGTCTTTATGTCCAAGCCAATAATATAAATCGTACATAAGTTTTTGAAAAATACTCATTGGTCACGAGCCTACTATCGAACTCGGGTCTCTTGTCTTAAATTCCACCCAACCACTGTGCCATCGTGCACACAATCGGATTATAGAGAAACTAATCTGTAACGGTACTCGATATTTTTATATTTGATATCGTCGAGGGCAGATAATTCGATTACGGTGGAGTGCTCAGTAAATTAAGTATATGCAGTGCTATTATAAAGGTATAACTAAATTATTTTTTCATGGAATTAAGATGGAAAATGAGCTGACAGTTCACCTGGTGGAAAGTGGTAATTGCCTAGGAAACTATTTCAAAGGATACATACTGACGTGCACACTTGATGATAAATATATAGATAACGACAACATTTTCCTATGTGCGCCATTGCTTTGATGGGAATGGTGGCCTTAACACTTGTGTTATAGAATCGGAAAAAACGAAGAAATGTCTTACAGTCTACAATTACACTGCCTACATGATTCTAAGTTAGAGCACAAGCTGTTCTATTGCTATTTGGTGGCCTAAACGAAGTTGCTATTCGAGAATCTTTCTTCCCCAACGGTTATCAGTTCGTTAAGCTATGTCAACAGCCTACCAACATTTCACCGCGCTGATCTTTACGGCTCTGTTGTCCTGCTGACTTCTTCAATCAGGAGCTATGAAACATATTTAATTAAACACTTTAATATCGTCACTGTGAATAAATCGCCATTCGAAATCCAACGCAAACACAGTATACGCTAAAATTATGTATATTATAAGAGATCGGGAGTGGAACCAGCCCCTAATAGCGGGCTTTATCAATAGAAGCGCTGCTCGGGCGATGCCATCAAAAACGGTGACTGGGCTGTTTCATACGGATCGATAGGCTCGACCTGTCATTAACGTAACTATATAAAACGTCCGCTTGTCTTTTTGTGTGCGCACGTAACAGCTGGGACGGTGTTAGGGGTGACTTTTAAATTTCGAACCATGAAAATGTTAAGATGCGATGAATTGCTTATATACGAGTGAATTTATTAAGTTTTAACTGACATGAACTTTGTGCTTTTCTAAATGTATTTATACTAGTACTAGGACTACATCTTGACAGATGATCAAGCAGGGTTAATGTTAGAGGGGCAACGCTGTTCGTGGCTGGATAGACAGATCCGGGAGCGACACTTGCGTGTTCATTTCCGGCACGCATATTAAAATTCATACGCAAATATACATCAAGCAAAATTGTGCCTTAGCAAAAAATGAACCCACTCCCTTCAAAGAGAGGATTACTATCATTAAGCAATGTGTTTAAAGCATTAAGCAATGGTTAAAGCATTAAGCAATGGCTCTTAAATAAATATGAAAGATATTCTATCAATACAGACACTTTGTCTATGATATCTGTGTCTCATGTGGACAGTAAATGTAAAAAACAAATCAATCGTTTCCATTTCCATATTGTTTTGAAATGACTTCATTGTCTAGACTTCTGCTGACCCCAGTATGTAAATTTAGTAAAGATAGAAATATTAAATAAATTACGCCATACAAACGACGACCTCCGTACGGAAGCGTACACTAGTTGTCATGGTGTCACTGGCTCTCGGGTTCCGGGTTCGATTCTCGAACGGTTCAATTTAGAATACCACTTTACCCACATCGTCTCGGGTCCAGGTCGAGTCTATATGTGGTACCATCGTTGTTTCCGATTCAATAACAATAATGCTTTAGCTACTTAATTTAGGATCAGAGTAATGTATGTAATGTTGTATATATGTATGAAACAGTCCCTCTCTGGTTTTCTACTACTTTTGCGCGAACTATTTCTCAATTAGTAAAATTCATTTACGAATTACAAGTTCAAACATGTGTTAAAAAGCTTTAAAGTATAAACCGTGTAACACCAGTTTAACGTTACGTAACATTGGATTTGAACCGACAAATTATCTAATTAGCGGGTATCGCTTGTCCCGTCCGTTTGTTCTAGAAACATTGTAACATTAAGCACCTCATTGCACAACAACGGCTTCTTTCTGCGCGAGCATTCACGATTTCTGTACTGCTTCATTGATCTGATTATGAACACGCGTATTAGTGTTTGCACCAATTTAAAAAAACTAGGTCGTAAAGAATTTGAAAATCTTCGCAAAACTTATAAATATCTTCACGCAATTCCCAATAAGGAGTAGTGTAGTCTAGAAAATAAGATCCCTTCGACCCACCTTCCACCGAAGATATTTTCGGGACAACGTGGTGAGCCCGTCGCCGTCTTTATGTCTAAGCCAACGATATAATTCGTACATAAATTTTTGAAAAACCCATTGGTACGAGCCTGGGGCCACCTGGGGATCGAAATCGGGTCTCTTGACTCGAAATTCCGACCACCTAACCACTCGGCTATAGTGACTATTTCTTAATAAACGTTATACGTTCGTAGGCAATGGTATATTAATGGCTCTTACGAAGCCTATGGGAAAAAGGTGGCGGCTCCACCACGGCTTACGGATAGGGAAATGTTAGAAGCTTTGTCTTTGAACCTAAGTGTCGCGGATTCGAATGTCGCAAAGGGCAAACATTTGTGTGAATTGAATATTTGTACTGGAAATGTACGTGTTTATTAAGTATTTATGTATTTATCTATTTAAAATATCTATGTAATGTGTAAGTGTGTTGACTTTGGACACTAAGACGGCGATATGCTCACCACCTGTCACGTTGTACCAAAATAGGGTTTTGTGAAAACGGTGATAAGTGGATCGAAAACACTTTATTGTCTCAGACCTCTTTACTTTCTTCTGACACCCCTTCTAAGACTACCTACTCCTTACAGAAGATTGTGTGAAGATAAAAAAGAAATCTTTAACCGTTATATGGTAATGCGGTGTATCGTGATTTGGAAACAAACCCGTCACACATTCTAGGCGATTCGTCTGTAACCTCTTCACCTCTACCGCGGCGTTCGACGCGCGGCCGCGCATTTTTTTTAACTTCGACGATATTTAACAAAGCGTAGTAAACTCATGTATATTCATCGAGTTATTAACAATGCCTGAATTAGAGGAACGGGCGAAAAACATTTAGGCCGCCACGAAATACTGTTCTTTATTACCATTTATACAAAGTGGGTGAGGCTGTGCGTTTGTTAGTTTTGGATGCATTGGATGTACGGCCTTAAATCTGTGTAACTATGTGGTGCGATCTTAGCATTAAGATTTTTTTTATTATCTGTGATTTTTATGAGCCGGATTTATGATCTGTGGTAATGTTTTCCTGTGTCTGTAATGTTAATTAACATTGTCTGAGCCATTTTAAAAGTAATGTTATATGAACTGCTAAATTATCTATGTATTTAGTTTTGGATGCATTGGATGTACGGCCTTAAATCTGTGTAACTATGTGGTGCGATCGAAGCATTAAGATTTTTTTTATTATCTGTGATTTTTATGAGCCGGATTTATGATCTGTGGTAATGTTTTCCTGTGTCTGTAATGTTAATTAACATTGTCTGAGCCATTTTAAAAGTAATGTTATATGAACTGCTAAATTATCTATGTATATTAAGATTAGAAGAAAAATAAGTAAATAATTAAATTGTATGTACATACTCTTACACAAATAATCTTAAATGTTTTCCATGTTAGGGTAGGCAGAGGTTTAAACAATTACGTATGTTCGATCCGTTTTAGACCGAAACATATTTGGGATAACATGACAGATGGTGAGCTTATCGCTTCCTTAATGTCCAATCTAACAGTACAGTAAACTTACAAACAAACATATTTACTTTCATTGATACATATGAATACCTTTACATATAACCTAATTAATATTAAAAGACCTCCGTGAGCGTGTACAGATCGGTTGTCATGATGTCGCCAGGTCCAAAGTCCCGAGTTCGATTAGGGTCGACGTAGGAAATCATTTTTAGACCGGGAAAACCGTTTCAAACTACTAAACAACGAGGAATTAGTATCACATGAGTGTTAAATATTTGGTATTTTCTGTAATAACGCAAGTACCTATGTTTGATTAAGAAAAAGCTCAATCTCCACTCCCCTTCTGTCTTCTCAATCGCCAACATTCCAATACATTCGGGGATTATTTTAAGTACAACGACGTATGCGAGCGCTACATTAAAGTTAATAGCTCCTTACCACAAAGCGCCTGAGAGGCGCTGTCAAATATTTTTTTAAGCTCGCTAAGCTGCTTTCGAGTTTGAGAATATATTTTAAAAGCTCAAGGTGGTTAATTGATGGCCGAAGCGAAGCAAGATAGCGATCTCAATGACTTAACTATTTTCAATGAATATTCATGCGCCGGCAATCGCCAGCATTATTTTATTTTATAACTATTTTCAGTACGAAGCTCTTAGCTTTTAATTGTTGTGCGTGTAGGAATACCTCACTGTTAAGTGTTCCTTTTGTTTGCCGTGGTTAGATAAAGTATAATAGTTTTGGTAACGTATCTTCAACTTGGCGCGAATTAAAAATATGTTTAGAGATTTTTTTTCGGCGCTAATTATTATGAGAGAAACAACACAAAGTTGAATTAATGTTGAACATTTTCACAAAGATAAAAATATGGACGATGACTAATTAATTATGCAGAATTGATAAATATAACGTGCGTTGTCGTTTATTTAATAAAATTTATCTTTTGTTTTTTTTTCTTTCTTTCGTGTACATTAAAAATAATAGCTGAGATGTTATCTATTTTGTTTCGATCATTTTCATAATTAGACAAGAAATTGCTTAGCATTTTCGCCATTGTTATTATCTCTGTTACGTCAGAAATAATTAAATATGTACAATCATTATTTTTAATACTTCTGAGCTTAAGTACAATGGAAAATAAGCGAACTTTAGAAACAGTTGCATTCGAAGCTTACAGATAGTATATCACCGGAATTTAATTGGAATGACTAACTATTAACTATTGCGAAGTGTAAAAGCTCTCTTAGTGACGGAAAGGACAGTGGAGATCAATTTGGGATTTAACTTAATATCTTGAAAGCTTAAAATAATTAAAATCAAATGATAAAGTCTAGTGGAAGGTGGGTCAAAGGGACTTCATTGTCTGGACTAGACCTCTGTCTACCCCTGTATTGGGAATTGCGTGAAGATATTTATTATTATTATTATTATAAATAATAAACAATAAGTACAAAGCTAGCGCACTCTCTGATCCCAAAGTAAGTAGCTAAAGCACTTGAAACAACGAAGGCGTCACAAACACCCGACGAAATCTAGAAAGTATCTTTTGGAATCGGACTCAGGACCTTAGAGCTGGCGACACCACGAGAACGTTCACGGTGGCCGTCAGATTCAATTGAGCTGTCAGATTGATGGCATCAATTAACCAGGACTTGTGTTTGCAGTACGACGAGAGCCTCCACGGAGGGGGCTATATGGAGGGCGGCGCGATGTACCACGAGCACCGGCTCAGCCACCCCCATCTCCCACCCGTGCACTACCCGCCGCCGGCTGCGCCCGCGCACGCGCTGCCCGGCGAGCCGCTCGTACACAAGCGCGACAAGGACGCCATATACGGGTGAGTCTGGTGGTAACGTGTGCTTTGTTATCTATATATATTTATATTCTTGTCAATTACGCCATAGAGGTGGTGCAGATGATGCAGCAACTTATGGGGAGCTGGAGAAGTGATGGGAACAGTCATTTCCGGTTCAATCATGAAGGGAAATCAGGAAACGCATGGAGCGTAGTGACACAATACTGTCTATTACAATACTACCCACTCTGATCTGACCCATGAAGGCACTGTAGCCTAGTTGTTAGTGATCCTGTTTTTGAAGCTAAGCTGCGGGTTTGAATCTTTGTATGATGACGGTCGATGACTGAAAGACTGTGTGGCTCTACTACTCTATCATGGATATTTTTATGTATATGTTAATATTTAATACAATTTATTGACTCTAATATATTTTACTTTAGGGATTGGTGCAAGTTTCAGTAAAATGGTGTTGTAGTTTAAAAGATCTGACGGGACAAAATGTAAAGCTATGTCGTTTTTTATTTATGTAACTTTTGTAACATTCATCACTTCATTATGTAACATGTGTCCCGGGGATAAGGACTAAAGCATCCCTTGGAACAACAATTTATTCGTTACAATAAACCATAACAGCACAGCGGTGAAGTAATAGGAATTGAAACAGGAGACCAAAGTTCGATCTTTGACGTGAGTCTGTCACCGTCTTTATGTCCAAGCCATCGACATAAATCGTACGTAAGTGTTGAAAAAATTCGATTGGTACGAACTTATCACTTGGGCATCGAATAAGGGTCTCTTGATTCGAATTCCGATCCCCAACCTTACGGCTATAAGGACTTTTATATCTTTTAAATGAGAAAATATCTCCCATCACATCACAGTCTGTAAACAAGAGATATTGTGGTACTTATCGCGATAACTGGGAGAAGGATTCTTAAGAAAGATTTTGTTTGTTACTCGCACTGAGAAGACACTGAATATGTCTTATTGACCTGTTTATTGCTGCTGCTTATCAATTTGATTCCTTGGGTACATACAATGAATTTTTATTAAGAACATCCTTATTTACTTCGGATTGCTCTCACGATTGTTGTTTATTACAATTATTTGCTTCAAATGAACGGTTATGTATTTAAAATTTGTTAGTTTTTTAGAATTTCACAAGTACCATGACATTATTTCTTGTATTATTCATAAAAATTATATTATATAGTCACGATAGCCCAGTTGTTGGGTGGTCGGAATTTCGATTCGAGAGACGCGAGTTCGGTCCCCAGGTGGTAGTACCAATGAGTTTTTCAAAAACTTATGTATGAATTTCATCGTAGGCTTGGACATAAAGGCGGCGACGGCCTCACCACCTGTCACGTTGTCCCGAAAATATCATCGGTGGAAGGTGGGTCAAAGGGACTTAATTGTCTAGACTTGACCTCTGTCTACCCCTGTATTGGGAATTGCGTGAAGATATATTATGTTTTTTTATTATATATTTTAAAATTATATTAAACAACTATTCGAAATAAATAACTTTATTCCGAATTAAAACCTGCCAACATGCTTTTTCTTTACCCAGGGTTGACTAGCTGAAAATGCCACGAGGCTTTAAGTCCGCCCCTTGTAAAGCATTTTTTACAAAAAGAATAAATAAATAAAATAAATTCGATGGATTGTTCGACAAGGGAGGCTTGCTCGCCACTTGTCTATCATATACTTACATAAAAATATCTTCATACCATCCCCAATACTGGTGTAGACAGAGATCTTGACAATTAAGACCTTTTGACCTTCCTCCGAAGACATTTTTTGGGACAACGTGGCAACGTCCGCCCGTCGTTGTTTTTATGTACAATCCAACAATATAAATCTTACATAACTTTAAGAAAAAAAGCCATTGGTACTACACTTCCACCTGGAGATCGAACTCGGGTCTCTTAACTCGAAGTCCGATCTCCCAATCACTCAATTATTGTGACACATGTGTTTAATCATTCCATCTATACTAACATTATAATTTCGAAAGTAATTCTATTTGTCTTCCTGTCTGTATGTTACCTTTTTACTATTTATTAGTGTCATCGTCAAGTTGTCCCATAAAGGTTTTGCTAAAAGGACGGAAAGAATTAAATAGTCTAGACCACTGTCTACCCCAGTCTTAGGAATGGGTTTCTACGCAGGTGAAGGTGCAGCTAATTATAGAAATATCTACTTATAACAGTCATTGCTTACATCATATCCTCTTGTATTGAAATATGGAGTATTTAAATTTTAACGTATTTTAGACAAAGCGGTTAATGTCTCGTGTGCACTGAACGAAGGCTTTTGTGTTTAATAATTGGATCAGGCAGTGCATTTCGCGTTTGTACAATGCGGTCATGGCAATACGTCTTTATGGCGTTTTCGAAGTTTTATAGAAACGAAGGCAATATCTTAAAGCTGCCTAGGTATTAGAACTCTGTAACTTTATAATGGAGTACTTTGTTATTTTTATTATAAAAGCGTTGCAGTTGTCTTTTTTTATCCAATTTATTATTCGCTTAATCAATTTTGCATAATTCTTTCAAGTTTGTAGTGAGATTGGAGAAATGAATGCAGATTTTTTACTGTACTGATTTTTTTCACATGGTTTGTATAATGTTTCATAATGCTCGTCTATGAAAAACTAAAAAAGGTCTTTATAATCTTTATTCATCCATAAACAAATGCGTACACCATTGATAAAGTATAATATAAAGACCAATACAGATTACTTAAATTATTCTCGTAAATATATGTACATATATATGCAGATTGACAACAGAAATATTACTAATATATCTAGATATAAAATATAGCTAGATCAAGTAATCCGTTAAAGAAGTTAAATTTAAAGCAGGGCTGCTTCCGATGTTATGACAAGCGTTTATGACTATATTCCAGTCGACGTCATAACAACTTAATCATCGACTTATCGGTTATTTTTCGCAATTTAATCGATTTCATTATTTCTATCAGATATAACACGCACGGTAGCTAAAAAAATGACCTACCTATGTTCCTTATCTTGTAATGTGCAAGATTGTTTGGATAACAATTATAATTTTGAAACTAATTGTCATTCCTTCGTTTTATTTCTCAACTTTTTCATACTTTCTGCTAACGATTTGCTTACGTTACTTACGCTTTGTTCATACGTTCTTCATACTTTCTACACGTTTTCATAACATATATAACGGCCTATTAAAGTTCTCTGAAGGACAGGCCTCTTCGATAGGGAGGATTTGCCATAATCGCCACGCTTGGCAAGCGGATTGGCGATTGCAGTATCAGACACATCGCACCTTAGACGCTGCTGCCCATCTTCGGCCTGATTAGTTTGGTCCGATATTTTTAGAGACGGTTTTCCCGCCATCTATCGGTTACCATAACGATGTTCAAGGCTGTTTCCTTAGTCGCCTCTTATGACACCCACGGGAAGAAAGGGAGTGGCAATATTCTTATGCCGTTACCACACGGTTTGTATGTAGTTATTATTCTCACCAGTCAATAATAATAATGTTAATATTTTCTTCGATAATAAGTTTTTTAAATTCATATTTTAACTCTTTTCATTATGGTATGGCATATCACTTTAATACGTCACAAATCATAGATATTGTTTTCAAACGATATTTTTTTAACTTGCAATTAGCAATGGCTGTTAAAATATGAAAGGAAATAAAACAAAAACAACTACCAACCATCCTTTTATCTAATAGTTACACTTTTATAGGTCCATTCATTGACACAATGACCCGAGGTGCGATCTTTAGCGCATTATGTCCGTTTATGAGGATCTTCAAACTTATCAGATCAAAAGTTGTCAAGAAACTCCGTGAACTTCGAACGTTTGAATGGTGTGGTCCGATTTCTAGCGACATTAGACTTCGTACAGACTTTTGTCAGTTTGTTTGTATAAGAACAATTTTCAGATTCATTCATGGCCGTAATTTGAAAACACGTCAACAAATTAAAAAGAAAAAAAGTAAATATAATGGCGCGAATTTCGCAGTTTTGACGTTTATTCTTTTGTCTATATCATCACTTGGTGGGTTACACTCATGGTATGTAGTTTACTTTGATCTTGAGCCTCGCCCTTAGGATATTAGTATTTCGCTTCGCATTGTTTAAAGGTTAATCGTTACTTTAATCGACTTATTCCCGACGCTCCGTATTTTTTGCGCGTTGTGGTTTTGCGTTATAGAAGTTATTGCAATTAAACCATTATTTTTTATCGTATTTACGTCGGCTCGCCCTCGGGCCGTTGTATGAGCGGTTTTTCAACGTTGTGCTCGTTGAATAACAAGGAAATGCATTTTGCGTTTAATGAAAGTAATGCATAATAATTTTCTCATTTGTATAACTTTGTTGTAATTAAAAGGTTCGCGGTCATTAAAGAATGAGTAGCTGTTAATATTATAATAATTTGTTCCTTTTGTGAATATCAAAATATGTAAGCCTTGCTCGTCGTTCTATTAATCTTAAAATACAAAAGAAGTATCTGGCTGGGAATAGAAAGGAATTCCTTCACGCAGTTAATATATGGTTTAATTGTTATTAATGTGAAGGTCTTTTGGAAGATCTCCAATTGGCGATAAACCTTAGGGGTACCTAGAAACTTCTTATTCCTAGGAATCTTTATCATGAGACCCTGAAACCACCTCGTCGGGAAGCTAAACACGCGCTCTAAGGTTTTTGACATTAGTTTTCTAGGTATTGCACGCGGTTGGTTTTTGTTTTAATTTACTTGCCAGTTACCCGTAGCGACAATGTAGATAATATAAATGATAACATGATAAGTGTCTGTCTTGCATCAAAATCCTTGCAATAAATCAAATTGTCTAATATTTCTACTTTTAATTATTCATTTATATAATTTAAAAGAATAAATATTGTTTAGTCGTACACATGATTATCTCTATTCTTATTCTAGATTTTGTCGTATCATCTTTTTACATTTATAATCGACTTTGTAAGTTTCGCATGGATACAATATCTAATCGATGAATAATTCCCATCGAGTTGCAAAGGTCGCACCGGCCGCTCGTAGTGTGGCCCCACAGCGCCACGCAATTGTATGGCAAAGATAGTATCGGCGTCACGTAGGAACAATCTGCATCTAATCGAGAATCGGGCACGCGAGGAGCCGGCACTTCTTGTGGCCCGTCTCAATTACCTCCTTTGTGTCTTCAGCCTTTTTGTGAACGCTTCAAAACGCCTTTATACGACGCCCGGCCAATCACTATTTCTGTTTTAATCGAACGAAATGAGGTCAATGTCTAAATTGCACACTTGCCGAGCACTTTTAATATACTTATCTGTGTAACGGTTACTGATAGGCTGAATGAAGAGTGACATAAGCCTCGCGCGCAATAAAAGTTTGTTTATGCTCTATGCTTTACTGCGTTTGTTTAATTTGTCAGCTTTTCGACGATTAAGTATGATTGACTCTGTTGTTCTAACTTTGTTTTCTTAATAATGGTGAATGGTTTTATTGCTATGATAGTGTGTCTTAGGGGTATTCTCTTTGAACTGAAAGATGTATAAGAAAACTTTAATGTATAAAAAAAATTATGAGTATTTTGTTAGAAGTCGCGATAGCCGAGTGGTTGGATGATATGAAGGAATATACGAATTCGAATCAAGAAATCCGAGTTCGATCCCCAGGTGGTAGGCTTGTACCAATAGATATTTTATTTTCATGTGAAAATATTCAAAAATTTGTGGTGTTAATATATACAGCTAAAGCTTTTTGTATGTTCCTCAGGCATCCCTTATTTCCCCTGCTGGCGCTGATCTTCGAGAAGTGCGAGCTGGCAACGTGCACCCCGCGGGACCCCGGCGTGGCCGGCGGAGATGTCTGCTCCTCAGAGTCCTTTAACGAAGACATAGCTGTCTTCAGCAAACAGGTTTGTTTCATAGTTTGTCGGTTCACTTGTCTGTCAATATTGTCATATTTGCACGATTGTCTGAAAGAATAGACGCATTAATATAAGTTAAATTTTAATATGTAATCACTTTTTTATAAAAATAAGAACGTCTGTGGCTGTACGGCAAGAGGTGCCTTTGCCTTTTAATTTAAACCGTACAATAAATTTGTGTCTTCGGTTCCGTTTCATTAATTTTGTTTCTTTTACTTATTTTTAACTCAAACATTAACCAGCCTATCTGAAATTAAATATTAAACCGTAACGATACGATTCCGATCGTTTGATACGAGGTTAATTTTGCACGGTTTCAAATTTGCGTACAAACAAGTGCGCGAGTTACATTCGGAATCGGCAACGGCGGGCAAACATCGATACCGGGAAACGCGTAAACAATCAATATCGTAACGCCCACATCGGGATCCAATTCGAGAGATTTACCGTTGCTAATTACACTTTATAGTTATTAAAGCATTACGTCGCAGGAATTGTTTACGATGATTTATGGCCGCCATTTTGTGCGCGTGAGATTTCATATGTTTCAATATCGGAAAAGGGGTAGATTTTTCAAACATTATTTTGTATTATTGCAAATAATTTTTGTAATAATATATTTCTATATCTTATATGTCTATTTATTTTTAGATAGAGAAATAATAAAAAAGTTCACAAAATTAACCGTTTTGGTTTAGGATGGCTTTATGAGGCATGGTTTTATGAGTTTTCAATACACACATATGCTTTTCATTTCGATTAAATGATAAACTACTTCTTGTTTACAATATCTGTTGTTACAGAGAAAATATTGCATACGTTATTGACATTCTTTTATGATTTTTATTGATTACGGTACGATTATTGTTTACCTTTATTTTTGTATACCTATTTAAATGGTGATTATTGAATTAAAGTTATAGTTTATTTGCTCTAAACTGCTTGACAGTAAAGTTTTGTGATGCAATGCTTTGAGATATATCCTGTATATAGATTAAATATACCTTACCATTACAAGTAAACTTATTAACCGCTCAGTTGAACGCGTTTGTGCAGTAGTTTACGAGTTAGATACAGTTTTGATAATCAATAGTTTATGAACTATAAAAAGGTGTAAAATAAGTACCCATTTCATATATCTATTATCTAAAACCTCATTGGGTAATAAGTATGTGTTGATTGTAAGAATATTCATTTTTAATAATTACAATTGTATATTGTATTACATAATTTTATCATCCGGTTAAAGTAAGTGCTTAAAGCAGTGCATTTAACCAATATTTCATTATGTGGTTCCGATAATAACATGATAACGCAGATCTACGTAGCGACAGCTATTATTTGAACGACAAAAAAGCCCTTGTAAATGGAGTCATTTCATTGCAATTCGGGCATTGTGAAACAGGTAATCTGGACAGACCGACAATCGAGGAGCGTGTAATTTTCTTATTAAATTATTGTACCGCAATATATTTGTCGGTTTTCTCCTTATTTTTTTATTCTGACACAATAGGCTGAATAGGCGTTGACATGCTGCGGTGGCAGGCAATTTAAAAATAAACAACTCTGACGTCTTCACCGACATTAAAATGTCAAATATCAATTTCGCTGGCGGAAGTGACTTTTTTGCGGCGCGTTTACTGTATTTATTTTTTTTATTGTTATTAAATAGAAAGTGGACTTAAATGTCATTGATACGTTATCAGCCAAAGACTTCGCTGTGAGCTAATTATTGAAATTCAATTATATTTATAGCCGTTATAATGTGAGCAATCGTGACCTGCGGGGTCAGGATGAGATAGTTGAGAAGATATGTTGTCGGTAGATGTCATGGAACTGACCACTTGCTAAGATTTATTTGCGTTAACATTGAGTCAGGTTTATGTCATATGCATGACTGAATGCGAAGGAGACGAATAAATTTTGAATCATTGTGCTTCGTGTCGTATGTAGTGACAAGCGGTGATAGTGACAGCGCGGTAAAAATATCATTGCTCGATTACGATGTAAAATGTCACATTTATCATCAGCTCACACATGTAGCACGTACAAATGCTAATCGTCAGTTTTAATTACTCCAATAAAACGTTTATCGGTAGCGGTGGCACGTGAAATCGCTACGGAGAGAGATAAAAATTCGGACCTCTCGCTCTAGAACACTTTAATAAGCGACGTCCATAATTCATCCGTGCACGAAATAAATCATAAACGGTAAAGTGTTTATTTTCAACGTACTTAATATGTTATAAATTTATTTAAGTGGCGTGCGGTACGATTGTGGAGTGATTGATATAGTGCGCTCGGTAGCGAGGTAGCGAGGTAGCGGGCCGCGGCAGTGTCTCCCGGTACCGCGCTAGCTCGTAAACGCAGCACCAGTACTTACAATCCGTTGATGAAGCTAAAAGGGATGTACCCTTTTGCCTTGCCACACTATCGGTTGCACATTAGTTCAATGTTTATATTTATTTTAACACTGAGGTACTTATAATAAAAGTGCTGATCTATTCGTGATGTTATACCCATTTTACTCAGTATTTTAAATGTGAAATTATGTATGTTTAGTTAACTATATCAAAAAAGCTCCATCTCGAAATATCTGTCTCCAAAATTTCTTTTAAACCGAATTAAAAAATTTTGGAGACAGATACTTCATGGCCTGAATTAGAACATAGGGTAGATTTAATGCAGGAATTATGTATTTGTCCAGTGGGAGGAGGAGAATCTCGAGATAAGATCGACTAAATCGTGACCAAAAACTACTACAAATACAAGTAACGTCGTCATCGTTGGCCCATTACTAGATTTTCGATAACTCGCGCCGAGATTCTTAAAACAGCTCATCTGTACAGAAATGACCGTGCAGTTCGCAGACGCACTGACGGACAGTAACTGTTATCTTTAAGTTGTTTTATTTCTTAATAGTATTCGCGTGCTATATAACATATTACAAATCATTGTCAGTTGTAGCACGGCACTAATTACTATCACGCCTGTATAGATATGTAATGATGTTGTTACGTTAGCCGCAACAAAATTAAAATTCCAATCAATTTTTAATGAAATCGTTTTTCTACGCGGTTCGTTACGTAGCGAAGTAGACTATGTCAGTGTCGTCAGCATTCCCGAGTGTAATTGCCAATGCACACTTACACCGTGCTCGTTGCTATGTGCGTTATTATCTGGTTATTGTTGTTCATAGTGAATCTATTTGCCTAAACTCGCAATTTATATGTACTCTCTCCTCCTTATAATAACGTTTTAATAGCCAAGATGGAATCTATAATTTGCTATCGGAAAAAACAGCAACATTAAAACAACGTATCATAATTGGATGGAATATATAATTGTGCGTCGTTTAATGTAATATAATTGCGAGAATTTTAATTGTCAATCGTTGGCGATCGTCGGCGTCGGTGTCAATGACGCACGATCCCATTCGTGAGTTATGTGATGCGTTGATGAATTACGTTCGGACAAGGTTACGTCGTTTATTTACATCTATAGAGTTAATGTATTCGTATATTTCAATTTTATTAATTTTCTTCGATTGTAACTGTCTTAATGAAATTAATATTTCAACACGTCTTAGGCAACGAAGCATTTGAAAACAACTAAAAACACATACAAGATGATAATACATAAAAGATACAACAATATGAAGATAAATGTAAAAATTGTAGCCTTATGGTAATATAATAAAAATATTACCACTCACTTTCTTTCTGTGAGTGTCGTAAGAGGCGACTAAGGAAACGCCTTAAAATGATAATGGCTACAAACAGATGGATGGATAACCATCACGAAAAATGTCAAACCAATTTAAAATATACCGAATTTTTACTGGCAATACAAGGAAGTAAAACCTGTTTTGTATTTTTTTTCTAATTGATTAAAAGAAATTAATGCAAATAATTATAAAGTTGGCATTTTTCTAGTTTATCAGTAATACACGTTTTACACGTTTAAGTGTTAAATGGTGCATTGTTCTGGCATGTGACACGCCAACGCGGGTTGAAGTTTTTCATGTGATAATTCCCATGATTCTTCTCTTAAACGATCGAACACAGGCTGACATACTCATTACACTAAAATAACCCCGTTATTTATGTTGTACATATTTATACAGATATAGGCTGCGTAGAGTCGATAACGAATACTTTGGCGTTCTTTGACAGATCTTTTTGGTTTAGTTTCTTTTAAATAACTTGTCCTGAGGCAATGACTTTCTTTTCACATTTCCTCGCATTACTACTGTTAGTTTTTTATCTATATTTTACAATAAAAGTATTGAAATAAGCGTACAAAACATAGGAATAATTATAACGTTTACAATTTATAAGCATAATTTTATAGTTAGGCAAATTTAGTAAAACAAAAATCATAAAGTAGTTAAGGAATAAATATGTTTTATAATTAATCCATAACTAATAATAAAGACCACTAACACAAAGAATTAACATTTGGTGTTGGCTCTTAGTAGCTATCCACTTAAACACGCCATTTTGCATAAAATTTTTCGACGTTCAATTTATTGTGGCAACAGCTACTAGGACTCTGTACTGAAAAATTCGCAGAATTATATATCCACGTCATTTAGTAATATTAATATTGAGTATATATTTAAACAAAAATGAGTGTATATTTTGGTTCATTTATATAAATATATAATGGTGTTAGTTCATACACATCAAACTAATGCATAAATAACATGGCTGCTAGTTAGTACACATGTAAATTGTTTGTTTTTATTTAGTGCACCGGTTGGAATCTCATGTTGTCAACTTCATTGAAATGTCACGCGTTTATAGTAAAGGCATGCGACAAGTGTGATTCTGGTTAGATAGGATCTACGTGCGCTGATGCCTACGATTTAATAAAAAAAAACTACATAAGTGTTTTGTTTTAGCGCCAAATTTATATTGGAGGATATTTAGAAATTTTTCCTCAATATTTTTTTTCCTAAATTTTAATTTTATTAACATAAAATTTTTTATAGGAATTTCTATTCATGTGTGTTTTGCTATTGCGTTTTTGGTAATGGCTATTCATATAAAGTTGGTTAAAACAATTTAAACATAAATGAAAAAAAAAATATCATTTATATTAAGTGCATCGTCTACATTCTATCATATTTTGATTTACATTTAATAATCCTTTTCAAAGCAATCATAGAAAATATTATTCGCATGCATTAACGCAATCTTTGATGCACAAACCACAATTAAAAGATTGCTAATGAGGTTTTTGTAATTATACGGTGCGAGTAGCGCCGGGAAAAACGTAGTCTCGGATGAACGCTCGTGCAGCGTCGGCTCGAGATGATCTATTTGTAGATATCTTGATTTAGAAAACAGCGCGATATACAATTATATACAATGGAATTCTTTCCAACAAAAATATTCGTCCATAGCCGATCTCTGTGTATCTATCGCTTATAATCTATAACTGGTTATTTAACGACCCAAAACTAGGAATAGCCATAATCGACACGCTTGGCATGCGAATTGGTAATCTCAGACTCTCTGTCTTCGAGAGATTATAGGCCCCTCGCACCTTAGACATTGTTGTCTGTCTCCAGTCTGCGTCATTATGGTCTAGCGTATCCCCCCACTAGCTATTGCATGTTTAGAGGATTTACCATAGTCTTCTCTTAGGCCACTCACCGAAAGGTATATTTTTATGCCGACTCCATAGGGCAAGTCTAAGAGTAAGTTATACTAAAATAAGATCACTTTTTTTGTAGGAATTTGTTCAAAAATATTTCTCAGTGCTCCGACGTTGACTGATATGAATAAAACGACAATATCGACAAAGATACTGCTGTTTTAGAGTCATGCGTGAACGCATCAGGAGTGTCTATTGTGTGAACTGTTTACATCTGTCCATGTTTCGTTTAGCAGCGATTGTGATGGGATTTGGACGCGCAATTTAAGCTCTTTGTCACCCTGATCCAATTCTGAGTTTCGCGCGGAAATAAAATAAATAATGGTCCCTGGATTCGCGGACGGCTCGCGCAGCTGCGCCGGCGCACCGCACTATATTCATTAGCCGCGCGCGCTAGAGTGGAACCGCGATACGATACATTTTTTGTATCTCGCTCGCACGCAGCACTCGCGGTTTTTTTTTCTCTCGTTACAACGCATCGGCGATTTCGTTTTATCGTCCCCATCGAGTGGTTTTTGCCGTTCGGAATTCCTTACGCATCTTGTTTCGGGTTTGTTTGTGCACTAAATCGTGGAGTGAACCTGTGGATTAAATATACACTGCGCGAGTACTCGCTCGCGGGAACAGAGCCGCAGACAAAATATTGCATTAAATCATCGCTTTACTTCACCAACAAAATAAACAAGCTCATTATTCAATATACAATTTAAAATTCCATGATATTTGCACGCAAAAACGCATGTTTTTCTAAATACGTAATGTAAATGTTGTATGATAGGTAAGCATGCGTGAAATGCTGTATAGTATTGTTAGTGCTAATGCTGGTCGAGACTTTTTTTAATTCTGGCATGGTAAGTTGTCCAAACTTACCATGCCAGACACAATCCTACTATATTTATCTATTGGCCACTATATGTATAATACATACATAGGTGGGACAACACCACATACAATACTCTGACCCTAAAGTAAGCAGCTGTAGCAAAGTTACCCCAAAAAAAACTCAGACCCGAGAAAATGTAGAAAAACAGTTTTCTACATTGACACGACCGGAATTCGAACCCTCAGAGCTGGCGACATCTTAAAAATCGGCGTATGTTCCACTCGTCCACGGAGGTCGTCAATAAGAAATAAGTATAATAAAAAATAACTGAATATACACAGAATATGAACTGCACTGTTTTCACCTCCTTTATCTGCAAATTTGAGGTTTAATGCATTCAACACACAATTTAGATGTTCTTAAGTACACGTTTTGCTGTACCTCCTAAGTACTTTATTTTTTCATACAGTCGTCGAGAACTAAATAAAATAATTTCAAACAGTTTACATTTAATGCAATGTTATAAGTTGATCACAATTAGTAATGCGTCGGACGAATCTTGGTGGTCCGTTAATGTTTCCACTCTGAACCACTCGCTTATCGTGGGGGCGATGTCAATAAATTGTTACAGTCACTTTACCTTAAGGTCAATGACTGAAAAAAAGTGCACGCTATTAAGCGAATTCGCTTATAAACTTTGTGTTCTGATTGAGGTCCGGAGCACCAGGCGATAGCGTGAGCCACTCAATTAGTGGCTGACATGCCGCGCCGGCCGGCTCGCATCGTGTTTTTGTCCGCTTAAAACGGCATTAATATGCCAATGGACTAAACATTACGCCCTTTCATCACTCCACCTGACGTCCTATTCGAATTAGTATTAAAAAAATCTGTCAAAACAATGCTAAATAAATTTATAGGCCGCTTACGCAAGGTCAGTATGAGCGTTAGTCGTCTTTCATAAACGTATTACCACGGGCGAAATGCGTTCGAAATTCAAATGGGTTATTGAGGGTTCGAAATTTGAATACGCCAATGATGTCGTCCTTCATTGCGATTGGTCAAGTGTGAGCTCGTAGTATATAAAGGGATTTATAGAAATTTTCTGTCATTGCAAATGTTTTGTTTATATTAATAAGATAAATACCTTTCTTATAATTTTTATAGCATATATTTGGTGTTGTTATAGTAAAATTTCACTTGTGCGAATGAAAAGATGTGCAATATTTGTAGAAGTCAGTTAAATTACCACGCTTAATAATTTTAACACATTAATTTACACTCGAGTTCATTTATGAATCGAACCTAGCTGTATCCAGTTAAGGAGCTCTAACTGCACTGAGTCACAATGTTTATACAATTTTAATGCAGTACTATCAACTATCGTATGCCCGCGTCGGTAGCTCATTTAGTGGCGCACGAGAAATCCATTACGTAAGTCATCGCTCACATATTCCTACTTACGCTCGACAGAGCGATTTTAATTGGCGCGTTTAATTATTACATATTTTATTTCTCCAAAGTGACACGGGAGATAAACGCTGGCCAGTCCGTTTTTGGCGGGCGCGCCCGCTCTCAAGCGTACGGTAAAAACTTGCGGGAGCGGTCCGGCCGCCTGGCAGAACGCGCCGATGTTTTTGCCTCTGCGTCAGAAAACTCGCGATAAAAATGGACGCCAAATGAGTATTAATTCGCGCCGGTTAATAATGACATAAATACACTAGGTACGCGCCTTTCCGATACAGGCTGATTGTAACACTCGGGTCTCCGTGTCAGTCGCATTGGAGTTTTTGTTGATGTTGCAATCATGCGAACATTCAATCAAATGATCAAATAGTAATTCTTTTCTTATTTTGATGTAACATTTCGTTATTGTTTACGTCAGAAATCATTTATTACTTTCTGAATGTTTGAATAACAATGTCTGAAAAAATTATTTTCGAATATAACCGTCGAGCACGGTTCGAATTTGACTAATCGCCCTAAAGTTTTATGTTTGCCTTTTTACAGATTTCTTTTAGATAATAACTATATTTCTTTTGGATAGATAAGTCACGATTGCCGAGTTGTTGGGTGGTCGGAATTTCGAGTCGAGAGACCCGAGTTCCATCCCCAGGTGGCAGTACCAATGAGTTTTTCAAAAACTTATGTACGAATTTCATCCTTGGCTTGGACATAAAGACGGCGACGGGCTCACCACCTGTCAAGTTGTCCCGAAAATATCTTCGGTGGAAGGTGGGTCAAAGGGCCTTAATCGTCTAGACTTGACCTCTGTCTACCCCTGTATTGGGAATTGCGTGAAGATATATTTTTTTCTTTTAGATAATGTAAAATCTGATTGTAGTGATTGTCACCATAGTTAATAATAATAATACTTTTGATGCCAAAGTAAGTAGCTTAAGCACTTGTGTTATTGAATCGGAAACAACGAAGGTACCACAAATACCCAGACCTAAGAAAACGACGGGCTCACCATCTGTCACGTTGTCCCGAAAATATCTTCGGTGGAAGGTGTGTCGACGGGACTTAATTGTCTAGATTAAACCTCTGTCTACCCCTGTGTTGGGAATTGCGTGAAGATATTTATTTATTTATTTGATAAAAGCATGATATGTATCTTGGGTCAGGCTGTATAACTTTCGCCGGAATCTCTGGAGTCCCGGTCGCATTCCTGGCGACACGTCGCGCACCTCCTCTGTCCGTCGCTCCGTCGCACCGTCTGTCCGTTCGTCGTACTTTAGAGACGCGCTCTTTAATGTTTTTGTCGAGCTTAGCGCTCGGACTCGGACGTAATCGATTGGGGAAATTGTTTAATGGGCCCTTTAATTCTTTAAACGGATCTTCACTACGCCGGTTTGTTTGTTTTTGTGATAATTGTCTGAACCTCCATCTACCCTCGTATTGGGAATGGCGTGAAGATATACAGTGAGATGTAATATTTATAATTGCATTATGTATATAGTAGAATAATACCAACGGCTATCATCCTGAGGGTCTTTTAATCGACGAGTAATGGAAAAGCCTTGTAAATCAAAATCGCTAGCGACAGATAGCGGAAAAATTAGTAAAATGGTAACGGGCAGCAACGTCTAAGGTGTAAGGTATCTGGTACTCCACTAAGCTAGTGGCGATTATGAAAAAAAGAAAAATAGGCCTATTAAATTGCTCTGATTCCAAAGTAAGTCAGAAACCGAACCCGAGACCACATAGCAACAAAGCACAGTGGGACGGCACCATGAAAACCCATGTTTACTATGTTGTATCATGTCTTTGAAGTGCGTAAGACATCGTTTACCCCGTATCGACATGTCTAAGTATATCTGTTGATAGACCATTCCGGTTACCTAACCAAAACACATACACTACCCTCAGACTGTAGGTAAAAACACCCTCTAATCCACGTCAGCTGCTCCTGACTGGTCGCACCGCTCCCACCCCCCCGCCGCCCCCGCGTCCTCTCCCACCCACATCCACCCTTAGTCTGGTGGACCTGCGTGCCCTTGTCGCGTTGTCTCCGCGAGGTATCAACGTAAAGTGGTCTTTTCATTTTAGGTCCAGAATGCTATGAGCCGTCGCTTCCAGACGGGTATTCGTATAACACGGTTAAGTTCGATACAGGAGAGGGAGGCGAAGGGTCAGGTTGTGATGGACTACGGTACAAGAGAGCTTGCCCTCCTGTCAAATACATAATGAGCGTTTTTTTTTTTTTTTGGTACTTCTGTACGTGTAGGTTTTAAGCGATCAATGTCAGGTCAACGTCGGGTTTAATGGTACTGAGCGAATTCTCTGATCGCTATTAAATAGGAAGTTATAACTTTTTTTTTTGTCGTTTTCTATATTTCTGTATTTATATATCTCTCTTCGCGGGAGTGTCGTAAGATGCGACTAAGGGAAAAGCCTAGAAAATGCTATTGCCTACTGATAGATGGCGGGATAACCATTTCGAAAAATACCAGACGGAAGTTCAGCAGATTGGTTACGGGCAGCAGTGACAAACGTGTCCGGTACTGCGATTGAGAATCCGCTTGCCGAGCGTGGTGATATGGCAAACCTTCCCGTAAGGGAGTGTGCTATGGCCTGCATTGAAAGAAAGATAGAAACAAATTTATTCACGGTCTAATCTGGACTTTTGTGGGCCGTTGTGATGGTAATGATATTTATTGTTATGAAATTTAAAGTTTAAACTTAATTTTTAAAGCCACGATAGCTGCGTGGTTGGGTGTTAGAATAAGGAGACGCGAATTCGACCCCTGATCGAAAGTATTTTCACCAATGAGTTTTCACGTATCTTATGGAGGTTGTTTATCGTTGACTGTGAAACTAAGGCGTCCAAACCACCTGTCCCGTTATTCCAAATAAGGAGCGGTGAAATGTGGTCCCTAAGGTAAAAATTATCCAAACCTCTGACTCCCCTAATATTAGAAAATGCGTGCACAAAATTCTGAATCCAAATATACCACTCTGGCATAATACAAAAGTAATCACGAAGACATAAAGAGACGAAGGATAAGTAATATACGTACATACATACATAACGGCCTATAAAATTAATTAATATGCATCAATCGAAGAGTTGCAAAGGAAAGAATTAAATGCATTTGAATATATTATTAGGCACTTTCCTTGCTTTATATTTCAGCTCGATCAAGTACCGTTCGCACGCACTATAATTTCAATACCTAGGTAATTTGCGAACGGCCCTTAATTCTATAAATGATAGGGGGGTGATGTAGAAAACGTTACTGTCCTGTCTGACAATTTATAATTCTTTTGACGATGGCTCACAATGCTCTTGACAGGTATATGTTTAATTTGCGTCGACAGAAATTTCTTGTATCCTGCCCTGTATATTTATTGTAATTATAGAAATTGCAGTGTACAGTTTTCTTTCATAAAAAAAAAAGAAATATCTTCACGCCATTCCCAATATTCGATAGTCGAGTTGATCAGGCGAGTTGAGCGATCGGAATCGAATCAAATCAAGAACCGAGTTCGATCTCCAGGCTCGTCCCTATGGGTTAATAAACCTATGTTCAATTTATATACAGTTGGCTTGGACATAAAGACGGTGACGGGCTCCACCTGTTACGTTGTCCCAAAAAATATATTCGATGGAAGATGGCTCGAAAGGACATAATTGTCTCTGTCTACCCCAGTATTGGTAATGGCGATATAAGGACATTTAGGACTACAATAAAATATTACCAGTTCTACGAATATCCTAAATATCGTATCAAGGAAATGTACAATCGGCCCTCAAATGGCGAACTGTAAGAAAACAGCCGGGGGGTCGAATGGAGCCGGCGGGCGAAACCAACGTTATTTGTAGCAGATCAATCAAGATTATGTCCAGTAATGCGTCTAACCCTTCGCCCACCCCAAACTGCACCCAGCTCGTGATTGTTTCGTCAATGTGTCATTAATTAGGGGTTAATGCGGGATGTTATAATGTTCGAAAGAGAGCATGCAGAAAGAGACTTCTATTCCCAAAATAAATTTTAAAATAAAGAAAACAACGATTATGAACGTTACAAAGTCACGATAGTCCAGTGGTTGGGTGATCGGAATTCGAGTCAAGATACCAGAGCTCGATCCCTAGGCTCGTACCAATGAGTTTTTCAAAATGTACATAAGGTACATAAAGACGGGGACGGGCAGGCACTATTAGTCACGTTTTTTAAAAATGTCTTCGATGGATGGTGGGTGAAAGGAATTAAATGACTGGACCTCTGTCTATCCCAGTATTGGCAACTGCGTGAAGATATTTTTTGTGTTAAAAATACCTTTATAAATATCGAATGTCTTTATAACGGTCTTACGAATAATGTCTTTAATGGAAGGTGGGTCAAAAGTAATTAAATGTGTGGCCTTCTGTCTACCCCAATATTGGGAATAGCGTGTAGATATTGTTAACGTTAAAAATAATACCTTTATGACTACTGCCTTACATATTTGGTAGTTCCGGATTCGTCTTGGGTTTTTCAAGATGGTCATACCGCCTCTTCATCAGTTATTGCAATATTAAAGACTTTTTTTAACCTACACATACAATGCGTAACCGCTATGTATCAGAAGGTTGTTCGTGTATGTTTTATGATAAAAGCTACCATATTTCTATTCTTTTGTGATCAAAATAATTTATATTTCTAATTAATGAAACAATTTTCATCGGATCGTTTCTTCTAAAGATTAACCCCTAATAACAAACTTAAAACATACGTTCATATGAATATTTTAATGAATACTCACAAAAACAAACTGTTACATAGCTGTTTGTTGAAATAATATTGTAAACGTGTTAACTAAACACGATTACAATACACACTAACATCCCCGCTCGCAAACCGCATCGATTTTCTTTCACCCCTTCAAAGAATTAACTCTAAAATATTATATTAACAAAAGCTAAAACACATCGCAGCCCACAGATAAGTTATTAAACATCGCGCCATTACACTTTAATTTCTGACCCGCTGGGATTCGGGTGGGGCGACGTTTGGAAATTAAAAAAAGAGGCAAAATAAGGGCGCCGAATGTGCGCTTATTTATTCATAATGTAGCGCGCACTAAACGCGTTTATTTCACTGTAAGCACACGCGCGTAATTTCCGAGAGAGAGCGGCTCGCGACGGCCGCCATTGTAAAATTGTTGCGCACTGTCGAAATGGGGGGATGCATTTTTTGAACCCGAGGCCTGTTTAAGATTTGTTTATCTTTTGTTTTGTTGTTTTTTTTTTTGTTTAAAACACTCTACGGGCTTGTTTATTTTCAAATCGAGCGTGCGCGAGTGCTCTCGTGGTTTTGATAAATAAGTACCGTTATGAATGCGTTATTTGTTTGGCCTGGGCTGCCGGATCTTGCCGGGGCTGGCCGTGGGTGCGTCGAGGGTTGACGCCGTGGCCAGGTTTCGATTGCGGTTGTGATGTTCGATTTGTGCTGTATTATATCGCCCAATGTTTGTGCGAAGTGTTATTGTGTGGTTTGTAGAGAGCTGTTGGGTGTATTTGCGTTATAGGTGAATTCATTGTGCTAAAATATGACTTTAAAAGTCCCTAAAAGACTAATATAGTATGAAGAATAATACAAAACCTTTTTATTAACATTATTTGTTACTTTAGCCGTAGACTAATTTGATCAAAGATTAACTACATATTATTTATCTATAAAGGTACAAGAGCTTCACAAAAAGTAACAATATTAAGTACTAAACTAATTTTAGAATCTCGAAACACAAAACCCTGAGTCGCTGTTACTTTTTCGAGCAGATGCAAGTAAAAAAATTAGTTTATTCAAAATCAGCTTATGGAAAGACGTTATAATAAATAAACAGCTGTCGTTTCAAAAAGAATTAATCCGTGAATCAACGTAAGATGTATCATCGCAACGTCAAAAAAAAACACAAAATCCAACGTTTTACATTCATTGCTGCGCTCCATTTTGTTATCTTTTGTGTTGAAATTTAAAAAAAAATCTCTTCATAATCCAAACAAATATAGATTATAGAAAAATGAATAGACAACCATATTTTTTTTCTCCAGTTACGGCCGAGACAGACAATGATTTTGTTAAAAATAAGAATAGATTTAATACCTTTTTTATCTTAGAATGAATAACTGTAATCGTTTATAAGGATTTGGAATGAATTCTAAGTAATTTATGTGCCAGCAATTAAGTTGGCGGGAAATCGTGTAAACATTGTAATAGTTTGTAAAACTAAGGCGCTCTCACACCCCGGTCGGTCCGGAGTGAGTCATTATGCAACACCTTTATGGCCAGGCCTAATTCCTGCACAACCCTCTGATCGCGTTAATGGCCGAAAAACTGACCTTCTGCGTCAGAATGACTCCCCGGGGACCGGTTAAATGGGTAAATAACGCGGATGTGGCCGTTGTGCGAGAATTACTGGTTTGTTTTGCAAGGATTTGCGATGACGCAGTACTGGACGTTGACTGATGAGATGGCATCGCGATTAGAAAAAGAATTGACAACGCATTCGATATTCGAAACTCGTATAGGTATATAAGTTTCTGAAAACGTTAAATCACGGGTTAAGTTCATGTTCGTGCCGAATACCTTTCATGACATATTTCTGTATCGAAACAAATTGTTAATATCGTTTGTGTAAAACATAAAATTCTAAACATAAATGAGGCAACGATTGCACAGTGAATGCAATACAAAGATTGATTTACTATGTTAACTAAACTAACTCTATACTGACATTCTGCATGTGTTCGAAAAGCATAAATAAAATGGTTGGGATACAAACCGATATCTTAAGTCAGCAAGGACTTATCGCTGACCTTTAATCCTAATGCATTCGGTCGTAAAAATAACATACGAAATCAATTGAGCAGGTTCAGAAATAAAAATTAAGGCTCCATGTTCACACCACCTTCGCCTCGCCGAAACGGCAAAGAAACAAACAGAGCCCGCATCCTCTCTAATGCCATAATGACAGTGACACGCGCGGGTAAATTTTGACAGATCCGTCATGCGATAAAATAACAGGGGCCGCTCGATCTCCGAAGATTACGGGTCTCGGACGACTGTCAAAACCGGATCACGCCTCCGTTCGATTAATAAATCAGGCCGGGGGCCCGTTAGTGACAAAACTAGCATCAGTGTTACAGCTCACAAATCGTCGCGAGCTCTGCCATTAATCAGAACGGAATCTTCGCGAGATAAAAAAAAAGGAGCTGAGCAAATACCAAGACCGAGCGTCGTCTACCTGCCCTCGTATCTTTCGAGCACTCCGCTCGTATTAAAAATAAAATCACCAAACTCAAACCCGAAAAAAAAAACGACCCAAAAACTATTCATTTCGCTTCGTTCTCGCTCTAACAAACATACGTCGTCCCGCTCTAGTGTGGATGACTCCACCAAACGGACTGAAGTGTTTAGATTTTTTCCGGTTGAAAGTAGAAGCTTTCTCACACCATGCGATTTCCGAGTTGATAAATGCGAAAGTATCTAAATGCCCTCACGTGTACCTACAATAGTACCCATCGGTAATCTACCCGTCACTCATCTGTTACTATTAGCACATCCACAAGACTTATTTCGTATTATCGTAGGATCATTCGGTATGCTAATAATGGCATGCGTCTTAACATGAGTTTACATTTATAAGTTCGACTGCGATCTACTGAATTCGTCGAGGTCATAAATTCTGCAATATCCACGGCGGGAACAATGTCGTCAATGCAGCGAGCGGGTCGTACAATATCACACGGAGTAGTGTCCGCATCTATATTTATGAGACGAACGCGACAGGCCACGATTTCAGTAAGAACCCGTCTGACGAACGGCCGGGATCGAATCTAGGACACGCGGCATCAGCGCCCGGCCGCGACGCTTTTTTTTTACTACGCTCGCGACGAATTTATAAATTCCTGTTATGAATGAGGGCAATATTAACATATTTATAGGAGACTAAGCAAACAAAAGACATAGTGACGGGTTTTCGAGAACAAATCTTTGGTGGCAAGGTTTTATTGGGCCAGGTTTATGGGCGCAATATTCGGTAGGAGCAGGTCAGTTAAGGAGATATTTATGACGTTTATTGTGTGAAGAAGAGCGATACTGGTTCTTCACAGGTGTGCAATATACTGATTTGTTCTTCGCGCTTTAGATACGCTTATTAATTGTATGTAATTTTATCTCGTGTGGCATCCTTCTCTTCCCGTGGCTGTCGCAGAGAGGACTATGGGAAAAGCCTTTAAAATGTAGTTGCATACGGACAAATGAACTGAATAATCATCTCGAAATACATCAGACCAAAATTTATCAAACCGGTCTCGGGCAGCTGCGTCTAAGGTGTCAGAGTCTGATACTGCGATCGCCAATCCGCTAGCCCTGCGTGGCGATTTTGGAAAATCTACTCCTACGGGAATGTCCTGTAGTGGCGTTTAGAGGCCGTCATGATGGTGAAATGATGAATTTCATCCGATAGACGTAATCCCGCCGCGCATCATGACCTAAGAGCACTAAAATAAAAATTACGTAACGGAACCGTGTTATATTAATAAACTATAATTTCGACAAGCAACTACTTCAGAAGCCGTTCGGCCAGTATCGATTTTTTTAGGTCAAAAACAATTGAAAGAAAAAAAATCACCTGCCCGCCATATAAAAACGTTATTAAATAGGAGGCGACCTCACTAAATTACAAAATTCAACCTTTACGCATTAAAGAATAATTTAACATTAAAACTCGCACGCGATTCCCAATCCTACGACAAAGTTGACAAGCATCATAATCCATTGCCGCGTTTGATTTATTAAAAGCCTGCGAGATCCATCGAAGGCATCTAAGGTAGCATCGCAGTGCTTTATTTTATCTTATAAATAGATTTTTTATAATAAATTACAGGGTACCACGTTTGGTAGCGATTTTGAAGCCGTCGCCCGTCCATTGCATACGGTAATAAACGCCGCCCAAACTGTCACATGATTGTACACTTTAACATATGTCAAATAGAGTTGAATCTAAATCCGGAACACGTCAACGCATCGATCGTTCGATTATGAATTTAATTATGGGTTCCATATTTTTTTTACGTTCAGGTAGCGAAGGCATTTGGAGAGAAACTACGTAGGGTGAAACAGTTTGCTCCAAATCGCGACGAAAAAAAAAGCTTCGTGACAACAATCCATGTGACTCCCTATCCTTAGACGTTTACAAGCAAGCCACAAAAGGTCTTACTCGAAGGCATTTATTCAATTAGTCTGACAATGCACTGTTTCGCCTGAAAGTGCACAAAAGGACGAATGATAATAGCGAACAGGTAAGACGTTATGAATAGAGAAACGACAATTGCTTATGGACAAAGATTTTACATCGAGTCAAAAGTTATCCCTGAGATGGCCGTTCGTTTTTACGATTCCTTCGAGTGTAAGAGAAATAATAACATCTGCTCTTTGTTGGTTTAATATAAGCAATGGGTATTCTTGAATTAAAAATGTTAATATTCAAATTCAGATAAAAGCCTCGAAATATTTCTGATAAAAACAAGTTCTCAGTCATCATTGAGCTTATCAATCTGCCTATTTTTTTGTATGTTTTACATAAAATTTATTCATATCACCTAGCTACACTATTGCTACTATCAATAATAATGGCGGTGTAGTATCTGTCTTCTATTTTTACACAGACAGGTTCTAGTACCATCTCTATAAAGATAATTACAATTAAATTTGGTTTCTTATAAAAATTTATCAATGAATGCGAGAAATAACTGGATATGGATTCAGTGTATCTATTTCATGTAAAAAAATGCTTTATTTTTGTCATTGGAGTATAAACTTCAATTATACAAAATCTTTGTAAAGAAGAAAAAGAAAAAAGATAAGAAAAGCTATTTATTTGACATCACAATAAAAAATACGTTAACAAATATATATAAAAAACATTACATTGTGTGATGTCAAATCAGGCTCCCATTTCAGCAAATTGCTGCAGTACTGAAGTACTGCAACACTGATTTTCAAACTGAGCCTGTAGTCGACTTCAAAGATGGAAATATACAATAAACAACTTTTAATAATTACCCCATAATAATCATAAAAAAAGACAAATAAAAATAAATACAGTTAGTTAAAACAAAGACTATGCAGTAAGAAAAGGAAAAAAACTATTTTTTTAAATATTTGAACATATACAAAAACAATTAAATATTACGCTGCTTTACTTTAGAGTTGACATAAATTTGTTTTAAATATACTCTTTATATACTCTTTGGCACTAACTTTAAATGACACAAAGATTAAAGAGATAAAATATAGTCTGTCTGAAGGAGAAAATGAAAGAGAAAAAATAATAAAACCCAGAAAATATTAAGGATTACAGACCCAAGCGGATAATATCCAAAAAGCATCGCTTGCTTACAAGCATGGCGCATATTTGAAACCTGACACCCATATTTAATGCACATGAAAAGTTTGAACGAAGTGATGCCACTAATAGTTAGATTTCATTCCATCACTTAGGTGTGTATATTTTATATTCTGGCGCCGCTTCAACTTTTATAGGTGACCTTTCCAGATCGTGTGCGCTGTATCCATTATTCAATCTATAGAGTTTACTCAATTAACAAAGTGCCTCGTTATTTCGCCCATCGGAATGAAAAGGTCGCTTTAAACTATGTCCTTTATTTTCAAATACAAATGTATTTTATATTATTTTAACAGTGGTAGAGCCACGCATCAGCTTTTGTTGTTGCATGAATAGGCCGGCTAGACCGGGGAAGTACCACGACCTTACAGAATAACTAACTAAGAAAGTCTAACAAACTTCTGCGTTTCGTCTGGTTAGTGCAGGTAATCGGAGGTCCACCCCCCCCCCCGCCCCAATTCTGGGGGGGGGGGTGCACTCTAAGGCCGGTAACGCATCTGCTATGCCTCTGGTATTGCGGGTGTTCATGGGCGGCTGTAATCACTTACCATCACGTGAGCCACCTGCGCGTTTGCCTCCCTTTTCTATAAAAAAAAAATGTATTAAGATAAAATCAATAAAATTTAAAACACTTCTTATAAATTAACATCAGAAAAAAAACTGGACTGTCCTATTTAAGCACATAGTTTAAAAAGAACCGCTAAAAATGGAGAATATATCCTTCTTTCTCTCATGATAAAGAAAGAAGGACCAAAACTTATTTTGGCAAATATCAACGTCGAAAACATATCACTTAAAATACCATATAATTACTATGAACAATGCACCTAACTGATAGACAATTACGTTGGTCGAGGAGTACACGTCAATGCCATTGGGCTAAACCTTAATACTCGTACCAAAGTATACGTAATAGCTCTTGACTTAAGCGAATCGCCTGAGAACACAAACAACAAAGCGGCTACATCAAAATTGGTGGTTTCGACCCAAGACGATATCGGTTGATCGTAGCTTATTAGCATTTAATTCGTGGTGTCCAAAAGTGGGGGCTTCATGGGTCGCTGGCCCCCCAAACGAGTGACTTCCTCGCCCGGAGGCGAAGGAGGGGCAGCCGTGTTTATGTATGTTCGAAAACGCCATGATTGATCTTGGAATGGACGTAGTTTTGTGTGAATACATAGTCGTGAGACTTTAAATTGGGGCGCGTTCGTGAATGTTACCATAAACATTACATTCATTCGCCTCATTATTATGACGCACAATATTAAAATTGTTTGTTTTATCTATGTTCGTAAATAAAACGACTGATTCGTAGATTTGCTATTGTTATTTATCTGTACATTTATTTGTTTTTGTATTTGTTATTACATAATCAAAGTATGGGTTCTGGAGATGGATGAATTTCGCTACAAGCAAAAGAGATTATAACTAATCATGCATTATAAATTTATATAGCGACGAATTTAGAAACCAGTTAGGTATCGAATGGTTTTATTGCCCCCTAATATGGATATATTAGACATTGGCATTGCGTATACGTCGTTACGAATTTCCTATTTGACATACGATTGTATTTCAAGTATTGTCTATTTAATTTTGGCGTAAAAAGTTAGGTGGAAATTATTCATAATATGATAAATAAATTCAAATTAAGTTAGGAAATTTTGTCTGATTTGAAGTTTATTTTTAAATAATGCTAGAACCCTCTTTCAGTTATTTCCTTATAAATATGTAAATATACAGACATTAATCATTTACAATTTTATAAAAATATAGATTAGTATCATACATATTTGTATGAATCCTTATAATACATGGATAAACCGATAAATTGTCTATGGCATTTATAACTACAGATCCTAATCAGTGTAAGGCAGTCGTGCCGTGGTAGGTGTTAGACACTGAATAAATTTGTATCTTATTTTGTCAGTTTAAGGTGTTAATTAGATTAAAATTCCAAATTGCACCTGCTAGAGGAAACGGTGCAAGAATGCTTATAAAGGTGTACTCGTAGCTGATAAAACATTATAAAAAAAAGGTAAAATGTAACAAAAAAGAAACAATAAATACGTTTATTTAACAGTTAATAAAATTTCCTTTCCTTTAAAGTTTTCTGGGTACAGTATCACCACCTGTCACGTTGTCCAAAAATAAGCTCCGGTAAAATGTAGGTCGAAAGGACTAAACTGTTTATACATGAGTTTTTGAAAAACCCATTGGTACGAGCCGGCCACCTGGGGATCGAACTCGGATCTCTTTACACGAAATTCCGACCACCCAACCAATCGGCTATAGTAACTTCTTATGTTTAAAATTCATAAACTGCCATTCGTTTGTTACAGAGCTCTTTATGAAATTATCGATTATAACAATTTTATTTAAAACCTAATTATGGCATAAGTGCTTCACTCTATTTAATAGGCTCATAAAATATCTTCACTTTATCAGCATTTAACGTAAGCTGAGGCGTTATCTTATATGCGTTAGCCATAGCAACGGTGCCGCGGGTTTGGTTCCCGGGTCGAGCGAAGTTGGTAACTTATATCTACTAAAAACCCGGCCGCCTTGCATAAGGTGCGTGATGGTATCGTGTTTCCGGTCAAGCTAGGTTCAAATGTCGAAAAAAGTTTCTATGCTGTCCATAGATTATGCTTTGAACAGATAAGTTGATGAAGCATTATTTTCATGATGAAGATTATTCTATTATTTTTTGAATCAAGGCTTGATACAAAAAATTATAGAATAGAATAGTCTTAAATATTTTCACGACTTTCCCAATACAGGGGTAGACAGGGGTGTAAACAGTTAAGTCTTCTCGATTCTCCTTTCACCAAAGACATATTTTGGGACAAAGTGACAGGTGGTGAAAAACTTCTCATTGGTACGAGGTACCTACCACCTGGAGATCGAACTCGGGTTTGCATTCAAATTCGATCACAAAACCACTCGGCTATCGTGACTGATTACGTTCACATTTTGGTGCTTGAATGAACCGAACGGATCCGATCGCCCGTGCACTGTATCGGTTCTACATTTATAATCTGTGACGGACATGCGCGCGCGCAGCGAGGCGTGCGAGCATTTTATTAGCCACGCACAAGCGCTGCAGAGCGGTTGCGTCCGCCATTAATACACCTCCGAGTCACGGCTCCACTCGTCAACTTTCCTCCGCTTACGCTCTATTCTGTATTGTTTTTCAGTTCAGTTGATTCTACCATCGCCCTTAATATAAAGAAGATAAAAACTTATGTATAATTCACGATAGCCGAGTGGTTTGGTGGTTGGAATCCTAGTTAAGAGACCCGAGATCCCCTGGTGGTACGCCCTTACCAATGGGTTTTTTTATATCGATGATAATAAACAAAGAAATATAAAATAATCTAGATTTTTTCTCTCTTTTCACAGATACGTCAAGAGAAACCTTATTACATAGCGGATCCCGAGGTGGACTCATTAGTAAGTATGCCGCAGTTTTATATTCCCAAAGATAAATAAAGTGGGCTCAGTTTTAATATGCCATAAAATAGTTAACATTTTATACATCACATGCCCGTTTAATTTACGATTTGATTAGTCTCGGGGCCGTTTAAACGAACCTCAGGTAACGTTCCGGGAACAACAAAAATGAAGATTAAAAAAATGTCCATATATTGTCACTCATAAAAAGGCTGAATCGCGTCGTCCCCCGCGGCTAGCGGGAGAAAAAAAAAGCGAAATAACAAAAATGAGATGGCGGCCACCCACCGTCGCCATTCGACACGGGTACTTAACCGATTTTTAACAAATAAAATCTAAGGCATTACGAATCGGACGCGGGGGCGAAGCTCACCTCACTTTGTTTGGAAGTCAGTTTCATAAACTCGTGCATCGCGTCATTGTTCTTCTAGAACGCTCGGATGGAATGCGGAATTGATCCCACTGTCCGTCTGTTTTGAAAGTCCTTCCGAGAACACAAAGCATTGAGGATACGGCATAAGGCTATAAATTCAAATGAAAAAAAAAAAATACACGGCCAATTTGATGACCGGAGAAACAGTCTGTTTTGTATATTTATAATATTTCGCATATTTAAGCTACGTTTGTGTAACGTCATATTTTACAAAACCAGCTTTTATTTAAATGCTTTAAAAATTATTGCGTAGAAAATAATTCTTCTTAATGCTCGTGATTTATGTGAAGTTTTTTTCATTTGGCGGCACTCGGTGTAGTACAGAATTTAGAAGTGCAGATTCAACAAAACGGAATGTCAAATATGATTTAAAAATAAAATTAAACTTCTTAGGTTAGGATAAGTTAAGTCACGATAGCCGAGTGTTTGGGTGGTCGGAATGACAAGTCTAGAGACCCGAGTTCGATCCCCAGGTGGCAGGCTGGTACCAATGAGTTTTTTCAAAAAACTTATGTACGAATCATATCGTTGGCTTGGACATAAAGACGGCGACAGACTCACCACCTGTCACGTTGTCCCGAAAATATCTTAGGTGGAAGGTGGATCGAAGGGACTTAATTGTCTAGACTAGACCTCTGTCTACCCCTGTATTGGGAATTGCGTGGATTTTGGGTATAAAGTCTGTGACGGACTCACCATCTGTCACATTGTCCCTATAGAAGGTGGGACGAAAGGACTAAATTGTCTGGACCTCTATCTACCCTCGTATTGGGAATGGCGTGAAGATGTAATATAATAATACCAACAACTATCATCCCGAGGGTCTTATAATAGACGAGTAATGGAAAAGCCTTGTAAATCGAAATTTCTAGCGACAGAGGGCGGAAAAATTAGTAAAATGGTAACGGGCAGCAACGTCTAAGGTGTAAGGTATCTGGTACTCCACTTAGCTAGTGGCGATTAGGAAAATAAGAAAAATAGGCCTATTAAATTGCTCTGATTCCAAAGTAAGTCAGAAACCGAACCCGAGACCACATAGCAACAAAGCACAGTGGGACGGCACCATGAAAACCCATGTTTACTATGTTGTATCATGTCTTTGAAGTACGTAAGACATCGTTTCGACAACCTAAGATATAAATATCTTCACGCAATTCCCAATACCGGGGAATTGCGTGAAGATATTTATATCTTAGGTTAGGAGAAAATATTTCCAATTCTGCTTCAAAGATTAGATCTCAACGAAATAACAAAAATATTGTAAAAGTTTTTCATAATTAGCGTACTAATGACCAGAACTGATGGACATAAATCAAAATTAAAACCATTAAAGAGTTGGAAACAGTAGCGAACCGTGGCGCCATAAACAAAGATGTCAGCCTTACCTGCAGCGGGCTGATAAGCCTCATTCATGCGGTTCTCGAGTTAAACCAACCTACCCGAGATAAGACGCACAAACAAACCAACCAACATCCGGGCTCTGAGCAAACTTGGCAGCGGGCTATAGGTAAATTAACTTGGTGTTTTTGTGGCCCTGGTGACATGCGGTGCCACCGTGTACCCACATGTTTGCTCTTTGTGACATGTCACATGGTGCAACGATTGAAACTAGCTGACTTTTTTTAATTCAACAACTGCCTGATACATAACTGATGTAATCTGTGATCACACAGCGATTATATTGGAAGTGTCGTTTTGATAAACGGTACTTAATATGTTGCAAAGACTTATTTAGAGACATAAATATCAATAGTGACATAGATTACAGATAATATAGAGTAATAAATTTTTTTTTGGAGTTTATGGCGTGGTATCTAGACCTTTAGGCTAAAGAGTAATTATAATTGGACGATCAAAGGCAGATAATATACTGAACGTAAAATTATAAATTGCCGATATAGATAAAGAAGCAACAGAAAAAGCTAAGTTTAATTCAATTCACGTACACTGTAATTAGTCTCATATGGAGAAACAGACTGTTATCTATAGAAATATCGCTTATTATGCAGTTCCTAAGCCGCCATTTACTTTTTCAATGGATCCTTTGAAAAGACACCTCGCGCGCAATTTCTTTTGATTAAAATTACACTATTGATGTGAAATAATTGGTTTTGACCGGTTGTATGTGATTAAGAAGTTTTGTGTTTGCCTCTCAATTACATTTTGGTTCTTAAAGCGTTGGGGTGTTTGGATTAATTTCCAATGTAAGTGAACGCCGCAGGCTGTTGTTTTTGCGCGGCCAACTGACGAGTGGGTCTTATATTTGCACTATTGGTTATTGTAGCAACAATGGTGTTTCACGAGCATTATTATTGTATAACGAGGTTCCGCTAGATAATACGAGGGTTGACAGTAATGTGTCGGCAACACTGTTCTGAGTTGTACTTTCTAATAATGACTAGTACATCTTTAGATGTGGTTCAATAACTTAACTTTTATATGTATGGTTTACAGTTACCATCATCTGTTCAGTCTTTTTCTTCTCCACTTTTATGCTGTTTTGACCTGTGAGAAATGTGTGTTTAGTAAAAAGTAAGTAAAGAAAACTAAAGAAAAAAGAACCTCCTCAAGCTGTTTTATTTTCTCTTTATGATCTGACTTATGTATTAAAAGTCTGTTTAATTAAAAACTACGAAAAAATGGCGCCTTTTGTTACATTTAGAACTAATCACTGGTTGTATATTGAGAGAACAGCGTCCGTACAGCGATAGATAGGAATGCGATACTCACGCACACATATTAATTTCAAGGAGGCTTAGTTTTTGTCCGGGCGTAAGTTATCAAATATCAACAAAGGAGAGTTTAAGTTTTTTAATACATTAAACTAACATTGAATGTTCGGCGCGAACGAAGGATTTGTTACGGTGTTACACTGTCCATGAGTTTATCGTTTTGTGGGATAGTGTAGGTCTAAAAATAAATTATTTCATAGCATCTCACTACTATTAAGTATAATATAATAATAATAATAATTATACACAAAAATAATAATAACTAAAGTATAAGTTGCATAAATTTAATTGGCTGTAAATTTGTGGGAATAACAAGTAATCTATATAAATACAAAAGCAATTAAGTGACGTATGGTAAATCGTAAGTTCTGAAAAATCTGAAAAATAACGTAAAATTAAATGCGAAAGTTTGAATGAACGGGTGTTTGTTTCTCTTCTTAATCACGCCAGAACTGGATAAAATTCCGCTCAGAGATACATTATAGTCTGGGTAGCACGTTGGCAATTTTTGTAACCGGAAAAATGTAGAATTTCATTATATGATTTTGATTGATCATTATATGATTTTGATTGAACATTATGATATGATTTGATCTATAATATGATTTTGATTAATGGTTTTGAAATGGTCCGGATGAGAGAGATAGGATTATTATTACTCCCAGACATGAAGAGGTCCTGCGGGAGTTGCGGGTTGCAGCGCGGATGAAGTCAGGAGCAGAAATTAGTTAAAAAAATGATTTAGAACGCGCCTCTCTTTATCACGTCGCTGTCCTCGTTAAACAAATCAGCGACATGATAATATAGTTATTAAATTGCGTAGCATCGGTTATAAATTATCTCGATCCAAGTTAATGACTCTTTATTTTATATTGGAACACTTCAATCAAATATGACGTTTAATGTTTTATTTAACGCCAAATTCCGGTTCGTTATTAATTACACACACTATAAATTGATTTAAGAAACATGATTAAAATATCTTACCGATGACACTTATGTCATTGATATATAATTAATTGAGTAAACATTTTTTTTATATTTCTGGTCAAGTTATTTATCTGATAGCATTGAGATCATAGTGATGCCATCACAATATTTTTTTAAAAGATATATAGATTAAGAAAGCTTATATTTTATACTGGAATGTAAATTTCAAAGTAAATTTAAAGAGAAACGTTTATGTTATCTTTACATATGTGAATATTTTGCAATAAAATCCGGAATCAATCCGTTGAAATAATAAATCATGGAGATTTTAAAACGGTCTGCCGTTGGCTACCAGTTTATTTGCCCACGTCACATCTGTGTTTGGTCTGTCACGGCCTTTGAGGTATTAAAGACCCTCAACGAGCCAGCCCTGTTCGTTGGTTGAGAGTAAACATGCTCAACGCCACTTGTACCATTACACACTGGAATTAAGCCATTTGTGTCGTCATTATGTAATTTTTTTTGTGTGTGTTAAGTGGCAATTTTTGGCCCTTTCAATAATGACGTTAAATAACTTCGGAGATTAGGAAATGCTGTAGAAATATATTGAATGACAGTTGGTAAATTGATGAATTAACTAGAAGAAATAATTATGGATTTCAATAAAATTAACTTTACTACTGTAACGGTTACGTAAACGGATGTCAGCTAGACGCTGCCGCCATAAGTTTGTCGAACTTTTCTCGACGTGAGAACGCTGATACGTGTCGTCTCAGCCTGCGTTCTGCTACCCCAGATTCAGAGTAATCTGTACAGAAAAAATAATCAGTGTCTAGTCATTTTTAATAACAAAATATCATTTATGGAGGACTATTGAGTTTGTTTTGAAGTTCATAAGCCGACGGTAGCTTGTATAACTGCTCGTCTTAAACTCTACAAACACCGCAGCCCTAAGGTGTTGATGACGGTGAGACAGCGGAGCTCCCGCGCCCGGTCCCCTGGCAAACAGTGTGTGCCGAGTTAACATATTTTTATCTGGCACCCGGGACTGTCTACGACGCACGCCTGAGCAAACACTCGGGGGTGGCGCTATAGGCTCGAGACCATTCCTTTAATTGATATTGCAGCGTAAGCTTCGCAGATGTCATGATGTCTTGGTATTTATATATGTACTTATATTAATTTAGTAGAGTATGACATCGAGTCTTGGAGAATAAGAATGGTTGTAAAAAATATTTTACCAACTTCATATCCCTATAATGTACCTGTATCTTTACTTTATCTCACTCTCGTTGATATAATTAAAATTAAGTATTGCAATCACTTACCAAAACAAAACTATGGTTGTGGTTTTTGGCCTTAAAAAGAGCTTTAAACAACCTTAAATTTGTTTAAAAAAATTGACACTTAGTTTAAAATTGTTTGCTGAAATGTAAAAAGTATTTTTATTTTGTACAATAAGTGACCTATATAATCCTTATAAAAGAATTAAAAAAGTACAATTGTTCCAAAAAAGACTTCACAGCCCATTTGCCAATAATTATGAAATGAAAATGTGCAATACATCTGTATGTGTGTTATGTATAAACAGCAATTCCAAAACTTTATTACGAATCCGCCAATCAAAATCGTAATGAGCGTAGTGAGGGGCGTTTAAGAGTCCTGCTCGCGTCTTGCATTGGCAATCAGAAACAAATCAAGGTGCTATTAAAACCGCATTAACTGCCACTTTTAGATACGTATCGATACGAAAAAGCCAAACCAATCCTCGAACCGTGTCCAATTCGTAACGGCGATAGTTTCAGGATTTGCGATGGCGGGATTTTGTGTTTCGCCTGGTGGTATTACGTGTGGTTTTACCAGAGTTTTTTTTAGACCTAATTTCTATTTGAAGCTATTCCATCCATAAATAATAATAATAATAAATCAATCGACTGATGAGGACAACATTATACACATTGCTCTGATCCTTAAGCACTTGTGTTATGAAATCAGAAACGAAAAGAAAGAAGAAAAAAAAAGAAATATCCCAAGATACCACATAAATCCAAACCAGAGATCTCTTCTATATTAACCTGTATGGGAATCAAGAACTTAGAGCTGGTGGCACTTTGAATACCGGTGAATACGCCATTCGATCACGTGTCATCAAAATGGTTGTATTCGGTTCTCATTTTAGTTCTCTTTTACAACTTAGTAATAATATATAAAAAGCTAAGTCAATCAAACGATATGAATATTATAACAGAACTGAAATTATAGAAGTCACTTGTATTAGCCGATAATGTTTACCCAATCAGAATGGCTGCAGGATAATCGAGACGATACAATATCGATAATGAGTGGTTGCTCATCTCTCAACACTGCAGGGCTCCGCAGCTCTTTGTCCGGTCCATTGTTGCTCGCTTGCCTTTGTCTGATTCAGCTCATTCCGGCCCTGAGACACAACACTACACTGTACCTATTAACTTTAAATTGCACGCCAACAGAGAAATTATACATTATAAAATATTACATTATAAGATACATAAGATTATAAATTTATATATTAAATAATGTCAATACATATCTAAAATTTAAATAGATATATACAAAGGTGAAATATAAGTTTACTTAAGGTGAAATTGTCCGCAATTGGCCACCGTCTGTGGGCATAGTACCCAACTAACTTGCGGAGTTCCACGTTGAAACCCAAACAAAGATTCCAACCAAAGATGTCATTATATATTTATATACAATCTGTGGGAGGTAAGGTGGTGCTCTTCTTCTCTTAAGACTAGGTTACATACGCCATTGTTTTGCGGAATATTCCAATGTATTTTTTATACTAAAATAACTCCTGAGTCTATTAACTGAAGCATGAATCAGCAGTCCCAAAAATGTATTCGGTGGAAGGTAGGTCGAAGGGACTTAATTGTCTAGACTAGACTTCTGTCTACCCCTGTATTGGGATTTGCGTGAAGATATTTATGAATCAACACTTGTCACCAGTAATGGGAGCGAATAACTAACCTTCAATTACTTCATTAATATTAGATATTAACTTTTGATTTAAGTCTAGTTCACATTACTATAATCTGTTTTCACACTTAGTGTTCGATCCTATTTGTTGGACTCACATATTTTATATCTTTCCAGATGGTGCAAGCGATACAAGTCCTACGGTTTCACCTATTAGAATTAGAAAAAGTAAGTGGGTTTTATTGTTTATTTCGAAAAGAGAATACATTTTGTGTCGGCGCGGAACCGGTCGCGAGAAATATCTCCTGACATAATATCGATTCGATTATCCGAGCGGCCGATTTTGAATCGAGATACCGATAGCACGCAAGCGGCGCACGCACACGAGTAACTGAGACCGGTCGCTCGACACCGGCGTATTGGATTTTTAATTTCCCAAAAACTATTACCGATTTCGGGACCCGATCGAGTGACCGCGGTGAATGGAAGCGCAGTCCACTCCTTTTGTTGTCATCTGGAGATTCGGCAGGTTCCGTTGGGCGACCGGTCCGCTTTCTTGCGTGTGTCGCATCGCCAATTCGCATCGTACCATCCGATCGAGCGCTAACGGTAACGCCGCGGGACGTTCGCTTTTTGCCGATCGTCAAATCGAACGATTCGCGCGCCACGTCACTGATTAGTAGAATAAAATTCAAATTTCGAATCGCCGGTACCGCTGTCTCTCGAATTAATTCCACTTGTCAATATTATGGTCACGTTTCGACGAAACTAGTTTGACTAACGTCTGTATCGAGAGGTACGATCTCGGGAAACGAGATACCGCGGCCGGCGGTCGCTCCCACAAGCGGATTCCATAAAATATCCGCCGCCGCATTGATCTTACTGCGTACCAACGTTAGAAATGAGTGAATTAGTTAAAAACTGTACGGGCGTGAACACAAAAAAGCTCTGTAAAGAGATAACCTGTAATGCGATACCGCTGTACAAATCGCTGGCCTTAAGGCGAGATGAAGGATATTGAAAAAAAAAAGCGCTGTGAAATTTCAAATGAGCGCCCGCAGTTCTATTTACATAAATATAGATAGGGATAACATCACAGACATTGCTCTGATCACCCAGACCCGAGACAATACAGAAAAAGTGTTTTTCTACATTAATCCGTCCGGGAATCGAACCCGGTACCTGAGAGCTGGCTTGCACCATGAAAACCGGTGCGTGTACCACTTGTCCGCGGAGCTCGTCAAAGTTTTTTTTTTTTAATTTCTTAAATCTATGCCTCAGTTATAGCCACGGTTACCTGTCTATAATGGAAAAAGATTTTTTTTTGCTCCCCGCTCATATTCTATACATGTCTCTTCCTATCTCGTCTCCGGTTTTTATCGAACGAAATCGACGAAAAAAGATTCCGTTAGTTGGATCCATTTCCGCCTCACTACACACCGTCCACAGGTGATGTTAATAAAGTCTTAAATAATAATTAAAACGAAAAAAAAAGCTCCGAGCGAAGCTCACGATGATGCGAAATTCGTTTTTTCTTTGCTTCATTTGCTGTTATTTTGTGATTCGATATCTGGTTGAAAAATTGCAGCCTTATTTGGGATGTACATTTTTCGATAATCGTATGTGATAAATGATATATTTTTGACGACCTCCGTTCGCTCTTAGAGTTGGGTTCGATTCCGGTCGGGTCAATGTTACGTTGTCTCCTATTTGGGTATTGGTAGTTACTTCATTGCTTCCAAATCTATAACACGCGTGCTTTAGCTATTTCGGGATCAGAGCAATTTGAGAGAGTATTTATTTATTTTACAATAGAAAAAAAAGTAATTTCTCATTCATACACATGCCGATGTAATGAACCTTCCTAAATAATTTCGACATTAATATCTTTGCTTTTTTCTTAATCTTTTAATTTATCACTTCCTATAGCTTTGATTTATGCTTTTAATATTTTAAATACTGCCGAAGGCGTACATCTCAGCCGGTGCATGGGTCCTCTTTAGCCCCGCGACGGGGTGTGTGATTGGTTGTAATAGCAAGTGTTTTTTTGTACGTTGTTAAGGTTGAATGTTCCCCAATCATCTTATATAGAAGGGACGTGATTCATATCTCGAATTTGTAAGACTTAAATTCTTTTGCCTATCGATAAGATGTTGTTAAACTATTTTTTTAAAGTAAATATTTGAAATGTTCAATATATTCTATGTAAGTAACATATTGCAATGGATATGTGGAAAAAAAGTTCACGATAGCCAAATGGTTCGGTGATCGGAATTCGAGTTAAGAGACTCGAGTTCGATCCCCAGGTGGCCGGGTCGTACCAATGGTTTTTTTCGGAAACTTGTGTACGAATTATATCGCTGGCTTGGACATAAAGACGGCGACGGGCTTACCACCTGTCATGTTGTCCCAAAAAATGTCTTCGGTGGAAGGTGGGTCGAAGGGACTTAATTGTCTAGTCTAGACATCTGTCTACTCCTGTATTGGGAATGGCGTGAAGATATTTTATTATAGGTAGATATTAATTTAAATTTGATATTTTTATATCTTTATTTCGCAATTTCCCATACTAGGGAAGTGGTCTAGTGGGAAGTGGTACTTTTGACACACTTTTCACCGAAGCTTATATTAGATAAATATTCATATACACGTATAATAACCCGATAGCAGAGTTGATAGTGAACATGGTTTGGAAGCTAAAGGTTTCGGGTTCTAATCCCGCTAGAGGCAAACATTAGTGTGATGAATATAAATGATTCTAACTCGTGCCATAGAAAAATTTCTTTTTTTTATTTTCATCAAATAAAATATCACTCTAAATTTGAAAGAAGTCCATTAAAAATGTTTTGTTTGGTTTACGGTGCCGCAGTAATAGCCATTATAAAAGTGTACCAAAACCAAAAAGCTTTGTTCGTTCCTTTTTTTTATTTCATATTTTGTTTCTAACTCGTAAACGTTATCTGTAACAACGTGGCTAAGTGATTTACGACGCGGGTCAGATTTGTTAGTTTACTGGCCGAGTCTCGAACCCGGGACCCGCCGTTTACGACCCGCCGACCGCTTTTTACAACTTTTATATGCGCACGCAATGCCACGCTATGCTATTTCCCCTCTACCGTTTCAAACTATTCACACGTTTAATTGCTAAATGTTAATTAATGACTGCTAAAATGGATAGCGCTATAGATAAAAAGTTATTCTAGTGCATGGATGTGTATCTAACTCACTCGAATGCGTTTACGGGTTCAATATTATTTAGATTTAGGTAGATGCGCCTTGGAAACCAATTTCAAATTACTGCGATTAATTATTAGTTATTATTAATTATTAAAACAAAATATCTAATCAAAAAAATCTAAATATCCAAAATATCATACTGCGGTAGGCTGAGGTCGAGACAATGAAGTCATTTCGAACCATTTCACCAAGGCTCATAAAAATATTTATATACATATAATGCATATAAAATATGAGTATAAACATCCATGACTCGATTTTAAACATTCATATTCATTACACAGTTGCTTTGAAGCATCGACTCGGTTCGACAATGGCTATATAAATAGTCATTATAGTATAATCTATGTTCACGTCACTTTACACGAGATATTGCAACAAAATTGCAAGGTTGAAATAGTACACCTTCTGTTTTCCATCGCAGCCCCATCGCGAGGTTCTTAGGAATATTCCAAGTCATCTATTTTCTTATTTAAAACAGCAATACATACGTGCAGGTCGTTGCGTCCATTCCATAGGCGCCTGGTGTGCGCTCGTACGCCGTGAAAATTAAAAGCAGCAGGGTCGAGTAAATGACGCCGATCACGCCGACATTCAATACGTAATTGTAAAATTTACTATAGACAGGTATTTGTGAAGAAATATACAGTGAATACTTTATTAAAACCGGTATAAGTGCGAAATAAATAACACCAAACAATTACAGAATACGAGTCGCAAAAGTTATTGTTTAATTTTAAGATCGTTAGTAATAAATATAATATATAAGTGTGTGAATTAAGCCATTTCGACCCACCTTCCATCGAAGACATTTTTGGACAACGTGACAGGTGGTGAGCCCGTCGCCGTCTTAATGTCCAAGCCAACGATACTTTCAAAACGTTAGTGGGACCTTACGTCGAGAAAATATAACGGCTACCAATAACGGTAAATTTACCAAAAACTGATTTTGAGACAGGCCATATACGAAAGAAGAATAAGAAAAATTACAGAACTTTTCAGACTGGCCATATAACAAAGTACAAGACATTCTGATAGAGAAAAAAAATTAAGATTTCAAATTTCGAACTGTAAATTAACGCGAAAAATCAATCCGATGAGCAAGACATCAAAGATGTTTGGAGTGTATTTATTTACACGCTACTTATGTCTATTACTGGCAGTTTGGATAAAAATTAATTGCGCAACGCCCACGTAGCGCATTAGCGGAGGAAGTGGCGTATTACCGGAGGAAAAAAAATACCCTTTTAGTTGGTGCTCGACCGTGGCACAGATTGCGAGATCTTATCCTGCCCACTCTACTGGCAAAGTTACAACTGACTCTAGACCTTTCAGAAACTATAAAAATACCAATCGATTTTATACGTAACATTGAATTCTGTACTGGAATATACGCGCCAATCTAAAGAGATGCAAATATTTAAGGAGTTAAAGTAGCTGATTGGATTACAATGAGGATTTCTTTTAGTGGTATTGTCTCTTCTGTATAAAACAAGAATATATCGTAAGGATCCAATCAAGTTTTGAAGAAAGGGTTTTTACACACAAAAGTAATTGGTGACGCGTAGAAAATTAAACTCATGGATAACAATGCTAGCTTCAAAAAAAAAGATACATTTATAGAACATAAGCAACATTTTAGAATCATTAAATATTGTCGAAAACTTGTTTCAACTTGACTTATTACAACATTACATTAACGTTTTTTATTCAACGTTAAGGCGACATTCCATCGCATCGGGGTCCATACGTCAATCTGCCGCCATCAGATCACATTTCATTCCAAATTTAAATAAAAAGAATCCATCCGAACACACTCCATATAAATCCCGTTTCCAAATTTCAAATTTCTGGAAAGAGTTTGATGTTTAAGTTTGATGTTCGAAACGATAATCGAGTCGAACTCGAGACTCGGAATGCAGTAATATCTCATTAAAGACAACGACGTAAACAAAATAACGTTGTAACACAATAATGTCATCAGGCAAGTTTAATCCTTCGCTTTATACGAATACGGATCACGTTCCTTCATCGTCGTGGGATGAAGCAGTTCCAAATTCGAATTTCCACAAGAGTTACGATGTCAGATCTTAGCCGGTGTCACCGAATCGAAAATAGTCGGGCCTCGGTGCGCGGGCTGATGCTCCAACTTTGAATGCGTACCAAGTGGTGTGTTTACTCCGTCATTCTGTTGGCTTATAAAAGCGCTCTCAATCAAGATTTTGACATTGACAGCGCAATGCTCGGGAACCGCTCGGCGCCTGTAAAACTCGCCGGTTTATCCTCTCTAGTGTCAATAAAATCCACGCGGCCATAAATATGAATTTTCAACGGTCGGTTGTAAAATTACGATAAACAAACTACGATATTTGGTCGCGCTTACGTTTTTTTTATTCACCGGCCAGTGTTTAATTTGGAAAAGCTGTCGATTAGGGTATTAGTGTACGCAAGACATAATTGGCTGTCAACGGCGGGTTGCGTTGTTTCCGTTTCCGGTGTTGTGTTCTATTTTCAAATCCGCTAAGATTGTGTGAGCGCGTTCGTTTTTCGAAAAGCTTTTTTTTGTACACTTCCCACCTGCCGCCATTTTATTACGTTTCATCGTGTCGAGCGCTGTCTAAAAATTTCTTTAGCCTCTTTATTGCCTTATGTTAATTTCGAAACTAATTATGCCTATGAAAATTTATAAGGTACGGAATTAATACACCGTCGGGGGTCGTATTTATGACGAGACAAGAAAAACATGTCGTATTTATGACGAGACAAGAAAAACATTTTTAATACAAGTTTTTATATTGCTTTCTTGGACTTTTTTTTCTTCAATGTGTGCGTAGTGACAGTTGGCCCAAGAACCGATGCCAAATGTGTTCTCTTTAATCTGATCGTCGCTTATTTTTTAATTTATTTTAATTAATTTTATCAATTTGCTTTGTTTTCCTGTCATCGAAAGCTACAAACTTCATAGTCGCTTCATTAATGTAATTTAATGTGTTGTATACTCACATTAACCTGGTGGTGTGGAGATCAAAATTAGAGTCAAGATACCCGTGTTCCGTGGTACATGCCGTGGGTGTCGTAAGAGGCGATTAGGAGAAAGAACTGCTATGGCCTTATCATTAGCTAATGACCGTTGCCGGGATAACCATAAAATACCAACAAGGTGTTTGGTACTGCGATCGCCAATCCGCTTGCCAAGCGTGGCGATTATTGCTATCATTCTTTTACCGGAAAGGCATGCCCTGCAATGAATTTAACATGGACACATACCGACTTTTTTGGGTTTTTGGGTTAAATAAATACTAATTCATAGACTGCGATAACGTCACATACTCGTACATTGCTTGATTCTAAAGCAAGCAGCTTAAGTATTATGGAATCAGAAACACTGAAAGTACCACAAACACCCAGACCCGAGATAATGTAGAAACAAAATTTCTTCTGGACTTCTCAGTCGACCCGTTTGGGAATCGAACCTCAGAGCAGGCATCACCATGAAAATCGACTTATGACTCTAGCGAGTTTGTCGTATAATGTCGTCGTAAATGGGATTAACAGGATCGGCCAATACATAAATTAATCAATTAACATCGATGGTGGAACAAGATTAATGTTATTTGTTTTTTATACATCGCAAGGTGTTTGTTTGTTGTGATGTTTTTATGCAGGTGTTAGCCGATCGTAAACACAGCGGGCTTCACCCTGGACAGAAGTACCCCACTTGAGGGCAGCAACAATTATGGTTTAGGTGTTGCGAAATTTCAATGCAAAACCTTTGAGCATGACATATGCTTATATCTATTCACTAGGACCACCCGAACATTGCAGGGCATTAAAAATGGAACATTAGAATAGGCGTTTAATAGACGACCTCTGTTTGATTGGCGTACACACCGGATTTCATGTTATCGCCAGCTCTTAAAACCCGGGTTCAAGTCTCGGATGTGTCAACGTAGAAACCACTATATTGTCTCGGTGGGTCTGGGTGTTTATGGTAACATAGTAGTCTCTGATTCCATAACACGAGTGCTTAAACTGCTTAATTTGGGATGAGACCAATGTGTGTAATGTTGTCCCTGTCTATGTATGTAATATATATTTCTAGCATTAATTTAAGATACTGAATTTTGGAAGGCCTGCGTACAAGTCAATCTGTCTGGGTACCCACTGGATATTGGTTCGAATCCGGAGATCGCAAATTAACGCGAAGCCTTGGTGTCGACAGGTGCACGAGCTGTGCGACAACTTCTGCCACCGCTACATCAGCTGCCTGAAGGGCAAGATGCCCATCGACCTGGTGATCGACGAGCGGGAGTCCGCTCGGCCGCCGGACGCGAACGGCGAGCCGCGCTCCGCGCCAGACAGCAGCCACGACGGCGCCTCCACCCCCGACGTCGTGAGTACCCCCTATAGCAAATCCCACCTGATTCAGAGGCGCGATCCCCAGCTAGCACCCAATTCGACCACGAGCTATCTCGTGCACCCCTGCTCTTAGTTTGGCCATTGCAAAAACGAAGTCTGTAAAGGGGGTGCTCGCATATTAGTTCTTATATTCCGCCTCCCTCGCTTTGTAACGCTGCATCCCGTCCGTTTCACCGCGAGACGGGGTGCAGTGACGCCGCCGCCTCCGAGAGCTTCCGCGGAAGCTCAAGGAAGCGTCGCTAGCTTAAGTTCCTTAGAACAAATCTTCGTTTTTGCAATTGGCCAACCTCTTGACACTGTACGAATCTTACAATTTGACATTGAGTACAATTTGAGTTTCAAAATTATCATTACAATACCACGTTACAGTGAAGGGGTGTTCAAAGGGTGCAATAAAATCGATACCACTACTCGATACGAACAGATCGAGGATCGATTCCTAATTGACGACGCTTTATTGATTTGATAAATGAACATTTGCGCCGATGTTCCAAATTTGTTTGCGGAATTATGTATACGATTAAAAAAAAACATACGTAAAACGTTGATTGTAATATGTGTATACTAATTGTAATTTTAAGTGAGGTAAATACAGCACGACAAGTCTCCGAAGCGCTGTTTTTCGGAACCACTAACTTCTAACGCCATACGACTAAATCTTCTCAGCTACAACACTCTGAGCTTAGTTTAAAACTTAATTAGGTATATTGGGAAACTATTTGAAAACGATGTATACGTAAATGATACAATTTTAACTTGCCTAAGTGAGATAATAAGGATTTTAATTAAGAATTTTTAAATTATTATCAATGATTTTAATGGTGGTAGATGCTAGGGCGTTATTGTTTCGGCTAGTTAAAATATTATACGTAAATAGTTGATATTTGCCAATTCGTTTACTAACCAGTTAGAATGGCAGAAATACTAATTAGTTAGTTGAAACAAGAATACGTACACAGTATACGCTAGGTGTAATTAGGTTCCGTTGAGATATACTCGCGTTAGTCCGTGCACTCGATTCGATATTCAAACGTTCGTATCGATGCATCGAAAACTGACGCGAGCATTCATCTCCAACGGATATTATATGTATGTGCGTTATATTAATAGAGATCTAGATGCTTCTACAGATTAAATTATTATTAGACGTTGCGTTCCGGGTGCGACAATCTCTTTCCCACTCTACATTTGTTATAAAGGAAAGAAATAAATAAAAATTAAGATGGTTTGCCGTATTTTTGTACACTGCAAAATCTCTTGCTGGAGTGAAATTCTTTTTATTGGGTAGGATTAATTTTTGCAACGAAATTCCCGTTTCCGTAGGGTAAAGACGCGCGAAACTGTGCGCTTGTTAATTCTGCAAAGCAATCGCATACTTTGGAATAATATTGAAAACATTGATTTTAAAATTGACTTACGAATACGTGGACTCGCGAGTTGCAGATGAGACTCGCGCCAGTTTCTGCGTCTTTCTGTTTGTTTTTTGTACGATAGGCATATTTTGGGCGTTGAGACTGAGTTGTTTTGTTTGTGTTATATATTATTTCACGCATTGTTATCATGGAAGCCATACTATTGACCTTATCTTTGAGACTAGTGGGTTCTCCTATGTTCGGGATACCATACACTAAAATATTAGTTACATTTTGTCTGTATATGAGTTTTTTAACATTAAAATTTTGTGTAGTTGGTTCTTGTCTAAGTTAGGGTAGAGTGAGGACATCGCGGTATGTTTCTATTGATGTTCTTAAACTTATATTTTTTTCTTAAATCTAACTCGTAAATGTATTATAATATGCTATTTGGTGTACGTCCATCTTGTATGTCAATGTGATTTTGATTAATTAATTTTATATTTTTATTTTTCTCTAAACGGATTAAACAATAAAATGTTCTGTTTGAAATAATATTGAAGTTTATTTTACTAGTTATATAAGAACTACAAAACACATGCAAACTTTTAATACGACACACATCTTCTAACTGATTTTTTATTCATAGCATTACACACTTTATGTATGACAGATACATAGAAAATATTAGATGAATATATTTAAAACAAAATATAAAAAATTAGACAATAAACAGAAACATACAAAATCATTATTACTCAGAAAGCGAAATATAAAAGACATCCTACATGGTAGAAGATTAAGAATAATCCAAGAAATTGCAATGCAAATTATCTGAACTACAGCCAAGAAAATTTCAACTGATAATCTGAAAATTTCGGAAACCGAATACGGAATTTTTTAACATGTCGCAGTATTCCATAAAGCGGGAGGTCCCTAGGCGCGGGGATGTCGGGAGATTGTTTCTTTATGACGCCCCGCGCGCTAATCTTTTCTACCTTCTGTTATACTTGCTTCCTCTCGTAAAAACCACCGCGGAATCTTTTTGTGGGGCACTTAGCAGCGATCTGATACTTTATTTTTATTTTATGATCTGCTATTGGTTGTTAATGGATTGGCATCATTGCTTTGGATTTTGTATCTGTGGTAGTAGCGTTTTCATGAAACATAACTAGAGATAATGCGCCTAGCTAAATTTCAATCAAAACTTCATTAGGGCTTTATTATCCTCTATAAGATATGAATCTAATAAACTACAAAGCACGATACTGAGCGCAAGTATTGTTTTGCAATTAGAATCAAATAGTTTCTACTTGAGAAGCTTCTTAACAATTAAAGAAAGAAAAACATTTATATGCCTCAGTCGAGACCAAAATTGACATCACGAATAACTGGACAGCCACAGCTTTAAAGTATATATAAAATTACAAGTATTTCAATTCGCAAAATATATTCAAAAAGCGATGGGCTCACCACCTGTTAAGTTGTCCCGAAAATATCTTCGGTGGAAGGTGGGTCAAAGGGACTTAATTGTCTAGACTAGACCTCTGTCTACCCCTGTATTGGGAATTGCGTGAAGATATTTATTTATTTATTTAAATTCAAAAAGGCATAAACATACATATAAAGTACAATTTTTAAAATATCATTAACTTTTCTAGCAACACTAATTACACACTTAGTAACCTTACTTACTTAATGGTCTGTAAAAGTCCACTACAGAACCTAGGTCCTCCTGAAGGTTCTCTCCCTCCATCCTAATTTATATAAAATTTAATTGCGTTTCTTAGGCTATGGAAGCATATTTTTTAATTTATTAATCCAAACTTCCACCCTAATCCTATAACTGTAACGATCCTTATAACGAATAATTTGGTCAATATTTTGCATTTTAGATAGTGTTTAATAGTCCACGTTTATCTATATAGGTGTCAACTTTGAAAAAGATCACAATCATTTCATTTGAAAGTATAAATAAAACACAATCTATTGAGGCTAAGCTATTTGTTATCCTGATACTTCTTTTAATTTTGAGAAACAATTCAATTATAAACTTATAAGATTAGAAAAGTATTTTTAATATTGCTTCATAAACGTCTATAAGATTATACACAAAGAAAGTTATTGAAAGCACTTCAAACCAGTATGTGCGACATTTAAGTACCATAGACAACTTAGTTAAAAGTTACGATAGCCGAGTGCTTAGCTGTTCGGAATTCGACTCGAGAGACCCGAGTTAGATCCCCAGATGGCGGGCTCGTACCAATGGGTTTCTTGAAAAAGCTATGTACGATTCATATCGTTGACTTGGACATAAAGACGAGGACGGGCTCACCACCTGCCACGTTATTCCAAAAATGTCTTCGGAGGAAGGTGGGTCGGAAAGACTTAATTGTCGAGACCTCTGTCTACCCCCGTATTGGGAATGGCGTGAAGATATTTATATTCAAAGACAACTTAGTTCTTTATCACCGAAACACAATAACAGTTAGCGGCGTGTCACCAATCGACGCGCAATGAATAATGTAACAGCGTACCCACTGTTCCCGGGGTAGAGCTGTGAGCAATAAGAGAAATAATAAAATAAGGGGGGACAAAGTCGGGATTTGGCCGGGTTAGGCGGCAATTCGTCACGGATTCGTCGCGCTGACGTCGCCGATGTGGATTACCAGGCGTTTTTTCTTTTCATCCACTCACCCCAAACGCGAGGACGTCATGAATCTATCATACAACTGCGCTACTGCTGTTACCAAATATCTTGCTTCGTCGTCTTATATGGAATGAGATAAAAAATTCAGTAAGTACTATTATGCCGATATTTCTGTCTCCAAAATATCTCTTCTCATGTCTTCATTTACCAATTAATTAACCCACCCAAAGCACGATGCTAGAGATATCATCAAAAGTGAGACGAAAAGCACTTGTTTAAATAGTGATTTCTTGATCATAACACTTTTAAGATCACTGACGTATTCGAGTCAAGAAACCAGAGTTCATTCCTGATTGATTCGATCTTTCGCTTAAACATAAACACGGCCATATGCTATGGGATATCTTTCACGTTGTTCCAAAGAACATTTGTGAAAAGTGGGTCGAAAGGACGTGTTTGTCTAGACCTCTCTCTACCTCAGTTTTCGGAATGACGTGAAGGTATTTGGATTATTTCGAAGATTGTTAAGAATGGCCGCACCTTGCGAGGCGCTATTCCACCATGAAGGAAGATTCAACTTTACTTAGTTGAGTGTAAACCAGGATGTACGTCTAAAGAATTGAGAGTGATTCCCTCAAATTAACCAAAACACTTATTTTTTAAGTAGTAATTACTATGTGACGCACGCGCGTCATACGCGTGCGCCGGCGCAGGTTAAGCTTCTTCTGTCACCCGCCTCGTCCTGACTGCTTTATTACATTGTAAATCCTTGTTAACCCTTCCATTTTACGAAGGTCCGTAGGTGAAGTCTAGATTGTTCCATAAATCCTTCTAATTAATTCGCCTGTAAATAGCCGGGTAATTTAAACGCGTCTCGATTGTAAGTCTCGCGTTTATTTTAGTGGGATCATCCCTTTAGGTTCTTGATTTGGAGTCGTCAGTTCTGTTGCACCGTTGCCATCAATGAATTCTGTTAATTATGTAGAAAAAACATTGCATTATGTCGTTTTATAGAAAAAGTTCTTAGTACGCTTTAAAGCTACATCAGCAAAGGCGAATTGATAAAGCTACTAGAGTTCACTACCCAAGATTCCTAGTCTAATACTTCCATATAAATCATAGTCTATTTGTGACAAATAATTTATATAAATAGATGTTAGTTAAAAGTGTATACGTAAATACGATCTAACGGATCGCTCCTAAGAAAATTTACTCCGTGAAATCCCGTCAGCTATTAATAATGTAAGTCATTAACAGTGTGCTAATAATCTCGCTTGTCTCATAAATGCTGACCTGGAAACTGCGGTTGAAGCTAAACATGTCATTTTTGGCGCCAAAACAGCAAAAAGACGCCGCCTGTCGCTCATAAACCGCCGCTTTTAAACGCCAGTGCCGACCATTGGCTGCGTAACGTCCAATCTGCGGCCGTGGACGAATTTTATGACCTCGCGTCGTTGGCCACCACGAGGTTACTTATTTACGACACTCCTAAGCTTTACTCGCAAAATTTCTATTAATAAATTAGTCGTAAATGCCACGTTATTTATTGTCCTGGCGCTCCCGGTAATTATTTCCTTTATAAGAACAACATCATTGCCTTTTGCTCGCGTTGCGTGCTCCGAGCGTCGGCTTAACGTAATTGTTTTCTAGGCTTTATGCAAAATAACCTTCGCGATTGTTCTTTTGCTTAGAAATTAGGTACATGCTATGTCTTGGGTTGATTCCATTCGTGTCCTGTATTTTTCGCTGGGTTTAGTTATTTTTTTTTTGTAAAGTGTAAGTGCAATAGTTTTCTCTATCATTATATACATATACACATAAATCATAATTTAAAAATACGATGGATATATCTTCACGCCATTCCCAATACTGGGGTAGACAAAGGTCTAGACAATTAAGTCCTTTCGTCCCACCTTCCACCGAAGACTAAACCAAAAAAATTCTAAGAGGAGAAAAAGTTTGAAACTAAACTAGCTGCTCGAATTGATAAATTTTACATGACGATTGTGGAATCAGAATTCTATGGAAAATTCTAAGAGATAACGAAAAACATTGAAGAATAACAAATTCTTGATCTATTCATCACAGTTTATTTTTGACTCAGTTTATTTTAACGTAGTTACCTAACGAACAGAAACACTGTAGCTTCATTTTTCAGTTCTTTCAGCCAAACAAGGGGCAAACTGAATGATGAATATGATTTATACTTTAGTCATGGATGTTTACATCTAAATGTTTATCTGTCTAAGTAGTACTGTTCGTTTGGACACTTAGTCTACCTGTCAGATTGTTCAATGTGGGCTCATGCGAAAAGTGTCTCCAAAAAGGACTAAATTATCTCAACCTCTGTCTAATCTGGTATTTGAAAATTTAACAAAAAATATGAACATTCTCGCGTAATATTTATTAATTCAGTCATGATTAAAATATCCATTAGATTGTCACATTATCACTTTCATCCGTTTAAATTTGGAACTCGTCGACCGCCCCCAGTCTCCTTCATCCGGCTAAGCAGCATTTGATAACTGTCATTTGGAGTTTTATTTAATTTTTTCTAGCGTATACTTTACAAAAGGGTCTCGAATTAAGGTAAGGCCTGTAATAATGGGCCCGTTGCCCGCTGTGAGCTCCAATTTGAGGCACGCTCCTCTGCGGACCGCGGGGCGCCAATGTCTTCATTTACTCTTTGTGGAGAGAATAGATTGATTGTATCCCCATTAATCGCTGTGTTCTATCACAAACAGACGCTGCAATTGAATTACGGAAATGACGAAGGAATTGCGGGATTGTTATTTGTTCGATTCATACGAATATACATACAGAGATAGGGAAAACATCGCATACATTGCTCCGATCCTAATGTAAGCAGTTAACCAATTTTATTATGGGATCAGAAACAACTACAAAGAAGGTACAAGAGACACCCATACTGCCAGTAGAAAAAGCGTTTTTACGATCCGACCGGAAATCGAACCCGAGACCTCAGAGCTGACGACACCATGAAAACCGGTGTGTACGCCACTCGTCCACGGAGGACGTCAAAGTATTAGGAAAGTGTTGGATTAAAATTACTCTTAATAAAACTCTTCTATTTCATTGAAGATATTGTCTTTTGATATTATAATTTGCTATAAAATGACTATACAATCAGAGGCATTTGTTACTAGAGGCCATCATAATATTAATCGTTAGGTACACATTTAAACTTATAACCTAGTCTCCATATCTAACACAGATCCCTTCTATTTATCCTAAACAGCTTTAATATTTCTATCTAACATGGAATATTTCTTATAAGTAAACACGACGCGAAGGGAGAGGTCCTCACGTTTGTCGCTGCCCGGAAATTGAAAGGAAGGAATGCACGCACAAAAAAACAGCAATATTTCCTCGTGGCCGTATTTATTGTATTCCTGCAGCGTAGCCATCGCTGCGTGACATTGGGGGTCTGCACCCCGCAGTGCCATTTGTTGGAGACCAGAAAGATTTCCGCCCCCGTTAGAATTCAGTGATTCTCGAATCGTGTTTACAAGTGTTTGCATTAATATCTTATAATAAATGCTCTGAAATTGAAATAAAGTAAATATTAATAATAAATAAATACATACATAGGGGCAACAACATTGTTCCGATTCCAAAGTCAGAAATAACGAAGATACTACAAACACCCAAACCCGAGGCAATGTAGAAAAAGTGGTTTTCTGGTTACCCATCCGGGAATCAACCCGCAACCTCAGCACTGGCACTCTCACCTTCATTCAATATAAACAACGGTAGTATTAATGAAATTACTAAAAAAATTATGGTTACTGAAAAGTGTATGATGTAGATGATATAAAAAGAATATCTCTATAAAATGTTCAGTTCTGATAGCCTTTACAATAGTATCGAATTAATAGACGTATTTTAATTACAAAGTTGATTTTATTACAGTGGGCATACCTCGAGATTTAACAATCGGCAGATTGCTACCGCTTTCCCACATATGAATGTTGTAAGCCGGAGCGCGGTAACACCGGGAGTGGAAATAGCGCGTTCGAAATCAAAAATTCGAATTAATTTCAAAAGTTCAATTATAGAACAGCGACCGGCTTCCGTAAGAGCACATCGGCAGCACATTCTCTAATTAGCGATTGGTCACGCGCCCGGAGGCCGGGGCCATTCTGAATCCGAATCGGATAATTTGAATTTGGAACGGCTCAGCTCATATCACATGTATGATTTGCTTACCACTCCTCGAGAGCATCGATTCAAATTTATATTTTCAAGGATGCATTTAAGTAAATATTGTAAGTTGTGTTTAAACATTTATAATTAGGAATCTTTCATACTTTCTCGTGAAATGTTAAATTAAATTAAATATCTTTACCCAATTCCCAATACAGGGATAGACAGAGGTCTAGTCTAGACAATTAAGTCCCTTCGACCCAGCTTCCACCGAAAGATATTTTCGAGACAACGTGATAGGTAGTGAACCCGTCGCCGTCTTAAAGTCAAGCCAACGATATAGTTCGCACATAAGTTTTTTGAAAAACCCATTGGTACGAGCCTGCCACCTGGGGATCGAACTCGGGTCTCTTGACTCGACCACCCAACGATTGCACTATCGTAACTCTAAAGTTGTGTTTAAAAATTTATAATTAGGAATTTTTCATACGTTAATGTTAAAAATGGATTATGAACAAACAAACAAGACAAAACAAGAAGCGATGGCATCACGTGCAAAGAGAGACATGATTGAGGAGAAGCAAACAGCGGGAATGTTAAATCAAACAATGTCATGTCGCACTTAATGAGTGGTCAGCAGGACGCAATAAAGAAGTTTCGTCATGCCAATTAAAAAAAATTATCCCCCTTAATAAGTGTCAATTCTTAACAAACGTGTGCATATAACATGATTTTTATTTCACACATTCTTGATAACAGCCTCAAATTAACACGTCGAAAGTCAAAATCTACTTTATTTGTCTACTGCTTAGAGTACAGTTTTCTCTTTAGCCTCATAATTTTTACGACCATCTTTATTGACATTTAGTCCTACCAGTAACTGCAGTAATTGTGGTCTGAAACATCTTACATCTGTTAACAGTGTCATTTGAAAGCCGACCTTTTCACCACAAATCTAGAGTAGCGATTAAATTGCTGGACGATATAGTTATGTTTTTTTGTGGTATGTAAATACAGACCACTTGTGCGAAGCGAGTCGAAATCTAACGAAGTGGAAAAGGCCATCAAATTTTAATAGCGCGTTAAAATAATAATCAACGCGGCAACTATCGCTAGTGGACCGCAAATAGATCTAATTCTGCGAATGTTTTAGATGAAACAAGTTCAGGATAAATCACAGTGCGACATGGTTTTTCTTCATCTGTTGGTACGGCCACAACTGAATACTTATCATCAATAATCCTTTATGATTTATGTGTTTGCTTGCGTTGGGCGGAATTACTGTGGTGGGCAATTAAATTATTATGAATCCGGTCTAGGAATTGATTCTGCATAAGCGCCAGTAACAGTTACTTCCAAACAAGACTGATGTTGATAAATTAAAATTCAAATTTTGCAGGTTTTAATCAAGTTACAAAAATACAGTTGACTTGGAAATATGATTGTTATACTTATTAAATATATTAATCAGGATTGTCTTGTAGTAACGATGTTGGTCCTTTAGAATATTTAAATATATTTCTGTACTAAATTTGCGAAGGCTAAAATTAAACTTCTAATAATTCAATTTAAAGAAAAGTGAAAAAATTCTATTATCGTGAACAAAGGAATTTTTGAATGAGTTGTCTATGAAATGTCTTTGTGATAGTATGTGCAATGATGTGGCTTAAAATTGGTTTGTAATCAGTAGAAATAAGATATATGAAAGCAATATATTTGGGTCCTAATTTTACTCTCACCTATTTTATATACTTAGCTACAATAAATGTTTCCCTTATCGGAAAAAATACTCTATTGGATATTACGAAATATTGAAAGCTATTTAAATCCGTAATCTTTAGGACTTTTTTTTGGAAATGCAAGTGCATTTCCAAAAAAAAGTCCTAAAGATTACGGATTCACAAAATCTGCCAAGAAGTGTAATATACCATCATAAATATGAACTAAAATATAATTTTAGGAATACCATAAAGTTCTTCTATACTGTTGTAAACAGGTTCAAATATAACGTCGGTGTCCTGAGTCTTATGAACCTTAAACCCTTTTTAGATTCACGTGACAGACAGTGGGGCTGCTGGAGTTTTAGTATCCCCAGGTTTCAATATAGTTCCATAATCATCATGATCAATTTCTAAATGATCGATGAAGCCAAGAACCTTCCATTTACAAACCAAGATATTAGGAATCCTAAATTGTTACTAGACGACGTGGGTGACTGTTATTTGCCTAAACTGATCCACGATCGGTAGACATAAATCGCGATAGTCGAGTGATTGGGAGATCGGAATTCGAGAGGAGAGACCCGAATTCGACCTAATGTTTTTTTTTTTTTTTTTCAAAAACTTTTGTGGGATTTATATCGTTGGCTTGGACATAAAGACGACGAAAGGTTTCAGCACCTTTCATATTGTTCTAAAAATGTCTACAGTGAAAGATGGGTCGAAAGGACTAAATTGTCTAGACCTCTGTTTACCTCAATATTGGAAATGGCATCAAGATCCAGTTTTAGTAACGTGAAACAAAACAGAATCAATGGCAGCGACAGTTTTTCCTCAATTAAATTTACAATTGGTGAGCGCACGGTGCACCCTGTGGCGTGCAGTTTATTTCGGAATGTTCCAAGTTGCCAGTTTTCCAAGCGGTATGCCGACGCACGTGGCCGGCTCTATGATAATAATAAAATGTTGGCGCATTATTTATTTATAGCCGTCCGCGGCTGTCGCTCGTCCGTCCGTCCCTACCACTTGTTATATCCAAGTGCCCGATATAACGTCCCGTCGTTTCTTTGTCTCTTAACTTACTTTATCGCTTCATGGATTTGACTTATTAATGTAATTTAATGTTCATGAGCCATATTACTTTTTTAAGTTTGTTAATATTTAATTAAATTCAATATTACTGCTCATATTAAAAAGCAAAAAACTACAATGTACATATTTCTGAGTAAGTACATCATGATTCATACGTCGATTTTTCAGGTTTTGAAAACTAATTTAGAATTCACACACATCTCAATGAATACATCGTGAGTTGTGAATTCCATCATTTACAGTTTAATCAACGGATGATTTTATGATTCTTATCAACGATTTGACTTTTTAAATTTATAGACCAGCATAAACAAAGCGCTCGTTGGAGCCAATTACCTTATTAAAACTTGGACACAGATCAAATGACTCCCGAATGATCATTGGCGTGAAAAGTCATGCTTTTGTCTAATAACAAATTTGGCATTATAATAAAATTAATTTTGGGCGTAATAACAAAATATAGTAAATATATTACTATATTTTGTTATTACGCCAAAATTAATTTTATTATAATGCCAAATTTGTTATTAGACTCTATTTGATCTCCAGTTTACACAGGTCTGTTTAAATACTCTAGAATTTGTGATGTTTTATGTTCGAAATAATTTGAAGCGCTCGATCGAATAAAACTTTTGTAATTAATCATATGTGTTGACAGTAACCTCTCATATGCGTCTGTTGACAATATAACATGAACGGATTATAGAGTATATAGAATCTATTTTTTCATCAAACTAATGTAATTTTTTCCTTTTATATTATGACATAGGTTTAATGTTAATATTCATTGACGCTTAAAGTTCTTTCATATATTATTATATAATGATGATTATAAACATGAAAACATAGCTAAACTTGATATAATATTGAGCGGTATGAAAACGAGAGCTCAAAAATATAATTCAAATTTCCGTGCGCTCATTCAGCTCGACGCCCTGAAACCATAATATCATACTGGTATTGTTTTGCTCGCTCGGGATGCTCGCTATTTGCGGACGTCTTCTGCTCCCCCCTCCCCTCCACCCCTCCCCCCGCCAGTCCCGCAAGCCCTCGCAGCCCCCTCACTACGGTATTCGTCTGAGCACAAGCCATATTTTATCCCAAGTTGGGCTCGAAGCGTAAACTGTCAGAATCGGATCTGTAGGACGTTCAACTCACAGTTTAAGAGTTTAATGTGATATTTTGACTGCCGGCCGTGATGGTTTGTGACAAAAAACATATTTAGAATGGTTAAAATTATTTTTAATGTATCATTAATCGAATTCTATAACTTAATATCGTCGGCTTGGACATAAAGTCGGTGACAAGTACACCTGTCACGTTGTCCGAAAATAAGCTGCGGTGAAATGTGGATCGCAAAGACTAAACTGTCTAGACCTCTGGCTACCCCCTGTACTGGGAAATGCGTGAAGATCAATCTATATTATTGGTGTCTATATTAGTTTACTAATGCACTTGACCATTTTATATTCAGTTATAACATTTCCTCGCATTTATAAACAACAAAACAACAAGATAGTTCCAATTCTTAAATCGTTGTAATCCTTAATTAAATTATGTTTTATAAGCAAACACCAAGTGTATTTGCCTGTGTACACACTAATTTCGAATACAATGTATTAATTTACACAAACGCGGAGCCTATACGAAATGTCAGCATTAATTTCAACACATAAATTAAAAACGAAATCGTCTCGGCGACGTTAGAGAATGTACCGTGAAACTGACATTAACAAGAGCAATGATAATTAGATATAAATCATCGAAATCAGCGCGGCGATGCATTGACAAAACGCGGTCTATATCTCAAATGCATTTGAAATATGGCCGACGCGTCGGTGCAGACAGCGAGTTGGCGCGCGCGAAAACTCGGTTAATACAAGAATGATTGATTCCTATGCCTGCCTGCATAAAACCAGAAGACTTATGCGCAATTTAAACACAATAAATACGAGCGTAATTAGTGTGACAGTATGAAAAATCAAACGGCCGCCTTATGAATTGTAACGAGCCGTTTTAATCAGTGCAACGGCGGTGAAGAAATGAAATCCCAATCAATATACGTCTAATGATCCGAAATATAAATGATCAGCGTCGTGTTATGAAAAACTTTCATTCAAAGTCGCGGAAGTAGGTTGTACGGCGGTCACTTGACCATTCTCTGCAACATTTAGAATGATGTGGTTGTTTATGACAACGTGCGCAGTGACATCCGCTGTACAAACATCATAAATTATTCCTTAAATCACATCTGATGTGTATTATCTACTAGTGTTCTACAAAAAGCACATGTATCTCCCGATCTTCACGCTACGACAAATGTGTAACAAATAAATTATGAAACCAATGGCCTCTGTTTTTATACTTCATGTGTTATAGTTTATCGCGCTCACACTTGTACTCTAATCATATTTTGTCCTGCTCTTTCATGAATTGTCACCGTGCACCGCGCAGTTTATCATCAGTTGTTCTCTAATCGTGACGTCTGTATTGCGCATTAAAAGAATTTAAAGAGCATTATTACCTCCGAAAGAATTGAGGTCAATGCACTTCAGCCTGTATAGCTCTATTTCATTAATATGTCTCTTTTTATAAAATGTTATGAGACATTATTGTGATATGTTTACAGTTTTAATTTTAAAACCACAACAATTTAAATTGAATTTGCAAAAGGGGAAAATATACTATTATGTAATAATATTTTACAGAGGAAACATCAAGCAGTCAAAGGATAATTTTTATTAAAATTCATTGCAATACACAATTCATTTTATTTAATTATTTATTAATTAACCGACCGGTTTCGCCTTACGGCATCATCAGGGTATTGACACAGAGTTATATTCAATTTTATACTACAGACTAATATTCAATTTTTATGTTTATACTACCCACAATAAATGAGGAACAACGTTTAAATCAAAAATTATAAGTTAGTACCATAGTATAGATATTTTTTATCATTGAATGAATGAATGAATGAAATATACTTTCTGTAAACCATAACAAAACAAAAACAATCTACAGGCACCCTTACCAATAAGTTAATTATTAATATTCTTCATCAAGACGATGATTAGCTGAAATTATATTTTCTGGTCCTACCTAAGCACCTATCTGTTTGGAGTTCATGCTCTACTCGTGCTACATCTGTCAGTGCTATGACATTTAGTATTTGGCAAGCTGGTGTGTTAAGTTCCGAGCCGCTACCTCTTCAATTATAGATGAGCTGTTAACAAAGCAGATGCGTTTCACCTACGGAACGTATACTGATACGCGAAGCTAAATTACCTTCTTTAACATTGCAAAGTGGTAATAAAATTATCATCGGTTAACAAAAGGCCGGCGTCGTAACAGAAGGTGAAAATTGGTTGGGTTCTTTTTCTTTATACGATATTGTCATAAGTGTACCATTATAAACCAGATGCGTTTAAGGATTTGCGTTTTATATAGCAATTTACTATTGTTAATATCGTTAACTCTGGCGTATTATTAACACCTCCATGTTGAATACGGGATGTTTAGTCAACTGCTGAGGTAATGACTATAATAAATGTTGTTTAACGCTGTGTTATTGAGGGACACAATGATTAATTAGTCACACCGTTTTTAGAAGTAGTTTCAGCACATGCGATGACAATTTCTAGGTTTGCAGATCACGACACCTGCTGTTCAGCTGTTAATATCACTATTTTGGTGCTGTTAATGAGCATACAGAAGTTACACCCGTCTTCACAATTCCTTGTCCAAAATAACGATCGATTAATTCCGATCTAATCGATTAATTCGATAAGATCGGTGGATGGGAAAGATGCGAATTCCAAAAGTAAAGATCAACTCTGGCCACTGTTTCGATTTAAAAAGCGGGGGACAGTGTACCTCCTAATTAATTAGCATGGTGGCTATAATTAGAAGTACCAGGGGCGCATGAGCTGCGGGGAGGTGCGCCGCGACGTGTGACAGATGGCTACAAGGCGCTGGCGCATTCGCAGCCGCTTTGAAGCCCGCCTGGAATTCCACTCAGGGAAAACTAATCTAATTAGATGCACGTTCTATTTCTTCGCTTTGGTACCAGTTGTGTATAATGGCTTGAAGCGATCTGCCGATCAATCTCTGGTTAACTACTGTTATACATCACGCGACGTTTCAGCAAGTTGTATCGGTGACTTTCTTACGCTTTGTCATGAACTGTAAAAAATATTTTCTTCTTAAAATCATAGATGATTTTGTAAAATACACGCATCTGAAATTATGTGTTTATGCTGAGACAATTGGTCTGATATGAGGTTACTCGTGATAACACTAAATAAAGTAACATTATGTGAAATTCTTGTTACATTTTATCTATAAGTATCTACAACAGTTTTGAAGCTAAAAATATTTGGATAGTCTTGAGTATAAAATTGAAGTATTTTGAAGTGACAACGCGGTAGCCGAGTTATTGGGTGATATAGGAGGAAGACCTTTGAGATTTATGGAAACTTACGATTTGTTTTGTTAAGTTTTTGACACTAAGAATACTACAAGTTGTTCGACATTAAAAAGGTGAAGGTGAACTTTGTCCCAAATAAGCTGAATATTGGCCTAAAGGACTAAATTGTCTACATGTCTGTTTACCCCAGTATTCGGAAATACGTGAATATATAAAAAAATTGTTGCTTTTCATTTTAATACCCTTCTTGCGTTAAATGTATTGAAATTTCTCTCATTATTTCTGCAAAAAAATTAACCTACGCAGAAATCTTGTTTATGGTCTCACTTGGTATTCAAATCACAAATAATTTAAATAAAGATAAGAATACAGACCTATTTTGCAGTCGACGAACTGATTATATCCTTTTACAACATCAAATTACTTATACAAACTACATTGAGGTGCATTTAAATAAAGAATTCTATAAAACAGCCACTAGATACCGTTATCTAAGATTACTAGAAAATTTAGAAAAGCTAGATCGTCTGCGAGATAAGTCAATCGAATATCCGTCGCTTACATTATTTCTTTTATTTCTGCTTTGCCGTTGCGAGGATTACAATCGAATATAGTTGTTAAATCTATTCAAATAGAGGCTACGTGGAGAGTGACGAAGGTTTCGTTAATGTTGTATCATTTGGTTACATTACATGCTCGTCGCGTCCGATGGAGCCGCGATTTAAACTCGGTTATCGACCGTTCACCAATATGTCGCCACGTTTCACACGAAACATTCGGGGATTTTACTGTGCACTCGACAACTGAATAGGTTTAGAGAAAAATGTAAGATCTGGATCTGCTACAAGCTAGATAAGGATAGATAAGGGCGAGGCAATAAGAGCCAGTTCAGTGTTCAATGATTTACCGTAGATTTATACGGCAATTTTTTTTTTGGGTTCTTTAAACATTGCTGATATAATTGCATTCCAGACTTGCGATAATATCAGCAATGTTTATTTGATATAAATCGTACATAAGTTTTTGTAAACACCCATTGGTACGCTACCACCTGAGGATCGAACTCGAGTCGCTTAACTCGAATTCACAGATCACCCAACCACTCGGCTATCGTGACAATCTATATGAACTAAGTTTCTACGTATACATCTACCAAAACCTCAACAATAAAACTAAGGCCTTATGCACGTAGTATGTATTGTACACACATACTGTTGAAGACCCAACATAGTTGGATAAATACAGTTGAGTGTGAAAATCTAGTCCTAGTTATTCTGCCACATTTCCTATGGATTCCACCGGAATGAGATATGCGAGGCTCCGAGATAGTGATCTCGCGGAGTACATTCCCGGCACGCCCGCGCTGCGTAAGCGTCGCCTCACACCAGATACATAATGCATGTCTCGTACGAGACACTTTTGGCACATTCACATGCTTTCAGAACGGGATTAGCTCGACAATTAGCTGTAACAGGATTACACGGTGTCAGGTGTTTGGAATATGTTGCTTTCTGTATAAATAATCAATACGTACTGAAAAGGAGACAATATCACACATTGCTCTGATGCGAAAGTAAGTAGTGTCATCTGAAATAGCATAAGTATCCCAAACACCCAGGCCTGAGAAAATTTGAATTGAACCCAGGACCTCTACTTACTTGACTTGATTGGAGGTGATCTCCTCTTCTTTTAAATAAGTCTCCAGTTGAGAAACGGTACTCTTTGTCGTAGAATGAAGTCACTTTATGAAGCATGTGATTTTTATGGTTAATCGTACGTAATTTTCGGATAGTTCAGTATCGCCATTTCTTCACATAGGGATTGTAATTGAATCCTTGTGCGGAGTCAGATCTCTTTAATACACAACCGTCGCAGCTCTAGCTAAATAGTTCTGAGAATTTGAGTCTTGGAATTTTTTGAAATTTTATTATGCCTGGGAAGTTACAATTAAAAATATTTACGTACTGAAACGCATTTCGTTTTATTTGTTTAATGTCCAGAAGTCATAGTTGACACCAGTTACTTTTTAATTATTACCATTTTATTCGCTCTGTACGAAGTTTCTTATTGTATATAGAGTAACCCACTCTAGTTCCTTTTAGTGCTCATTATAGCTGGCATTTAGCTGCTACGGGTCAGACTTGTGGGCTATCTGCACAGGTATAGATTGGCAAGCCAAGGATCTGGCAGCAGTGTGCCTTCGCAGCGCTCACTTGACAGGCGCCGCGCCGCGAGCGCGCAATTCAAAATGCAAATATTCTGCACTTATAATACATTTAGTATTCAGCCGACAACGATGCAGCGCGGACTACGCCTCTCATCGGTTTTACTGGAGAATCATGTAAAAATCGTCCATTTTTATTCCGCTCGCACATGTCTCATTGGCGGTTCCCATGCGTCTAATTTTCGCTGATCCATGTAAATTCAAACATTTGCCTATAAATGTGACGCGCGGGGCATTACTCTTCGATTTCTTAATGCGGCTTTGACATCTGCTTGATGTAAAGTTATTGTTGTTTGGATTTGTTTGGGTGCTGCTTATCAGCATCTAAAGTGGAATTATTTTAAACAATCTTGACACTTTTGATGCATTCTTTACCGATGTCCCTTCTCGAACATTTTCAACCACTGCGTTTTCAATTAACGTGTCCTTACGTACATACACATATAGTCATATTTTGGTTGTAACTTTAAACTTGAGTAGTAAATAGTAAGTGAAATCTTGTCTGTATAATGATATTTCAATTAACGTGTGTAAATCACAGTTGGTGCCGAAATTATTGTAAATGACTTAAAATTGAAAAAAAAAGATTGTTATTATACCAACTTCGCCATTCTTCTAATACTTTACAATCCTAACTTTGTAAGCAAAAGCGAGTAAGCGAGTAAATCATCTTGAATTCTAGTCTGGAAACGAGATAGTTTCATATAAAACATCATTATAACTGAGACAGTCTTGCCCGTGCCCAAAACGCAGCCAACACCTCGTTAGCGCTGATATATCATTCCGTTGCTCTGAGTATGTTTACGAGATAGCTACTTCCCAGCGTCGCCCGTTTCTATAAAAAGGTTCGTTAGTGATTCCCCCGCGCCGCTCGTACCGTTCTAAATTTACCCGTGAAACGAACCCGGGACCGTCGCACGTGTGTTCACTTAGCATTCGGTAACTTGAATATAGTCTCCTTTAAAGTAGTCACGCTTTTTGTTTACATTTCAAGACGTACGTTTTTAATTTTAGCTTTTGAAAGCAGCACTGTGTATCGGCGGACTGAGACATCAGGAAAGTTGGCAAGGAAGAAAAAAAAGATTGAATAACGGCGATTCTAGTAAAAAATCGATGTATCCATTCGGTCATTGTATCGAAGGTCAATCGAGATATAAAATTAAAAAGTATAAGCGACCGCGGGCGGGTTCGGTTTTATTAAATTTCAAATATAACAGCGCTCGGGTTATTACAATTTCAAATCGTGGACGCGGGGACATTTCCCACTTTTGGTTTCAATTCACCTATTGTTCCTAAGCGGTTCGAAATACTTTTATATCTTGCTAAAATCAATTGTTTTTATCGTTAAAACAATTGGCAATTTAATACTAACAGATAATTAGAGTTGTTATAATAGTAACAATAATAAATTCTCACGCAATTCCCAATACAGGGGTAGACAGAGGTTTCAACACCAAAGTGTTTTCGACCCACCTTACACCGAAGATATTTTTGGGACAACGTGACAGGTGGTGAGCCCGTCGATGACTAGGTGGCTCATACCAATCAGTTTTTTTAAAAACCTATCTTTTGTTAACTTGTTTACGATTTATATCGTAAGCTTGGACATAATGACGTCTACGCCTATATTGGGAATGGTTTGAAGATATATATTTTTATAAAGAACGAGAAACTGCTAATGAAAATACTTGACATAAGTTACACTGTCATGATTGCAGTTTTATAGTTACTGATGAAATGAAAGTGAATATTTTACACAGGAATTACGTAGTAGTTATAAATACAATTCGAATTTAATTATATTAGATGTAATAAAATTAATATTAGATGTTTCATCTTAATGTAAATTATCAACATTAGTCATATTTGTCGATTGAGCACTATCAGTTAAACTCGGTTTAGTTTTTAAACTTACTTGACAGCCCCACCTGCGATGAATTGCGAATTGACAAAAACGCTAATTTGTCCATCTTTAAATTCACATCATATTTGTAATTCGCTCTGCATAAAGTTTAATTATCAACGTATCGTTGACGCTTGTAATTGCGACACGGGCTGAGTTTTTATACGACACTCACGAGTCGTGGAACACCTAGACAGATGGAAGGATAAAGAAATAAATTTGTCCATCGGATACCGATGTGTTTTTGCGACGGTCGCCGCGTCGCGCATGCGCACGAGGGAGCGATTTGTGTTATTAACCAATCCGTATGAGACACCTCGTTCTCTCTAATATGTGGTATTAAACATATATTTCTTAATATATTACAGACATGTGTCTTCCTAGAACATTTTTCTTGAATAGTTGTCTTTTTATTGATTAGAAGTCAGCGTTTACATTTATAGTCTGTAATAGTTATTAAAATCATTCATCAGTTAATATAAAAATTTCTGTGGATGGCGCGTAATGGCTAACTATATATGACGTAAGCAATAGTAATTTAAAACTAAAAGCCTTTAGTTGTTTTTCAAATATTTGATATAATAATAAATGTCAGGTCAATATGGAAAACATATGTTTTTATTGCCTTCGTTGTGTCCGATTTCATAACACAAGGGCTTTAGCAGCCAACTTTGGTATTGTAGAACTGAATATAATATTGTCCCCATCTATTTATAATAATAATTAAAGGCCTATTTGTGATTTATTGAGAAATTGTAAACTGTATGCTGCTATTTCGGAGTGAAAGTAATTATTTACGTGTAAATACGTCGGCAATAAACGCGACACATTTTGCATTCGTCTTTATTATCTGTGTCCGTTTATTTTTAACCTACATCATAAAAGAGTGATTTATTTGTCTGCCAGCTTAAGTCGGGATGGTCCACTGAGTCACTCAGACTTTTTGTAATATTCACGTTTAAATACTGTAGTCGTTTCGTTTTTATAAAGTTGTTAAATTCGATTCAGTTTAAGTAATATTTCTTCTTTATTGTAAATTGATTCTTTTCCATATACTGCATTATAGTGTGGACTGTTTACGATATGATAATATTATTCTTACTTTTTAAACTCTTAATTCCACGTTCTAAATCTTCATTTATTGCTAAATATATATATTTGTCTTCTTCACATTATCTTTACTAACTTAATATGTCTGTCCTTAAGCAAATAAGTTCCTTCAAAACTGTATGCATTTTTAAAATACATTGCACAAAATATAAGTCTTTTCAATTGGCTATTTACATTTTGTAGGTACAAGACGGCATAGTACATTTGTCAGCGGTGCCGTGTCGACGCAAAGGGCGAGATTCAAATCCATTCGAAAGCTCAATTTGCTCGATTCGCAATAGTTTTGTTTGGTGCAAAGGCGCGATATCTTCGGAACTATCTCGCAAATAATTCACCACTTGTGCTGTCCTTGCGCCTGAGCCGCGCATTCGTGCACGCATACCAACGCAAAATCGCTGTTACAATTGTAAATTTAAACCCAATAACAATGGTGTAGAGTTTAATTTAGATTAAAGGTCACGGTGCTTAGTCGGTTTTGGCATGTCGTGGACAGGAATCCATGCTTGAAGATGACCGCGCCACGATTTTGAAAATACGAGCAGCGAAATCCGAAAGCCTGATAGCTTTTTGTCGCCGCTCCGATTATAGTTAGTTTTTAATTACTGCGCTTGCTAATTAGCTTTAGGGTTCTTTATGTTGTCATTTATTATTAATAAGCAATTCATTGCTTTGAATTAAAAATAAAAGTCACGAAAGCCGAGTGGTTGGGTAATCTGAATTCGTGTCAAGAGACTCGAGTTCGATGGCTTGTACCAATGAGTATTTACAAAACTTGGGAGTTATCTTTGATACACATATGTCTTGGGTGAAACATGTTGCCATGTATAGCAAGAAAGTTACACATGCTTTCCACTCCATAAAACGGCTCTAAAAATTTTTACCTCTTAAAGCTAAAATAACTTTAGCCCAAACTCTTCTCCTTCCTCTTATAGACTATGCAGATATTTGTTTTCTGGACGCTACGGAAGAATCATTGAACAAACTCGAACGTCTTAAAAACTTATGTATACGCTTTGTTTTTGGTCTCCGTAAGTTTGACCACGTCTCTGAGTTTAGAACAAAGTTGAATTGGCTCCCAATCCGACAACGACGCGACCTTCATGTGCTATCCTTTCTTTATTTCCTACTTTTTAACCCTCATGCTCTTCCCTATCTCTGTGAACGCTAAATTTCTTGAACCTCGTGGAGTCCCATGCCGGACCATAAAATCACTACTCCTTAAGACACCCTCTCATTCTTCTAGTAGATATGCTGAATCCTTCACTGTAAAGGCGGTTAAGTTGTGGAACTCTCTCCCACATGATATTCGTGCTAGTCCATCTCTAGACAATTTTCGACAAAGAGTAAAGAAGCACTTTTTAGAATTATAATTATTTTATATATATATTTGTGTGATGAAATCGTTTAGTGTATGTGTTTATGTATATATATATATATATATATATATATATATATATATATATATATATATATATATATATATATATATATATATATATATATATATATATATAGTATATATGTATTTGTATATATGTGTATGTAGCCGTATGTATAACAATATGTTTATCTGGAATACTACATCTTATTATTTTTTTAGTATACTTTATTTCGAGTACACAGTTACCTACTTGCATAAGTGTTAAGCTATATTTTCTCTTTCATCAAAGGTTTGCTGGAAGAGAACTCTTGTTAGGGTTAAGCTCGCCTTTGTACATTTTTATTACATAAATTTTACTGTATATTTCTTTTAATGTGTACAATAAAGAATAAAGAACTTATGGTTTATATCGTTGGAAATGAAAACGAAGACAAGCTCACCACTAGTCACGTTGTGGATTAGATTTATTGAGCAAAAGACCATCTTCAGTTACTTGCAACTGTTCACTGTAACCTGTTTAAAACGCCCCTAGAAAGAATATATACATATAATAAATAGAATACATATAACAAACAGAAACTCCTTGGAATTAAATGGAATGCTTCATGACTTGTTCTAGAAGTGTTTGTGAAACCATTCACCGAGTCGTTGTCTGAATTTGGGGACTCATTCGATTTAAATTTATTTGCGTCAACCATATTGTCACAAAGATGATTAATTTACTTAAGGCTAGACAGTTCATATGCCCTGCGGGCACTACAAAATTTAGAAGAAAGGAGTTATGTCTATACATTATGTCTAATATTTGAGGAGGGCATTATTATTAAATTGCACACTATGTGGAGATCATTTGAATGACAATTCATCGATATGTTCTGTTATTGTTCCATCCTCTATAACTCATCTATAAATTGTTAATCAAATCTGTATTTTTATATATATCAAGTCTACATTTTCATGTGTGGCCAGTAACAAGGATATGGGTACCTCCTTACAAGTGGATCCTTGTGAATCGGCGACCGCAGAATGACCTAGCAGACGGGGCTGCCGTCATCATTCTCCAAGATTTTGGTCTTGTGTCAAGATTTTTTTTGTATGTCATTCCACAATCTGTCGGTAACTAATGGTATTCTTAAGGTTTTATTGGTCAGTCAACGGCCAAATTTGATTAATGTTTTAGAAATGAAATTTACTTTTATAAAAAGATTCATGATTTTTCTTACTGTTTGAAGTTTTTTGTTGGATAAAACCTCTCGAGAAGTCTTCTCTAATTTCTAAACAAAAGCAAGGAAAATTTATATAAAAAATAACATTATGGCTGTTCGAAATATGTAAGACAATCTGCGGCGGTACCAGGCGACGTGAATAGGCGTGGAGCCTAATGAACGTATCGGTTACTCGGCTCGCGTTACCTCTCGTTAGCTAGACCGACGCCGCCTCTCGGTTGGCTCCTACCAGCTATTGTCTCCTAGTACTTACTGCATAATGTCACATAAATAAGTCATTGTTTATGTCAATATACCTTCACGCATGTTTCAATACTGGAGTTGTCATAATTCTAGAACATATAGTTAATATAGTTCGTCAACATTTTTATCGAAGCTCATTTTGAGATGCCCATCGTTGCCTTAATATCTAAGCTAATGTAAATCCTACATAACTTTCGAAAAAGCACATTGAATCTTACTCTTGATTCGAATCCTGGTCACGAAATTATTCAGCTATTGTAGCTTAGACGCATAATATAGAAAAATAAACAATCACAAGAAAAATAATCCCGAATCGTAGAGACAGATAGTTGTGTACAACGAACAGTTTCTAAAGTACCAAAACCTTTTATCAATTTGGCTTTGGACAATCATTTAGCGTAAATATGATGTAAATTTAGTGGATCACCTATATGACAATCGCCACGTGACAGGAAGTAGCACTGCGCCGGCGGCGAGTGAATGGAAACGTGGCAGGTGACCGGCGAATGGAGAGGCGTCAATTTGTCAGACAGAACCCCGCTACCACCCCGTCAGTCAGCGAGCGCTCCCAACCAGCCGAGGAATGGGCCCCGATGACGTGCCGCGAGATATATACGATCCCGACACCCGCCGATTAGGCCTCCTGCCAACCCGTCGCTCGATTCACGAGCGGGTTGAATGAACCATCCGGTTTTGCGTCAATTGTTTTCTTAAATGCTTGAACATCGATTCGCGCAAGCTCGAATACGTCTCTATTGGTCATTCACCGTTGAAACTGGATGCATCGACGTTTTGGAATTTTGTGGTATTTGTTTATCTTCGCGTATTTCCTAATACTGGGGTAGTCAAATTAATAGATAATCCTTTCTACTCAACTTATATCGGAGTTTATTTGGAACTACGTGACAGATACTGGCCCTAAATACGTTTTCACCGTTTTATTTTCAAAGATAACGATACAATATTTACTTAGATTTATTAATCACGTATTGACATATACATAGATAGGGACAACTTCACATACATTGCATTGTAAAGTATGCCCAGGCATACATTGCATTGTAAAGTATGCACAGACCGGAGACAATGTGGAAAAAGTGGTTTTCTACATGTCTGCAGACCGAATCCTTACCGACACCTTATACATACATACAAAAACCAATATTTACATAAACATCCATAACTTTAGTTAGGATGATCTGTCGAATAAATGAACTTGTGTTTAACTTATTAATTTTCAATTACTTGTAAAGTCCTTAAATCTCCTATATAAATAAAGACATTTATGACGTAGCAAAATAGCGGGGTGGTTATCGTGTGGTGATCTGAATTCGAACCGAAATTCGGTACCCAGGCTTGATCGAGCCAGATAGAGGCTCGTCCCAATAGGTTTTTTCAAAACATATGTACGATTTATATCGTTAGCTGAGACACAAAGACGGCCACAGGCTCACTACCAATCACGTTGTCCCAAAAATATCTTCGGTTAAAGACAAGGACGGGGAAAGGACTTAAATCTATCTACCGCAGTATTGGGAACGGCGTGGTGTTAAATTGCAATTCAATTGTACTGGATCCTTAGCTTCAATCGTGGCCGGGTCTCTTGTTCTTGACATTTACGACGGTGTCGAAGGTGAGACCGGCGCCGAGGGTACCGTGGCCTGCTATTAGCTGAGCTAATTGCGAAATCTCCTCTGGCAGCGGTCGTCGCGTGGATGTGCCTTGTCAATTATTTGGCACCGGCATACCGCATTCTGGGTCACCAGATTCAAGATCGTGGTACGCTCAATTTAAATTTCAATTTTGTGGGTAACATTATAAAGTCTCGTTTTCTGTATGCATTCGGGTGAAACTCAACGTACGGATCGACGAATTTTTGAAAATCACTATATTCTTGTAAAACTTTTGTTATCTCTAACTAAACTAAAAGGAGTTTGGCATTTTTGTTATTTTACGTGATAGAGTAACGCAGTAACAAATGTAAAAAAATATTCTCTTCTAATATTACGTTTAACTCTTTCAGGAAATTTGAACAAACGATTAGTACAAATATTAAACACGTATTTTTATAAAATCAAACAAGGAAATAGTTGTGTATAAAACGTTTATTATTTTACATCCCAAATAAGCCTCGGTGAAATTTTAAAGGATTTCATTTGATCTAGACCCCTGGCTATCGCAGAATGGGAAATTGCATTAAGACAATAGTGATTACGTAAAATAAATCTTAGTAGCTAGATATCCAATACGCTGTTCACAGATAATCACTTTATGTTATTAAGAAGGATCGGTATTACAATCGGAAAGCTCAATCCTCGACCCGGCCGCACCGAGACAATGGCCGCCGGGCGTTCGCTTGATTTAAGACCTCGTTATGAGTTCGATAATGAGTTGCGCCCGCGCCGCTTCATTTGCATCGCCACGATCATGTGCCGCCATTTTTAAATTAAAGAATTCCACAATGATTTGTGCCATGGAAGCTCACTTTTTATCTGTTTTTTTTTTCTAATTAAAATAACGCCAGAAGCATTATAAACGTACAGACGGATATATTCGTGTGTTTAGATGTTACAAATAAGTTTTGTTCTAATGTGTTTCTTAAACTCTAGTTTGTTAATCCGAGTAACAATCCTTGATATTAAACGAAGAGATAAACATTAACTATGTTTTATTTTTATTTTATTAGGAAACCAACAGAATTTAGAAACAAGTATGTTACGCAATTCCCAATACATATAAAAATTATAATTCGTACATAAGTTATTTGAAAAACCCATTGGTACGCGCCTGCCACATGGGGATCGAACTCGGGTGTCTTGACACGAAAATTCGACCACCCAACCACTTGGCTATCGTGACTTTAGAAAAACATGAAAGTAAATTTATTCTAATACAAACTCAGTGCTTTTTATATGTTTTTATTAGGTATAAGTAACATCTGACATACCTGCGTATTTAACAGTTTTTGCAAGTGTATTGTGTATGATCTAGTTGATTTAAAGTTCTAAAATAGAACAGAATCTTGTGCGTCGAATCATTGTTTTGCTAAGACATTTTTATTTAATAATTTTCCAATATTCTGATTTGATATTGACTATATTTAAAATAACTACGAAACTTTAACAAACACTGAAGCTTCCAAAACTCAAGAAATTGGAGTACGTGAAACTAACCAACTCCGGTTGCAGAATAAAGAGTCCCAGAGGGATCTATTCCGGCTACCCTCTCGCGTCGCAACTCGAAAATATTTTTTTTCCCTCTTCCCTCGCATCTAAGTGATGTATTTATAGAAACAGCCGGCGGATGCTTTGATTTCTATTAGTTGAATCATTAGCTTAAATATAAAATATTCTTTCTCAAGACATTGATACTGGGGTTATTTAAATCTGTTAGGGCAATGATTTAAGTGAAATAACTCTCTGGATAAAATAAAAAAATATGTAGCAAATAGTTTATATACAATGGAAAGAAAAATTTAAATGGTTTTTTACACCTCTTCATCATTATTACTGTTAGATATCAGGAATTATGTAAATATTTTTTCCTCATCATGCATTTCCCATAGAAGCCATTCCACCGGAGCTTTTAAAGAAATAATATAATTTTATAATAATAATAAATTTGTTATTGAAAAAGTTACTTCGCAACATTCCGCCCGCAAATAATAATAAATGTTTTTATTGCCACTTTTTACATACAGGCTTACATATATCCGCTAGGTCCGATCAGGATTATAATTTTATATAAATAAATGACAAAAGGAGTTGGCTCAGCTTATTTCTGGGATCATCACCATCATAATAAACCTTTCCCAAAGCTGGTTTTCAGCCAGCTCTGAACCTCTTTCAGTCTCGTTCACCATAAAATTATAACTCATGATATAAACTTAAAAAATTAACTATCATTTTGTATGTTATAATCATTTCTTTATAATTTCTAATACAATAAAACACAGATTTTCAAACGTGAACTCGTATCAAACGCATATCACTTACCAATCTGTATGTTTCCGACAAGTAAGCACTTATAATAAAGGCGATTACAAGCAGTTGGTCTCTTAACGAAAATTCATTAAGGAAGCACCATTAATTTCATTCCTCATCCAACGCAATTCCATTTCTCTCATTCCGCACCAAAACAAACAAATCCTACAATTATTTCAACAAAACATCCATTACATTGCCGCAGAAATTGTCAAAAATGATCTTTATCACTTTCATCCCAACGCTTTCGTTCGCTGCATTTATTAGGGAGTCTCTTTATAATGCTGCGAAAGCAATACCATTATCCAAAGCTGCTGTATACGCCAAATTGATCTTTAGTTCGTCCGATTTAAGATTTTTGCCAATTGCATTATTGTTTGTAAGGCAATGTACATCCCCATGTTAGATGTTTCCAAAATTCTCAAGATATTGAAAGATTAGCCGTGGGTTGGTTGGTGCAGGAAGTCCCCATAAATAATACATTGGTAGGGGAACCGTGATGGATTGTCTGTCTTCTATCCGCATTCTATTAGTCGGAAATTCCTAAAGGGTGTCTCACGGGGTGGCCCTTAGTATTAGCGACTACCAATGTTGGCTTTAGCAGAGATACACTTCGCGTTCATTAATTCAACCTTTGTCGTTCGATGGTGTACGCCCTGATTGTTTTCAGGAGTGTGATGTAATGATATCATATAAATGAATATACCTAAATGTAGTTTAGATGTTAATATCAGTTAGAGTTTAATCTGAAATAAATTAGATTCTTGCTTAAATTAATGTATGTGCTTTAAAAAAGTATATACTTAACGATTTGTGAAAACCCACTGATGTACATGCTTCTAACGTAAGAAATGTTTATCATATTGACACGCTTGGCGAGCGAATTGGTGATCATAGTACTATGCACATTAGATGCTGCTGCCATCATTTATTTTGGTACGTTTTCTCGAGATGGTTATCCCGCCATCTCTCTGCAACATATGCCATGTTCAAGACTCCCCTAAGTAGCCTCTTATGACACCCACGGGAAGAAATCGTGTAGCCAATTTTTTCTCCGAAACCAAATGATACATATATTTAGATTCAGTTCACTGAAACATTCAGCAAATCATTTCGCTGAAGATTGTTTCCAGTTGAATGCGTGCTCTTTCGATGACGTTGGCTTTTAGTGAAAAATATAGTACCTATAATATATATTTATCCTTGCTATAGCGGCTTGTAATTAGCAAGGCTGCGAGATTTTGTTCAGCCACAGAATATCAGCACTGAAGCTGCATTGCTGTAACAAAATGCTGAGGTGGATGCTCTTTATTAAAAAAAATAAGTTATGTCAATAAAGTCATGCGTTCCCAATACTGGGAGTCTACTAGACAGAGGTATTAACAATTAAGTCATTTCGACCAACCTATCACAGAAGACATTTTTTATGGCAATGTGACAGGTGGTGAGCCTGTTGCCGTCTTTATATCCAAGCCAACGAAATAAATCGTACATAAGTTTTTGAAAATACTTACTATAGCCTACTAACTTGACTGGTATTTCCCACCTGAATGTCTTCGAATGTCCTTTCGTTGCTACAATCAGCATAACAATATATTAAATTAGCGCGTATAATATGTTATATCAGTTTTTTTTTCATTTATTTAAGATACAAAAAAAAAACATTACAAAAATTCGTAGCATCCTCACAAAAAAGCCTCGCAGGGCTTATCTTAGTGACGGCTGGTCGTTCACATACAGTTCTTTAAGTTTTTTTTTTCAACATATTTTTATTTCCAAGCATGTACAATGATTGTATATCAGGTGATATTTCGTTCAGATAGTAAGGCGTGAGGTAAATAGAATTTCGGACTCCGTATATATTATTATATCTAGGTAAAGTATATTTGCTACAGTATGTTTGTTTTCTTAAGTTATTTGGTCGAGATCTTTCTTCTAAATCCTCACTCTGATTACTATCTAATAACAAATGGTATTTAATTTTATCAAAAACATTTACTACTTTACAATATTTGATAATTTCTATAATTTTTTTAGGTATTATTGTTTTTAAAATTCTTAATTGTAAGTTATAAATTTCCTGTATATAAGTTTTATAAGTTCTTCCATAACTACTCAATCCAGAACTTATAACCGAGTCCGCTTTTGATTTTTAGAATTGAATGAACATTGTTTCCTTGTTTCACATCACTTTCTTTCTTAATTCCTGTACTTGTTAGGAGGAGGAATATATTTATCCGCGGTGCCCGACAGTTGGGAACGTTCAGGTGATATCGCGTGATAAATGAACTGACAGATAAGCGATCTTGTAAAAAATCGTGTGACCGATAACAAACCGAAGCGACGGAAAAATATCTTTAGATGGGGCAATAATATTTCACGCGGTTTAATTTACTTATATCGTCTACTTGTATAGTAGTCAGATAAGAGCTCGTGTACGGTTTCGTAGGTATGGATAGATATGGATTATTTGGTTTTGCCTCACTTACTTATCTTCACACACATTTCATGTCAGGGTAGCCAGAGAGAACAGAAGTCTTAGTCTTTGAAAATTAGTCTCGGCCTACCTCGACCCCTTTTAACATTAACTTCCGAGCTATATATATTCTTAGCCATTTAGTCTTCATTAATTTTCTTGAAGATCGAATATGCACCCCATTTTTTGATTTGGTGTCGTATGCTGTAGGGTTTTATAATCGCCAAAAAAAGCATATTACGTTACGTACGTCATTTGCTGCTATACAGAATTGTTTCTTAATTGCATGTATTAATAGATCAAGTTCAAGATGACATCTCGGTCAGCAGCGTCCAAGGTGCATGATACTGCGATCGCCATTCCGCTTGCCGAGCTTAGAATCATGGGTGCGATCTATGCCCTGTCCTATGTTCAAGAAGCATATGTTTTAAGTAAATTTTTTTAACAATTTTCGGGACGAGATATTCATTCACTTTGATAACTTCGGGAAAGTTCAGCGGATGCCACTCGGTACTGGCAGCCCTCAAGTGACATATCCTGGACAGACAGTTATTAATTTTTATCGTGAATTCGACAGAAGAATCGGAAATAAATAAAAGACACAAGAAGGTGCCGCCAAAAGTCACCTGTTAGATTTAGAGATTGATTGCTGTTCAAACTTGTTTTTTTAATATCTTCAAGTTTTTGGCAGTCATTGCTTCGTTTTAGATCTGTAAATACTTTAAAAGTAATAAATATCTTATCAAATATTGCCCAATAATATGAAAGCTTTTGAGTGAAATCATTTAGCAATTATTTTTATTGTAATCTACCTGCTCTAAAATTTTTATGATCCAAAAAAGAAAAGAATTTTAATAAAACTCCGTCATTTATTTTAATTTTTAATGAGCTTTTAAATATGTCCACAGCTGGACAAACTTACAAAGGATTACCTATAAAAATGCCAATAAAATTGAATGCCAGACGTAAAAGATTTGCTAATCTCGTTTAATATGTAAAATACAGTCTCTGATAAGATTAAATACTTCTGAATATTTAAACAAATCCATTTTCTTTCTCGCCGAGACATAAACCGTGCATTTTATATCTCCGGCAACCGTTGCTACATTTCTCCGCTGATCTTTGGCAATGACAGACTCATTCATTGCTCGAACTTTTTCGTTCGTATCGTAACGCATTCCTTAAAAAATATCTGGGGTCAATCGGGACGAACATTCTATGATAGACTTTGGTAATTAAAAATCATCGGTTTCTAAATTAAAAAAAATTATGTGCAATACCTATTTTCTCGAATATCGCATGAAAACATTAACAAGATATATTAAAACTAAATTTACTATGGTATATAACTATAATAAATTTAGTTTAGTACTTACAAAGTCTCTGCCGTAATGAAGGGGTTACCGCAATCGCCACGCTTGGCAAACGGATTGGCGATCGCAGTACCGGACATATTAGACAATGCTGCCAGTCAACGATCTGCTGAAAATTGGTCCGTTGTATTTTGAGATGGTCATCCCGCCATTACTACAATCACAGGAAGAAAGCGTCACCGGTTTCTTTCCGTGAGTACAGTATATTCTTGCGCGGTAATATTAGTTTATCGTCTATAAATTGTACCATACGCAAGAAAAAAAGTTCAACCGATAACAACTTTTTATTATTGAAAGTATTTATATTATTTCACTTTGTCTCCTTTCACTTTTTACGAAAGTTTCGGCGGTTTAATACACTTAGGAAGGGACGTGTCTCCGAACTTCCGCCGGGTTTGTTTCAATCATCTCTTTGATAAGTTTTTCCCGATATTGTGCAAAGTTTGTTTTTTATACCTTTAACTGTACTTTGCTTTTACGCGACAGCCTCTTTGTATCCGTTATTGTGAGTAATATTTATTCATATTCTTTTAAAGCTTTTCCATTAATGGAAAGGATATGGAATTCTATCCGATGTTTCCTTAACGTATTGATTTACTAACAATGTAACCTATACAAGACTTTTTGTATCTGATCATATCCTAACCTCGGATATGTTTTTAACGGTAAATAGTAATTTAAAACTGCGAAATAAAGCCAATGTTGAAAGGAACCGCGCTCACCGCACAATGGCTGGACTCTTTACCGTTAAGTCGGGAGGAACAAACAGAGGGCGGAGGGCGCAGGGCGAGACAAAAGGCGAAATCTATCGGAGGTGTCGGGTTTCATGCAAGCACCGCGAATACAAACGTGATATTGAATACGAATGAATGCGAGATTGTTTAGGAAACGTTGAAGCAGTTGTACGTACGCAGGTCTATTGTAATAACAACATTGTGTCTTGAAATTTACATTTCACAATAAACCATACCGATAATAATAATAAATACACAGATAGCGACAGCATCAAATACATTGCTCTGATCGCAAAGTAAGCAGCCTATCCACTTTTATTATTGAATCAGAAACAACGAAAGTACCACAAATACCACACATAAAATTTCCTTGCCTTGTATTTGTATTAAATACACTTATACTGTTTTATAATCGATCAATAAAAATAAAAATGAAAAAAATTGCCCTTAATTGAATCATTCAACAATGTACAATTAAAGGTATCTATGTCCGTGTGAACTGGAGAATTGAAACTAGTATTTGCATTGGCTGGATTATCTAAACAACGTAAACCCCATAACGTGTTCAGCTAACCCCAAGCGTCTCGTCAGGCTGACAGGCGACAGAAGTAATCTCACCCGAGCCATTGTCGAAGCCACTACCCCCGGGCTCGCGGCCCAACTACCCAACAATCGGCACATAATGACTGCGCCACTCCAACGCACCGTGTTTTCCTTTGTAATCATCCCCTCGGCTCGCTCCCCTAATGATTTTTCCTCTTATTTGTTTTTGTGCAGTAATTGCTGTTTGGTTTTCCTGTAAATTGCTCGCGGTTGTAAATAAGCCTTAATAAAGAAGGTTTAGCCGTTGGCTGCGATATTTCTGGCGTCTGTTCCGGTCAGATAAATGCGGAATGTTTGCTGTGAGCTCGCAGTGCACGCATTGCGACGACTGGATTAAAGGTGTTTGCTGTAGATACAGATATTGCAGATACATTGGTATTGTACAAATTCACCTGATGTAAACAATTGGTTGAGAGGAATTTAGCTCTAGAACCTTTTAACAGTGTTTGGTAATTTTCGTACCTTAATAAGTAATTATAATAAGCACCCCTGAATACTTGAAATGCAAGTTTAAGTATTTGGGTTCTTGTCATGAGCGTAAGCTGCGATCCTCCGCCAACACTACTCTACATGTTTTTCCACGACGTACCGAATTCTTGGCCCAATCATTTGCAGCAGAAGCTATCAGACTCTGGAATAACTTACCACCAGATATTCGTAGGGTGTCTTCATTACCTTCTTTTAAGAGAAAGGTCTCAGACCATTACCTTACTTCTAATAGGTAGAATCTCAAAATTTATATACTGATATTTTCATTGATAATTGTACTGCATAGTGCCATATGTGCAAATGTATTTTAAAATATATTTAAGGTTAATGTAAGTATATGCATGTTTAAAGAAGTATGTGTGTATGTGTATATATGTATAGGTGTATATATATGTGTATATGTCTGTATGTATATATGTATGTTTATTACAATTAAATATATATTTAACGATAGTTTTTGTGACGATTTGCTGCCATATTCGTTTTTTTTTGTTTAATTTATTTGTTTAAAGCACCGCCCTGATCTTTTCTTTTTCCTTATATACTCCTGGTTGACTGGTAGATAATGCCTTGAGGCATTAAGTCCGCCAATTGTACATTCAATTATGTGTGCAATAAAGTTTTTAAATAAATAAATAAATAAATATAATAACTGAAAATGTTGCTCAACAAATTCATTTAACATTTTTACATTTTGGGATATAAAGTTTAAGTAATAAAATTAAACATGATTTATAAGAACCAATCATAACTAAATAAGATGAACAATTAATTAATACTTTATTTATAATAAAGCTTTATAATAAAACTTTATTTATAATATAGGTAGTGATAAAAACATTTAAAAAGGCCTCATTAAGTTATTTCCTTAATTTGACTTTTGTGACAAAGCCAAAGCAATTCAACAATCCTCAATTCAAGCTCGTTTCAATAAGGCAATAATCAAAGATGTTGAAAATTTTAATATCAATTGTACAACGCCGGGCCTAGAAGCGAACCCCGAGCGACTCCGACACGTGTTCCCCGGCTTAACTGCACTTACAATTAAGCTTTAAGCTCCGGTTAATTAAGCCCAGGCCGTATTGTCGCGAAACCCTTTAAGCCGCCCACAATGAGAGCTTCGTAAAAAGCCTATTGAGACTCGCGGCCGGGCCTTTATTGATGGACGCGACTTCTTTTAATATGAACGTTGTTTTGTTCTTTGATTCTGTAAATAGGATTTTGAACGGATTGAAATAGTGGTTTCCGCTATTGGGTTTGTTCAAAATTGTGGGGGCTAAAATGCCTGCTGGAGAAAAGCTCTTTATATTTATATAAAAATATATATTTAGGAAACTAAATTTATTTTGTTAATCTATAAAAAGTTATTTAGTAATATGTATCTCTTCTTTGGCTATGTTTAAAAATGATTTCGATTATACTTTCAAATAAGAAAAACTAAAGTGAATTATAAAAATTAAAAAGAGTAGATGTTCCATTAAAAGAAATTGTTTAAAAACTGCGGCAAATTTAGTGATAAAATTATTATTATATTGTCTTATTAAGATATTGTCTTATTAAGCAACATATGTGACATTACCAACTAAACTACTATTATAATCACCATCCTTGGTAAGTGGATTGGCGATCGCCCTTCCGCATATTTTGCACCGCATATCTGCTGTTGCTTACACCAGTATGCATAATTATTTATTGGAGATTTACGGCTAGGCCATCTTTTGACAGCCACAGGCATACATTTTCATGGCTTTTCTTGTGGTCATCGCTTGTAAGCCATGTCTGTATCGTGTATGTCTGTACACACAGGAGAATAGGGGTGATTAATTATCGTATACAACACTTTATTATACGTATTTAATTATTAAACAAAAAAAAGTCACGATAGCCGAGTGGGTGGCCGGAATTTCGAGTCGAGAGACCCGAGTTCGATCCCGAGGTGGCAGGGTTGGGAACCGATGGGTTTTTCAAAAACTTATGTACGAATTATATCGTTGGCTTGGACATAAAGGCGGCGACGAGCTCACCACCTGTCATGTTGTCCCGAAAATATCTTCGGTGGAAGACCGAAGGGACTTAATTGTCTAGATTAGACCTCTGTCTATCCTGTATTGGGAATTGCGTGAAGATATTGATTTATTATTATTTCTTTTAATTATTAAATTAGTTTTAAAAAACACCTCGTTAACAATCCAATGCTGGGATAACAAGTAATAATGAATTATTCATTATGATATCAAAACTGTTAACTTAAAATCAATTGAACGTAAATATAATATAAAAAACTTTACAAAGTCTCCACACGATTACAATTTAATACAACACATTATCCACAGAAGCTGAAAGCGAGAAAATCTAACGACGATTTGAGCAATTAAGAGTCCCATCCCCTAATGACAACGGCCGCAATCCGACAGTCCGGAGGCGATCTCATTTAAATAACACCACAATAAAAATCGTATTATAGATTCAATTAGCCGACGCCGGAAACTTGGTAGGAAGCACCTAGGACCATGTGAGTCGCTTGACCATAGACTACGGTTCCTGAATTATTTATACTCTCCCGTTCCGTTACATTGAATAACTAATGATGTGTGCTGCAGTAACGTGCGCGTGTGCATATTTACTTTTAGTTAATATTAATGGTCGTCCGTTGTCGCTCACCCGGTGTTAGTCTGCGCCGTGTCTGAAACGCCTAGACAAGTTCTATGCATAGATAATTTAACATTTACACTCTGTGATACTGATTATGGAGTACTCTTTGGTCTTAGTCTACTTACTTCTGCCTTAAATGTAATAATAATAAATACATATTTAGACAGATAGAGAATGACAATGTTGTCCCCAACATCAGATACATTGCTCTGATCCCAAAGTAGGTTGTTAAAGGAAATTTGATAATATTACCACAAGTAGTAATAACAAATCCCTTATCAATCCTGTTCAGCCTATGAATTGCAGCTTGTTTCTCATACTTAAAGTGCTTTCTCATTTAAAACATCGAAGATACATACATAACAGTCCACTGCAGGACATAGGTCTCTCCCGTAGTATTCCTCATGGGTTTGCTATTATGTAATAATCGTCACGGACAGCCAGCGAATTGGCGATCGCTGCACCAGACTCCTTGCACCTTAGACGCTGCTGCCTGTCACCGATCTGCAATAGTAACAAGTAGCTCATTGCATTTTGAAGGACTGCCTCTTTGACGTCACTTGCGATACCCATAGAAGAAAGGGGGAGGCACATTCTTACGCCGTAACCACCAGACACATGTGGTATACGGAGATGTCGTGTAATAATAATATTAAAGTGTGAAATAAATGTTAGTGACTGAAAAAGTCAATCAAACAAACAGTAGGAATCAAATGAGCACTACAATGCTTCCCTGCGGGATACCAAGTTACAAAGAATGCGTTTAGTTAACAAGTACTTCGATGCACTTTTTACGCTGCTCAACCCCTTCACGCCTAATTTGTCGCACAGTATTTGGTCACGGATTCTATTACTTAGGTAGTTCTGTTTCAAAATTATAATCAAAATATTCTATTAGCATTTATTACTCAGGTCAGTACCACGGTAATTCATGACTGAAATTGTTAGCTGAAGAATATAAGCATTTTATATATTGATATGCAGATTTTTTTAATTTAGCAAAAAGGTTCAAAATAAATTAGTTGTTATTGTGGGTATTGATTCCTGTACCAAAAAGGACTATAAAGAAATCGATTAATGTAGATGTGTTTGCAGGTTTAAGAACTTCAAATTTAAAAGTTAATTGTTTTTATGGTTATTATTTATTTTAATACTACTTCTGAACTAAATCTAATCCGATTATAAATGATAAATAAATTTCAGCTACGTCAATGTGAAGTGGAAGTTTACCGGTCATTTCGTTTTATAAAATCAAATGATTGTCATTATTACGCAAAAAATATAAAAAATAAATAAAAGTAAACGGATCAACATCGTTCCACGATCCTTAGTACTAACAAACTGAATGAAATTTCATTGATGTGTATGTGTAAGTGAACGGTAAAAACAATGAGTGCAAAACCGTCAAATGCAGACCCAATATGTTTTCTTTCACACGTTCCTCCCCTGCCGCAGCAGCCGCCCGAAGGGTTGGAGCGTGCACCGTCTCCGGTTACGGCCAGACAATGAACCGAACCCGCGACCCTACGCCGTTGTTATTACAACACAATTACTCTTGATTAGCTATTGAATATTTCGTCCTAATTCTTTCTGGTCGCTGCTTAGTTTCACATTCACCTCACAGTTATATTACGCTCTCATGGTTAACCGAAATTAACTATTTGTGTTTTTTATTATCGTCTGGTTTTAACAAAAAAAAAAAATAATAAAAAATAATACCTACTTCTCGTATATACCTAAACAAACCTACTTCTCGTATATAATGTTTATCGCTAAAATGCTGTGCCTTAAAACAAACGCACCGTAAAAAATACTAACATAAACAAAGACATTGCAATCTTTTAAGGATTAGTCCATATTGGTCAAATTGGTTAGTACTTTTTGGGGTTATTTCTTTTCGCGTTCATTATGTCTTTCTTATTAACAATTCAGTGCTTTTTGAGTTATTTAAATTTCGAACTGCTACATTTACCGATTCCGGAGATAATCGATTGTAACTCGCTTATTAAGTATCTGCTTTCACCTTCCGTTGTTGAAGAAGCAGAATGTGGTGTATCTAATATTATTTTTACTATACATACGCTTTTATTACTGTGTGATGAAGAGTGCTAATAATAATGTCTTCATATACTTTACAGTCTTCTCAAGTTACACTCAAAATCATTTATTTCTAAACATTTCGTTTTCATACTTTACTTTCTCTATATTTCTGGTTATGATTGAAGCATTTTGGTCTATGAACTCAGCTGAATTACGCTCTTTTTTTTCATTTACACGTTTGCCAAATAAACTAAGTATAACATTCACATTATCATTCAATACTCAGAGCATTGCTGTGTACTCCTTAATTTTATTAACATTAATCCTTCAAACACTTCGTTAAGTTGTTTTTTGTTTGTGTGTAATTATATTGTATTAAGATTTTATTTCAAGATATTACAAGATTCCCTTCGCTGGCTACGATCCATGCGAATTGACAGTAATTTTATAAGTCCCCCGCGGAATTAAAATCAACTTTGCATGTAACCCGAGACCGTGCCGACCTATCCCATGCTCGGAGACCGGCGGGGAAATTAATATCGTCTCGTTTAATATGCAAATAGTGTAGTCTTATCTGCGTTGTCCGGTCCGCTCAATCAAGGTGTCCTTTAGGCCGGCTATCTCTGAGATCTCGTCTCCTCGCCGCTCATGCTGCCCGGGTGCTCAGATTTATCGCAGCGCCTTATCATTGCGACAATCTTCACCATCGGCTTGTATCTATTTAATAAATAAATAAATTTCACGTACAAAAAACAGATGATAAACAGTAAATAAATAATAATACTTTATATACTCCTTAAGCCGAGTGGTTGGGTGGTCGGAATTTCGAATCAAGAGATCCCACTTCGATCCTCACGTGGCAGGCTCGTACCAATGGGTTTTTCAAAAACTTACGTACGAATTATATCGTTGGCTTGGACATAAAGATGGCGACGGACTCACCACCTGTCACGTTATCTCAAAAATATCTTCGGTGGAAGGTGGGTCGAAGGGACTTAATTGTCTATACGATGAAATCCATATAACATTATTTATTTGTTACTTATTTGTTAATTTGTAGGTTGAAACTATAATAAAGTTTCAAGTTTTAGTATTGCGGCAGTCAGCAAGCAAGTTAAAACACTTTACGTGTTTTAAGAATTTATTGCAAAGTACACCGATAACTTAGAAGTATATTGCACCATCAATATTTGCCAACCTGAGAGATTTAATCTAAACTACATCAGAATCTAAGCTAATTGGTAATATCTCAATGATTGCTAATTAAAGGGACTAACATAAAAATACAATTATAAATAAATACATACATAAATAGGGACAACAACACAGACATTGTTCTGATCTCATAGTAATAGCTAAATTCTTGTGTTACGGAATTTATTATAACGAAAGCCACCTCAGAGGAACCTCATTACGAAACGGTAGTAGATTAAAAATTACTATCGATAAGACGAATGTACATTCTTATGTCAATAAATTGATGATTTGATTTGATTTGATTCGAGAAAATGTAGGCAAATATTTTGTACATGGATCCCTACCGGGAATCGATTTCACCTCAGTGCTGGCGACACGTAGGTTGTCCTACTTAAACTTAAGACTTTACCTTTCTCAAAGGCCGGCAAAGCATCTCCTATGCCTCTGGTATTGCGGGTGTTCATGGGCGGCGGTAATCACTAACCATCACGTGAGCCACCTGCTCGTTTGCCTCCCTTCTCTATATAAAAAAAAACTAACTAAACCACGTTTCACTTTGCCAAATAAAAATATTTTCACAAACGTCATCGAATTCTTAATCCAACATCGCGATGTGAACGAGGGCATCGTGACGAATTCCGTCGAAAAAAAAAACAAACACTCAACATCCCGATACGCGAAACACTTGATAGATAACCGACTGCCTAACTTAAAGCTGTTAGACGAGCGATTCTAGCTCATATTGCTTTCGAATAAGAGCTATCGGATTAGATGAAAGAACGTCACGTACGTTTTAGTGATGGTGACTTTCCCATAGCGGTCGACGAACCACAGGCGCCTTGGACCTCCTTGTAATTATGGTCACGGATCACCATAAAACCGCTGCCACAATATGGGTGTAGATTAAGTGACAGTAAAATTCGACCTTGACTACTTTAGTTGCTATTGTTTCGTGGGTCGCTCTGTTTGTCTGTACGACATATTTTTGTAGTTTTATTTGATCGGAGAGAAGAGATAGAGATAGAATAGAGGATAACTTCTGTAAGTGGCTATTAATGTCCATAGATACGCAAAAGATTTCAAAAAGTGTTTACAGATATTGATATCTGTGAAGACTAAGGCTTTCCAGTAGTAACCTAACAACCTAAAATCCCCAACAGGTAGTATTATAAAATAAAATATGAATATCTTCACACATCGTCCCTGACTGGGGTAGAAATATAGACATAAAACGCCTTGTCACGTTACTGACATACCTCTTTTATATTATATTATGCCTTTTATATCACATGAGGAGAATTTACCACTAATTTGCGGGTTGTAGGTCTCAGTACCAAACGCCTTTGACGCTACTGCTCGTCACCTATTTACTTACAGCCCAAAAATTAACTCCACAAAAATATTTAGATACAGAAATGTATAGATATATACATAGATACAGTGTTTATTTGCAGAACCACTCATTCTTTAAATATGTTTCTCTTGCAAATTTACAGTCTCAATAAACAAACATATAGATTGATAGAGATATTTATTTTGACGACCTCCTTGGACGAGTGACGTACGTACCGGTTTTCATGTTGTCGCCATCTCAGAGGTACCGGGTTCGATACCCGGTCGGTTCAAAGTACAAATACTTTATCTACATTTTCTCTGGTCTGGGTGCTTGTGGTACCTTCATTGTTTCTAATTCCATCGCTTACTTTGTGATGTTGTTCTTATCTATCTATGTATATGTATTAATTTTTTATTTATTTCAAAACAGTACAGTAAGTTCAATAATCTGTTAATCGGCGAACGCGGCCGGGAGTCGAACTAGTTTGCCAGTCGTTTTACGTTATGCTAATGCCCAACCAATATACGTGATGTTTTAGCTAATTATTCTCGTAATGTATGAATGTGTTTGAATTGAATCCGGTGTCTTCATTCATTTATTCATTCGTGAATGATTAGTATTACGTGTGTAGATGTTCACGCATTCACCAACTGGAGTAGACAGAGTTCTAGATAAATAAGTCATATCATATCTAACGTGATAAGGAGACTATCGCACATATATTTAAATATATTTTCACGCTATGCCAATGCTAGGGTAGACAGACAATTAAGTCTTTTCGATCCACAGTAAATCGTATAAGTTTCCGAAAATCCAATTTCATTTTGCTTTTCGAATTAGAAACTCAGCTGAATGTCGTTCAAGTTTTTGCAATTTGAAATATAAAAAAACACACAAAGTCTAAAAGCGAAAGCGCCTGAGCTGACCTTTAAATGTATCTAAAAGAGAAAAACAAAAGAAAAGCTACATTAAGACATATGACCTCTCAAGATGACACGAAAGTAAACTCTCATTTAGAGAATTAATGGTAATGGAAAAGTCGGGTTACTTGCCCCCCCCCCGTCCGACCCCTCGCAGGGGGATGGTCACTCGTGCCCGGGGATGCTCTGGACCGTATCTGTGATAAAACCTCTATCTTAAATGTAGATCTGGTTACAGTTACTGTTTTGTTTACTCGCTACAGTCGATTGTTTACGATAGCTATAAATATGGCACTAAATAATGTAAGTTATGTGTATTAACATGGCACAGATGCCACTTTTATAAGATTATTATCAAATATATAAATTATTATTTAAATACATTGTCTGCTTTTCATTTGTTATTAATTTTTATATTGTTGCCTTGAAAACAAAGACGGCGTCACGCTCACCACCCTTCACGTTGTCCCAAAAATGTCTTCGGTGAAAGGGCATAATTGCCTGGACATTTCTATAATAATAAATAAATAAATATCTTCACGCAATTCCCAATATAGGGGTAGACAGAGGTCAAGTCTAGACAATTAAGTCCTTTTGACCTACCTTCCACCGAAGATATTTACGGGACACCGTGACAGGTGGTGAGCCCGTCGCCGTCTTTATGTCCAAGCCAACGATGAAATTCGTACACAAGTTTTTTGAAAAACTCATTGGTACTGCCACCTGGGGATCGAACTCGGGTCTCTCGTCTCGAAATTCCGACCAACCAACAACTCGGCTATCGTGACTTTTCCGTACCCCAGTATTGGCAATGGCGTGATAATATTTTTTTACTTATTTGTTAAGACCCCTAACTCGTTATAACGTATCGGCTTGAGAATTCGTACCATGAGCCACTAAAGGTACGGACCTTAAAAATTACTATCGCCGCTCACAGATGGTGAGTGAACTATTTCGAAAAACACTACATTAATTCCAGCATTGAAATTATACTGGCAGTCTTGTTGAAGTACATTTAAATGTCTAATACATAGATAGGGACTACATCACATACATTGCTTTGATCCCAAAGTAAGTAGTTAAAGCACTTGCGTTATGTAATCAAAAACAACGAAGGCACCACAAACACCTAGCCGTCCGGGTATCGAACCCTAGACCTCAGCGCTGGCGACAGCATGAAAACCGGGCAGTACAATATATTATATCGATGCCTTAGCCGATTATGACACGCACTTCGCTCTCTAAAAAAAAAGGTCACGATAGCCGAGTTCGATCCCCGGTGGCAGGCTCGTACCAATGGGTTTTTCCAAAACTTATGTACGAATTAGACTTGGACATAAATACGGCGACTGGCTCACCTCCTTTCACGCTGTCCCGAAAATATCTTCGGTGGAAGGTGGGTCGAAGGGACTTAATTGTCTAAACTAGACCTCTGTCTACCCCCTGTATTGGGAATTGCGTGAAGATATTTATATTTATGTATTAATTTTTTACTTCGCTCTCTCGCGACCAGTCCCAAGGCGTCACGTCACTCAGGAGACATTTCCCACGTCACCCGACACCGCGCACGCGTTCCCGTGCCGTGACGTATGCACCAGCGTGATCTGCACACCCCTGGTAATCCGATCTCTGATAATTAGTCCCCCGATAAGTGCAGTATAATTGACATGGTGCGATGCAGCACGGAGTTTGAGACGAGAGCGTATTCGACGATCTCTTCGCTTGTATTAACGCAATCGGTTTGGGTTAGTGATGCTTCAGTTGTTGAGTAGATATGTCTTGAAGTGACAACATACTCATCCTTATATAGCATATATAACTGTCTACTTTTCCCCATGACAAAGGATGGGTAGTACAGAATGCAATCAGGTAATAAGTCCGCCCATTGTAACCTTTAGTACAAGGTGTAAACAATAAAGAAAAAATAAATAGATATAGATGTAAAGAGTCAATTACATATAATCTTCGTTGGTGAGCGTCGACTGCAGGAAATATGCTTCTCATACACGAGAGATAAAAAATATCTTCACTCTATTCACTATACTAGTCTAGAGGTTTAGACAAAACAGTCCTTTTAAGCCACATTTTATCGAAGACTTTTTAGGACTCGACTGGTGAGTCTGTCGCCGTCTTGTCCAAGCGAATGATAAAACTATACATAAGTTTTGAAAAACAAGACCCATTGGTACGAGTCTACCTGGGGGATTGAACTTGGGTCTCTTGACTCGAATTCCGATCACCCAATCGTTCGGCTATCGTGACTATATGGCTATTAGGTAAACATATCCTTATCAATATGATATTTAATTGTTTATTTAAAAATATTGTTGACTAAGTTCATAAGTTGTGAGGCTAAAGTGTCGCCAATGAAAAGCCCGAAACTTGTTCTCTCGAGTAACCGCAAAAAAACTTTCACCCGAATGATAAACGGTGCCACTCCCCTTAACCGAACCCGGGACTTAACAATGTGGTTACAGTGCGAAATTACCTGTTCGCGACTGGACCCCGCCTTGGAGCTTCCACCGGGCCAGCCATCGCTTAAAAATTCCGCAGTTATACTCCTCAAATGTATTGAAAGAGCCTTTCAGCTGTCAAGGCCAGGGTGCCAGCTTTAGACAACCCATGTTCTATTCTCAGGCTAGCACTTAATATTAGTGCTAGCAGTATAAGTGTTGATATCAAAACACCTTTGGGGAAAAAATGCGTAAAATTATGAAATAACAAAATTTTTCTTGTAAACAATGTTTCTTCTTTCCATTGTAGCACATTTTTGTAAAGCTAATTTGACCATTGGGACTGAAATTATCCTCCCAAGGTACGAGTATGTCTAACGATTTTTTTTACTTGTTGTGTATTTTTTATTGGATAAAATTATCAAAAAGAGAATACCTTGTGTCATGTCTCACGTTCGGTGGTAGATTTAAAAATGAAGATGGGTAAATTAATTGCAATAATAGCTATTTACGTCACTATTTAATAATTTATTAAGATATTTTTTATACCCAATGTGGCGTTAAAAATATTTTAACAGACATTGAAAATGTCATATCGCGTGTTGGTGGTGGCAGGTAACGAGCGAAACCGAATTTATTGATAAATAATTATAACAAAAGGTGTTCCACTATTCGTTACTCGTTATCGTTCACCAAATGCCAGCGTTTTCGCTAACGACAGCAAATTACCGGCCCCAGTGACGTGTGTAAACAAAATTATAACAATAAAGGGGGCCATAATGATGAACCCGCGGAATAAGTCATTTTTGATTCTCACATATGGTGTGAACGGAACGAGTTAGCGGTGACGCTTCCTGCCACTGGCCAGGATTTTAAAAAAAATAAACTGTCAAATAATTGCGCGGGAAAAACTGTATCGATTTACGATTAGGCAAAAAGTATACCTAATATAAATCTCAGAGTTTTACGAGATTTTCCGAAATTTGTATTGATTTGTAACTTTGTAATGTAATAGTATGTTATATAAAATGATATCTTGAAACATGTCCAAAAATGTCATATTCTTTTCTATTTAAAACAGAATAAATCCAAAGACAATAATGTTGTCAGCTTATTTATATACTATTAAAATGATAAAATAATTTACCATTGTAATATTTTTTATTTTAGAGATTTTCTTGAACATTGATTTATAGATCATAAAGTATTATAGAAATTGGGAAACATTCTGCAATTGCTTTTAAAGTTATTATAAAACTATCATTGTGATAGCAGGTAACTTAGATATTACAGTTTAAGATCCACGTTTCTGGAGCATGTGTTCGATATTCAAATCAAGGAATAAAGCTGAGCCACATCAGGCGGTTCGGCGTAATTGAAAGTGTCGGCGCTCCCGACGGTGGCAGTGTCGGCGGTGTCACCGGTGTCGGACATCTGCTCCAGATACGTACGCCTCCGCCTGCTCGCCTTCTTTAATGATTATTGGAATTGCCAGTCAGCCAGAGCGCGTTCTATTTCCGAACTGGGAGCGTCTCGGATCCATTTTGCATCGTTACAATTTCCGTAAGCGAGGGTAGACGCTACTTTTTTGCCGTTCAGATAACGCTGTGTTAGGTTATGGTTTATGCAGAATTGTGCTGACGTGACTGACGATGTACAAAGTTATGATTTTTATGTTCACAATGATTAACAGTTAAATCTAGACTTTTCGCTAAGCAACGCCAAATCAACAGACTGACATTGACATAACTTGACCATTCTATTGTTTGAATTTCACTTGATAGAGTCATAAAAAAGATAAGCGGAGTATATTGTTTTAAGTACTCCTTATCTTCGTATAATCTGGTGATACTGTTAAACCCAAAATGGCTGCCAGCGCTAACTTTAATGAAACTAAAACACCGGACCAATCTGATAAACTATCCCATTCTTCGAAGCTCGCTAAAATAAAAGTAACGTATGTGTTTCATAAATATTTAAATTTCATACTCGTAAATAATCTAGGAAATGGAGTAAGAACTTTCGAAATTAAAATTTTATCACCGATTTGGTTTTGATTGAAGGAAAATCAATATTTCTTAACGTCCGATGCACTTTTCATTTTTTTTCTTCGGGTGTCTCTCCGGCTAGCGAATGTTGGTACTCAACTTAGAATAATACTCCTTCTTGTTCTTTAGGAGGCAAAAGAGCTTCCCGTTCATCATTGAATGTTGCACACCAAAGACTCTGCGACCATCAGCTCTCCTTCCTTCTTTTTCCATCTGTTGCAAATGTTGATATCTTCCACGCCTATGCACTCGTCCGAGATATGCAACTTTTCTTTTCTTAACAGTATCCAAAATGCACATTGATAAATCTATTTTTTTATAGAAGCTTTTTGTGATTAGTACAAGTTTGCGAATTTAAGTTTTTTAGGAGCTTAGACGTTTGTTTGACTTTATAGGTCCAACCGGTCAGGTTTAGTTGAAAGAAATAATAACTAAGTGAAAAAGTACTAGTGTTTGGTGTTATAAAAAATATATCTTCACGCTATTCCCAATACAGGGGTAGACAGAGGCCAAGTCTAGACAATTGAGTCCCTTTGACCCACCTTCCACCGAAGATATTTTCGAGATATGTTTGGTGTTATAGAAATCTAATATCTATTGGACTCAGTGCCACAGATAACGCAAGACGAGGAACCACTTGATTGATCCACGCTCATTTGCAGCGCAACCGGAGCGGTGATTAACCAAAAAACAACGCTTTAATTGCCGCTCATGCTTCGTGAAATTGATTGCGCCCGGCTAACGATCATTAGGTGCCTTATAATATTGCGCTGTGGATTGTTTTAGTTCAAGAAAATGGGCTAGACGTGCTCCTAATTAAATATCGTATAGATAACAGTGACAGTTTAAGTCTGAAGGCCAATCTATAACATGTTTAAGTTTGAGATGCAGTTCGATTTTTGTAATAGTGCAATTTTGCATAATCCTGCTATCATATTCAAATATATCTCTCTGAATATATGTACAGAATAAAATAATACTGTGACCGATAAAGGTTTGAAGTGGTCGATAGATTGGCTTGCAATCTTAACAAAGCCGTTGTATTTATATGAACTTCCGACGGCAACGAGAAATATTTTGTTTTTGAAAAACTTGTTATAGGTTTCTTTGATTGCCATGGTCATCGATGGTATTTTCTGGCATATGACGTTCATTCCATTGCGATTTCAAAGATTACTATTTTCTCTCATGTTAATGGTAGACTGAGCCTCAATGAAGCGTTTACCTAGACACATAAAAACCATTAAAGGTGAATCTTATGATGTCAATATTAAACAAAGACATCTTAATCTAACCTCTTGAATGTCTACAGCAACACATACACCTCCTCTCATGCCTAGAGATGACTTTCTGAAGTTCTAATTTCCATGACGTTTTCTTAATTAACTCTAAGGGTGCAATATAATCCTAAATGTGATACTATATAATAGTAGTAGAAGTCGTGATAGCCGAGTGTTAAGAGACCCGAGCTCGATCCCCTGGTGCCAGGCTCGTACCAAAGAGTTTTTTCAAAACTGATGTACGACTTATATCGTTGGCTTGGACATAAAGACGACGAGAGGCTTGTCCAAATGGCGTGATGATATTTTCTTTTATATAATAGAAATATGCAACTGCATTGGTAACCACCATATAAATGTATAGTTAGTATTATTATTTCTGCCTGTAGGCAAAAAGATAATTTCTACTTGGTATGTCCTGACCAATTTAGCTATTGTTACTTGTTCTACAAAGGGAGATAAAATACGGCAGGTAACGAAGCTCTTCCTCACCTTTTCTTACGTCTTACACGAAATGAGAGGGAATAACTGATTCTTAAGAATTTTTAAGCAGAAAACACACATTCCACCCCTACATTAAAATATCCATTAATCACATTCAAACATCCATATCTGCATTTGGTATTGAACATAGTACTGAAACGTCTTAGCATCAAAACTTACTTAAATCTCACATTTTTTTACATAAAATCTAGGAATATTTATTTTGCCGTCCACGTTGTGTACCTTCTAAGCGGTCTATTACAACTTCAAATAAAGGTACTATTGAGCAACCTCGACAGTTGGTACCTAGATCTATGATTAGGTATCTAAGCATCATATCTAGAGAACGCCAGGCCTCAAACTGCGTTATGGCTGCAGCTTAGCTAAATGACAAAGTTAATACACTTTCACAACCGGGATTAGAGACTTCCTTGAGTGATTGCAGCGATATGGGCTCGTCAGATTTCCTGATTTCACTTGGCCTGTTAGCCGGCTAAGAGCTTTAGACCAACGTTGCCATTATAACTGTAGATAATGTAAATTGACGATTGCAGTGGATGAGTGGAGCATATTCCGGTTTCCATGGTGTCGTCTGCCGTGCTTAAGTATATTTTAGACCTCTGTCTAATTCAGTTCTGGAAAAATGCGTGAAGATAAAAAATAATTATTAACTTTTTAGAGTACTTTGAGTAATCTACAGTTTCGTTTAATTTTTATTAGCAGAAAATCAAGTCACTATAGCCGAGTGGTTGGGTGATCGGAGTTCATGTCAAGAGACACCAGTTGGACCCCAGATGGTATGCTCATACCAATGGGCTTTAACTTATCCACCGACTGATATCGCTGGCTTGTACATAAAGACAGAAATAGGCTCAGCACCTTACACATTGTCTCAAAAAAAGTCTTCGGTGAAAGTTGAGTCAAAAGGGCTTAATTCTCTTCACCTCAGTTTACCTCAATATTGAAGATAAGCGTGAAGACTTTCTTTTTTAAATTGTTAAGAATGCAACACAGAACGGAAAGTACAGTCGATGCATTTTGGCATTAACATATAGTATTTCAATGTGCTTTTGGCAGCCCTGCTGCGCCGGCGCATTAATGACGCTTTGGCGTGTTGTGGCAGCTCATTAGCTCGCGGAATTGAACGCTCCTGACTCTATGATCCGTGTGTGAAATATAAACTGGCCACTTTCGTCCATTCATAACGCGGTATGGTCACCACCAGTCGACCGTTACACGGGCCTCATGACACTTAGGAAGTTGCGTCGGAATGTTTACGACACTTTGAATAGTGTCAGTGGAATCTACGTTATGGAATGTTCTCTGTTTGTTAGATGTAACACGCACCATTTGTTTTGTTAATAAGTGAGATTTATCTTAAGTACTTTATTTTATTAATATGTAAGTAGTGTTGGGCGGCTTGTTATTAAATTAAAGAGAAACAAAAAAAAAACTTTTTTGCTCTAAAAGTTTAATTATAATTGCATTCATGATACATGATAAAAAGTATAGAGGGAGATAGGATCTGTGACTTTGTCCCAAATTAGATTCCGTGAAAAGTGGTGCGAAAGGACATCATTGTCTAGACCTGCCTACTTTCGTAATAGGAAATTGCGTGAGTTAGATTTTAGATACGAATGTGTATTTAAAATAATCTGTAACAAGTAACTTTATTGTTTCTCCATTTAGAATCTATTTCGTAGTTTTTCTGTTTGACTGAGTTTAAATCTCGTATGCATTTACTGTTTCAAATATAGTAAATTCGACAGTTGTGAAACTTAACGTTTCTTTGGAGTGTCAATGCTCTGATTATTTCCGTAGGCCAGCGTAAGAATACATCATCAGTCTGAACTTCGTGGTAGCTCCGAAAATAATCAACTATTAAAACATTAGGTCCAGAATCTGATTCGAGCCCTCTAGAGACTGCTGTATTCCAATCCCGCTGTGTTTTGTTCCCAACAGAGACCTCCGTCGTCGTCTCTGTCTTACGGGGGCGCGGTGAACGATGACGTACGCTCGCCAGGGTCCGGGGGCACGCCGGGACCCCTGAGCCAGCCGCCGGCGCAGACCCTCGACGCCACAGATCCAGGTGAGCTCCGGCACTTCCCTTTCACCCTGGCAGACGGCGACGGCGACCTCTGTGCACGAGTAGCGCACACACCGGTTATCATGGTGTCGCCAGCTAGGAGGTCCGGGGTACGATTCCCGGTAGGGTTGATGTAGAAGATATATTTTCTACATTTTCTCGGGTCTGGGTGTTTTGGTAGCTTCTTCGCTTCTGATTCCATATTATAAGTGCTAAGCTGCTTTCTTTGGGATTAGAGCAAAGTATGTCCCTATCTCTCTATCTATGTACTGCTTAACATTAATTTGACGGATATTAAATCGTTGTTTTCAAATAGCTAAATTTTTAATGACATTGTTAAAAACAAAAACTAGAACTATTCTATATTTCGATGATATCATTGGTGCTCTAACATTTATATAATTTCGTCTGTTAAGTAAAACTGATTTATGGTTAGACAATCGTCCAGATTTTATCTGAAATGCCGTTTTAATTATTTCATTTCTTGCCAAGAAATCTATAATACATTCTTTCTTCTTCTTTATGAAGATCTCGATCAGGAATTTCTATTCGTAAAAGAGTCCTTCAATGCTGCTTTTTTAAAGCAGTATTAATTTTGTACATATGAGATCTCCACACGTCAATCAATTAAAAAGGGAATTTCTACTGGCGTAAGACATCCAAGTAATTAAAAGGCCAAGGGTCGCGTCGCGTGCTGATTACCCAACCACATGTCAGGCGACTCCTACGCCGAGTCGGGCGCCCAGCAATTAACATGTCCACACTCCGATCTAGATCCGGCGCGACACGTCAACACCCTTCAAGAGCCAATTCAAAACTGACAGCAATACATCGTCAACTCACAATCGCGTCTCACCTTTCTTCGGCGGCGTTGGTAAAAAAAAATCGAGACACACACAACTCGATGCCGGGCCGGTTGTCGGGATCACTCGGCGCATCACTTGTTACCTTATGAATCTAAATCGATTGTCATCCTTCTCTCGCATAAATGACGAATGGGTGTTTATTGAAAGGGCTGTTACGGCGTTACGGTTCTGTCGAGGGACGGATACAATACGTATTGAAATGAGGCGGACAGGCGGTGCGACACATATCGACATCGCATCGTGGCGATTATCTCTCTTGTCCCCGGGCCTGGTAATTTGTGTGGGATTACAATGTGTATTATTCAAATCGCTCCCTTGTATATTCCGCCACTATACCCAATGAAGATTGAATTAACTTTATCTAATGTCAGAAGCATCTACACTATCTGATTTACAAATATTATTTAGACATAAAATAATTATTCTTAATATATATATGTAATTTTACGTCACATCCTCCTTTATCCTTTTTTGTAGAGTCACTTACTTTACAAAAAAGGGACATACAATTTGCTGCTTGCTACAATCCTTAAATCTCCTTCGCTTCGTCTATTTTTATCTTCTTAAATAATTCTACCTAATATTATAATCGTGAAAGTTTGTGTGTCTCGTAGTTCATTACTCAATCAATCAAATTACTGGATTTGTATGAACAAACCGATACTTTAAATCAGTTTTACCTAGGGTACTTTAAATCTCGGAAAACGCACGAATTATACAAGTCAGTATGTAAGTAAGGTCTGGAGAAAAACATTTTGTAATTATTGATTACAATACTATTCGTGAAAGAAATTGCTGGTAGAATTTATCATTTATAAATAGAGTAAGTTCGCTATCCTTTGACCTCTTCATCAATTATAATTTTGGATTATTTAAAGAATATCTATGACTATCTAAATGTTGAAAAATTATTCTTGTTTATACAGCAAAGATATTTATTTTTAATACTAACAAACACGTAAAAAACGGTTCGCGCGAATAAAGGTGCGATTTCACAAAAGACGCAATCACTAGCGCGGCTTTTGACAGCTGTCAAAAATGGGCAGCTCGTTGGCGCGAAAACTAACAAAGCATCAGCGATCGGTGTTGCTATTTTTTTTCAGCATTTCCACGTAGTTTTTCGTGGAAAAAATTATACTTTCGAAACACGTCTGTGTAATTGTTTGGTTTGTCGCACGGTTTTGTCGGCGTCGGTTGTTGGGAAATGAACGAAATTCAATTTCGGCGAGCTGCGCTACACCGCTCTGTGGATACTTATAGTTGTCTACCGCTTTAATTATTATTTTCCAGTCTTTCTATGAATGGTGTTAAAGAAAAGCTCTGACATAAATATATATTGGTTTAGAAAACTATTTTACCATTTATTGTGCTTAATTATTAATAAATTATTGCGCTATCAACATTATTGTCTATGGTTTAACTCCGCTTTAGACAAAAAGAGGTATACCATTTTTATATGTTCCCTTTAAGTTGGCATTTTGATATTGTATTATTTATTTTTTTACTTGCTATAAGTAAATGTGAACTTAATCATCTAATTTAAAGCTATTTTTGTTGCGCTAATTTAATTTAAGTTCGCTTAGTGGTGTTCGAGTTAAAAAAAAAGGAAAATGCCAACATTACAGACGTACAAACATAAATTTACACGTGAAATTAAAAATCCGTCAGGAGGCTCGAGACAAAGCGACCTACTCGACCCGGCTCCGCTCTCGAGTGCCATAAAGGGCTAACTCGACGCCGTGAATTATTCAAAATTCAAAATTTCCCTATAATTCAATCAGGAGCTCCCCGCTCCCTGGAGAGGGGGCCGCGGACGATTATTTGCAAATTTAATATTAATTAACCGCCACGCTCACCGGCGTAATTGCGTTTTTCAATTATAACTGACAATTATGCGATGAAATTCGGATGAGACGAGATGATTACGCTAATTGTTGATCGCGCCACCCGACGTTATTTAAAATTCTCGAACACCCGCGCAATCCCGCTTATTATTACTTTCAATGCGAAATATTTTATGTCCCGCATTGAATTATAGTGGCCAGTATTGTTTGGACGTTATTAAAAAAAAAGAAATAAACACGTAATAATTGCAAATAAAATATGCATCGTTAGCTGTTTTTAATAACTGGCTAAATTAGTAATATTATAAATATGTGGGTATCATTACTTTTAGCTAATAGATATAAGTTTCTAAATAACAACTTAGATTTTTTTAAATTATCCACCTCCGACACTACAGCCAGTATATTCAAAACATAGGTGAAAGGTACTCCGCGTACAAATAGGGATGGATGACTTGTAGTTTAACGTACCCGACTATAAATTTCGAGTATAAAAAAGTTATTGAAAAGAAAATTCAAAACCACAACCTTACTTTTATGACGACCCAATACCCGTGTTGAAAATGAAGCCTGCCTGCCTGCGAAGCTCAGTATTGCGGGTTAGAATCCCGCTAGTTGCAAACATTTTTGTGATAAATTTTAAAGTTTGCTCTATAGTCGCGGATGTTTATATAAGTGTTTATAAATATTTATCTTTGTAAATGTACGTAAAAATTTAATGGAGCGTTAGCTGGGACATTAAGATGCCGATAGTCGTTAAGATATAGTCGATATAACGCTGTCACGTTGTCTCCAATAAGCTTCGGTGAAATGTGATTTATTGTCTATACCTCTGCCTATCCCGATATGAGAAATCGCGTCTTGATGTATAAAGAAAGATACTTTAAGGGTATTCCACAGATCGAGACATAACGATGATTATGTTACAAGCCCGACGAGTCAACGGGGAGATGCGGGAGTGTTTTCTAAATGAAATTATCTTCCCCGCGTCCGTTCTGATCCATTTTCGTCATAACTCCCCTCGAACTGGACACCGGGTCTTTGCCCATTCCGCTCACGGCTCGCTGACCGCTCGTACTTCACAAATGTGCCTTGAATTATCTTATGCCTCATCCGGGTTGCTCGTACGCCTCGTACTTACGCCCGCTCGTACTCAGGTCGGAGATTTAAAAAAAATGTTATAAGGTAGACGTTACAGATGTTGAAAGCATATCATCCTAAGTAAAATCTTTACGCCATTCCCAATACTAATGTAGACAGAGGTCTAGACAATTGAGTAATTTCGACGCACCTTTCACCGAAGACAGTTTTAGGACATTTACATGACATACATTAGTTTTTATTTATTGAAAGCATAAATAAGTAATCCGTCTTAAACTTCTCTTATCTTGACAAGTTACTAAAAGTTTAGCCTGTAATTTACTTGTATTTTTATGTATTTTTCCATTAATAGTCCAAAAATAAAATTGATAGTATTTTACGTAGATCAGTGGTGACGCGGGCCACTTGTCACGCTGTCACGCTTCCTTCAGCCAAGTGACGTAACGAAACGAACAAATCGATTTGTTCCCCGCACGCCTGTCTGTTTGCTAGGCTTTGTTTAACGCTGTGTATTTTACACCGAATCAAGTAATTCATTAAAGCGTTTGATACTCTTAACTTTTGATATTATCTATGCCATTTAAAAGATAGACGCGTCGCTTTTGTTGTCCTCCGTGGACTCTCTCTGGCAACCCCGTTAAGTACGTGAACATATAAGTAAGTAAGTAGTAGTTTAGGTCATACAAAATTCCTACTGGGGTAGGCAGAGGTCTAGACAATTAAGTCCTTTCGATCCACCATCCACGAAGACCTTTTTTGATACATCGTAACTGGTTATGAGCCCGTCGCCGTCTTTATGTTTAGGCCAACTATATAAATCACACATAAGTTTTTGAAAAACTCTTTGATAACGAGCCTACCACCTTAGGACCGAACTCGAGTCTCTTGACTCGAATTCCGATCACTCAAACACTCGACTACCTTAACCATTCATATCGTTCTTAAATGCCATTCATGTTCCCATTTTAACCTAATCCATCATTCTCTGGAACGTGCACTAACCACCGAGTCCCCTAGGCGCGCGACGAACCGTCCTCGTGAGTCTCGGCATGGCTTATCAATATTTCAGGCACAAAATTGAAAATTACCCGGAGTCCAACACTATTACATAACTCAGACGTATCGAAAGCGGTAAAATATTAACCGCCCGGCGATTTCCCGGCGTTTTTCCCGACCGCAGGCGATTGGTGTTCGCGTCACGTACCACCGGCAGTTATACCCACCGATCAGTGTAATCATAAAATTGTTGTTAATAATTCACATTGGAAGGAGACACCGCTAGCGGGCGCGAGGGAGTGAGCTGCCGTGGGTGAGGTATTATTGAATTCGGCGAATGTTCACTTTGTATCTAATATCTGTACGTATTTAATATTAGATTAGCTTAGGGCGCTGCTGGCTCTCCCCCGGGGCGGGGCCCTGCGTGATGGATTCCCGTTACCTTTCGTGTTTTCCAGATTATGATTGGTCGTTGGTCTCCGATTTTGGTAATGCTCGAGACGTAGGTGTAAATGCGTGCAGAGGTCAATCCTTTTGGACGAAGATAGCTTCTATATCTAAGCATCAATAGCACTACGTATTTGTCAATAAATGTCTTGTCAGTTTTCTGAGCTCTTCCTAGTAGTCTATAAATATCTTGTCAGTTTTCTGTGGAAGTTTAGATTTTCATCTATCTAGGTTTAGACATGTTATGTGTTCATTATAGTAAATATATGCTTATATAAGAACAACATCACATACGTTTCTCTGATCCCAAAGTAAGTGTAAGTAAAGCGCGCGTGTTATAGAATCGGAAACAACGAAGGTACCACAAACGTCCATACTCAAGGCAGTAAACAAAAATGTGTTTCCTACATTGAGTCGTCCGGGAAACTAAACTAGGAATACAGAGCTGGTGACACCATGGAAACGGGTGTGTTTCTATTTCGATGAATAAATGATTTGATATATCTAAACTATCCATCAAAATTCCCTAATAACACGTATTGTGGCGGTCTTTACGTATCAAGTCTATCGAGGTAGGATTCAGAAAAAAAAGAGTCTTTTTTTAATTTGTGGTACAGCGCCATCTTTTGATCATCAAGCGGAGCTCGTTCGCACTGTCACATCCGAGTTAAATGACGCGTAGTGTAGTGCGTCGACGTCATAAATAACACAAGCTACAATAACCCCCCATTTCATAGTAAGCCGTGGTGTTATAGAAATAAATAAAAGAATTAGATCCCATATGATCCGCACAAAGAAATTATAATTCGAACAGATCGCTTTGTTCCCAACCCTTTCGTTGTTGTTTTTTTTTCTCTCTCGCTCAGCCGTGGTAATTGTCGGGATAACACTGGCAAGGGTTTGTCTGTTTGTTTGGGAACTGATTTTGGACAATTGTAGGCATTTCGTGAAACATCGGCCATGAATTCCTTTTTCGAATTATGAATTTTAATTGTTCCGCATGTCGTTTTAAATTCTGTTTGATAGAATAGGTGCTTGATTCTTTGAATAGTTTTCATTGCATTTATTTCTTCTTGTTTTCGATTTTTTTGTGATTGGCTTTCAATTTAATATTCATAGGATTAATATCCATCGTCAAACGTTAGTCTGTGTGTTTGTAACTTGTTCCATACTTAACTAGTTATACGCGTCGTCTCTTGAGCTGCCAGTATGATTTCTAAAATTATTTTCTTTATTCGATTGCCCAATTCTTGTGGAAGGTTATTAGGTAATACCAAGCTTATGAGAAGTAATAAAAATAGTTTCCTAAACCATTTATAAATAATGCCATTTCATTTAAATTGACGAGTGAATCGCGGGGCGGAGCTCGTTTTTTTTGTTAATTTTTTTTCAAAGCATGATTACAGTTATGATACTAATGTAGACTTTTATGCAGACTTGAAAATTTTAACACTATCTAGACCTAACTATCTAGGTAAAAAAAATTCTGCAAATAAAAATATAAGTAACTGTAGATTGCTGTAAAGAAGTCCATAATGTTAACAATTATTTTTATTTATCTTCACGCATTTTCCCATAACTGAGTTAGACAGAGGTCTTACCCATCCATGATTCTACAATTAAGAAAATACATATTTTAATGTATAAATATTCTTATATTTACCATGGACATCTACCTACTACTAAATACTTACTATTAAATAGTCACGATAGCCGAGTGGTTGGGTGGTCGGAATTTCGAGCCAGAGAGCCGAGTTCGATCCCCAGGTGGCACCTACTAAATATATTTTTTTTTGTCCGTAACTATATTCAAAAGGCCCATGTCCCGTTATTTGTATACGCGCTCAGTTCCACGACGAATGCGCCTCATTTTTTTTTCATATTCCATCAAAGGGTGAGAATTACAATTGAAGTACAAAAAGCTGTCAGAATGACAAAGTGATTCGTCATACGAATGACAGCTGCGTGTGCGAATGTGACGGAGTACTCCCGGCAGAGCGAGACGGACAATATGACAATTAGAAAGTTTTGTATGCAAGTTTGGCAACCCTTGCCCTTTCGAAATGTATGTTTTTTTTTCTTAGCATCAAATAACATTTACTGTTAAGCATGTACGTACATGCTTAACAGTCAAATATTCAGATGTAAAATGGTTATTTGTTATAACAGTTTGTCTAAATATATCACTGAAATTTTATGTAAGTGACTGATTTAGACGCCCTTCTATTCCAGCATTGGGAATAGAGTGAAGAAAAAAAGATTTAGAAAAACAGAGAGAGAGAGTATGATGCCATTTCGAAGGGGACCGTTTGAAGAACATAATTACATACAAAAATTACCATTTCACTCAAAACCTAAGCTACCGTAACCAGCCAGCAGTATTCAGTCCTATTGGTCCAGTTCACATTGATCTCTCAACATCCTGTGTTTCTATTTTTTCGTTAGTATTTTTTCTATAGCGTCTAATAAACTGCAGCTCTTGTTTGTTGGTTATGGATATTAGCATTTTTAAAGTTTGAAATATTTATTTAAGTAGCCTATTTGAAATTGTTTGTCTGTCCGTGTAAAAGGTCTCGGCGTGAGCTATGAATCATAGAGTCGTCATCGCATTACAATGCATACTGTGATTTGTTGGAGTTTACATTAAAATTTCGGAATGTTGTTTGCTCTTTATTCTATACTCTTTGATTTGTAAAATTTTCAACGTGCCATAACGTGTTATAGACAATTTTAAATCAATCATAGCTTATTTAGGCTACGTGACAGGTGATGAGTCTATCGCCGTTTTAGTCTCAATGTACAATGTAATAAATATTATAAAGTACATTGATATACTACCTTACACATTTATACTACTTGACAGTGGTCAAGACAATTAAGTTCTATTGACCAACCTTTCACCGGCGACATTTTTTGAGACTATAATATTTCTAAGCGTTTTGGTTAGCACATAGCTACTTACTTCGAGATATTAAAAATGCCTGCAGAAAACATTCTCTAGTACTAACACATAGCATGTAACGAAATATCCGTAGATGCAATTTGTGAATTCCTCAAGGCCTCGCAGCTGTAATGAAACGCTGCAGCTTCCGTTTAGGAATCTAATTTGCAGGAGATGGTCGGAATGCAACGCGCAGCTGCATTCCCGCAGAGGACTGCAGAACGCTGCATCGGATTAACTCGGAACGGAGTATAGTGGAACATTGAACTTTACAAGTCTGCATGGACCTTACCAGTAATGGGAATAGCGTGAAAATATATCGTTTAACTTAATTAAGATACATTCAGAAGTTTCTATCTAATCCGTGGTGGCGAAGCCGACATAAACTCGGACATGTGTCATTATGAACATGTGTGCATAAATCCAAAAACGCTTTCCTTTCACATGAAAATTACGTCGCGGTGTTCGGACGGCCGTGGCCAATCGCCCTCGGCCGCTTCTTGTATTTGACTACGGCCGTTAAAAATATCACGCCACTTCTGTGTACGTAATTTTCACGGCTCCAAATGTCTATCATTCACATTGGCAACCTTTGTGTGGCGGGGTGGAGGGTGGGGGGGGGGGGGCATTCATCCGTCGCTTTTGTTCGGGATTCAGAATTAATAGCGTACCATTGTTTTTCTCGTTCCTTTGCCAGTCTTTACGTGAATACCTCGTTTGTTCGTTCGCGGGGATGATTCAGGCGTTGGCCGACTTTCCGATGCGCCTCCGAATCTTGTGCTGGGAAATTAAAAAAAAAAGAACAACGTACCCTATGTATTTAATGTATCCCTACTAATATTTTTGTCATTTTAATTTTTGTTAAAAATATTTGCTGATGTTATGAGTAGTAACTTAAGCTACTTTATTAAAATTTACCACTTTAGAAAAATAATTAGGATTCCGCGTTAAGTGTTAAACCATGTGCGAAGCCGCGTGGGGCAGCTAGTTTTATATAAAAATACGTTCTAATATTTTCGAAAACGTTATGTTCGTAAAAAGAGGTCGAAGCTCTCTTATATCTACAAAAAATTTGTATCAATTCACGAATATGTATTACTATTTCGATAAATAAATGATTTGATTTGATTAAAACCTCTGTCTTTCCTACCGATATTCAATAGTGCTGTATAGTGGCAGAAATAGAAAGGAGTTTGATACGAAAAATTGAGCTTTTGACAAAAGTATTAATTTATAGTTCATTCTTTAAGACATATTCTTCACTGCAATCCTCGGCAGTTAGTGATAATTGGCAAAGATTGGATTGAGGTTATTGCAAAATATCCGCAAATCAATTATACAATTAGAAACTACGTGTTTAACTAACTGCGCATCCTGTATGCAGTTAGTAATTGAACTCGTGTAATTAACCAAATGCTAATCTCAGTTTTACTTTACTAATACTCATAAATTTATTAAGGAATTTTGTTACTCCACTGGTTTATCTTAAAAGATTTAGTTACAACATTCTTACTAACTTTCATGATCAGATACAATCAAAATTATCTCTTTTATTCTTATATAAATAAATATTCCAGTTAATATGCATCTCTCGTATATGTGACTAAACGACAATATTTCAGTATAGTAATAATAGTGCCCTTACATAGTGTCCTTGTACAAATATTACATAAATAAATAAATAAATTTAACATACAGGCCTGTAAAATCCACTGCAGGACATACGCCTCTTCCGTATGTACTCGTAGGGTTCACCACAATCGCCTCTGTTTCCAATTTAATTATTGATTGGCGATCGCACTACCAGACACCCTTGTACTTTAGACACTGCTGTCAGTCGCCGGTCTGGTCAATTTTAATGATTATTTTGTGGTTATCGCGCCATCTACAGGTAGCCAATTGCATTTTCATAACTTTTCCTTTAGTCACGATAGCCGAGTTGTTGGGTGGTCGGAATTTCGAGTCGAGAGACCCGAGTTCGATCCCCAGGTGGCAGTACCAATGAGTTTTTCAAAAAACTTATGTACGAATTTCATCGTTGGCTTGGACATAAAGGCGGCGACGGGCTCACCACCTGTCACGTTGTCCCGAAAATATCTTCGGTGGAAGGTGGGTCAAAGGGACTTAATTGTCTAGACTTGACCTCTGTCTACCCCTGTATTGGGAATTGCGTGAAGATATTTTTTTTTCCTTTAGTCGCTTCTTCACACTCAAAAGATGCGTGATGATTAATTGAAGATGATTTTTTTTACCCACCATCCACATAAGACATATTTCTGGATCAACGTGACAGTTGGTGAACCTGTCGGCGTCTTTGTTGATTATTTGGTACTTATGTTAATTATATATCTTTTTCATCGTGTTAATAAACGCATACGTAACGTGATAAAATTTATTCATGGTGAAGTCACACCACACCCATCTCGACTTAACTTGTGTCACTCACTGACAATGTCGAAATTAACTACCACCTAGAGGGGAGGCTAAAATATTTTGATTAAAAATTTATTCCACCAGCAAAAAATATGGGGTCAAAACGACCCCAGTAAACGATACTGGGGTATGGGCCACCCGCCCTGACAGATGTCAATCTGACGTCGGGTGTGAATAAGGGATGCTGCAACTGGACCTTTGCTTTTTGTTATATTACAACTAATGTATAATTGTAATTTTTAGTTCATCTCTGGTATTATTGGCTGTTGCAATAATTGTAAAAAACATTATGTTTAAAATTATATAATGATATTAATCTAAAACAAAAATAATAAGATCTAACCGTATTATGTGTGTGAAAAAATATACATATGAATGTATGTATGTATTTATTTATCAGTATGATATCAGATAGCTTAAAATGTTGCCATATAGGACTCTGAGATGAAGGAAAATCAAATATTAAAAAAAATTGCTGTCTATTTTTAGATAAATACCTGGAACCTAGTTTCACTTCACGTCCATGCCCACTTTAATTAATTAATTTTGGTCAATAATTATTTAATTTACTTCAGTATATTTAACATAAAATAAACTTGAATAACTAAGCGCACGAAATTCTTAAAATTGTTTAAGTAATTTTCGAGATATTTATATATTATATACACGAATTTTACTCATTTAATAATTTAAGTTATTGCCATTGCCGACCCATCTATGTAGACAATAATTAAAATGTGCACAAACTTTCATATCAATAATTGTACTCGACGTCTATACATACGGACAAATGAATGTCCGTTCGTATTTGTCATATATTTCTACAGCGAACGACTCGCCCCCTGCACTTATTTCGTCATAGCTTCCATGACGGAATTAACATAAACACACTTGCAACTGATAATATTGTTATGAGGTTTGATTATTGTGCATTAAACTTTCTATTGGATAATACAGCTTATTTCACATAGAAACGATAGCCGAGTGGTCGGGTGATCAAGAGACCCAAGTTTGATCGTCAAGTGGTAGGCTCGTACCAATGGGTTTTTTCATAAACTTATGCACGAATTATATCTTCGGCAAGGACATAAAGACGTTCCCCAAAAAAATCTTTTCGTTGAAAGGTGGGTTGAAAGGACTTAATAGTCTAGACCTCTGTCTTCCCAGGGTATTGGGAATGGCGTGAAGATGTATCTATTTTAATTTTCTTTTCTTCCCATTGGTGCCGTAAGAGGCGATTAAGGGAAAGTCTTTGGTTACCGATAGATGGACATTTTTCCTACATTTTCTCGGGTCTAGGGGCTTGTGGTACATTCCTTGTTTCTGATTCTATAACACAAGTGCTTTAGCTACTTACTTTGGTATCAGAGCAATGTATGTGATGTTGTCCCTTTATACGTATGTATTTATTTCTTTACCACAAATTAGGAGAACGTAATATCGTGAATACATTTTTATGCGAATACAATTTATTCCCTATTATTATATCGAGGCAGATATATTGTAGGTTGTATTGTGCCGTGAGACGGCGGCCGTCCGCGGAATCTATTGGCAATTTTCCCTCGGGAAAATAAATAATAATGCCCGGTATCGTGGCGGAATTGTAAGAGGCTCTTAGGGGAACGCGGGACATTCCGCGGTATTTGTAGAGATTTGCCGGTCGCAGTCCGTATCATATAGCGCGATATGGCGCCAGTAACGTTAGCAAATACGGTTTTTAATAACAAATGTATATCCATAATGTTATAAATAGATAAAGTTTGTTGGTTAAGAGTCACGATAGTCAAGTGGTTGGTTGATGGAAATTCGAGTCAAGAGACCCGAGGGCGATCCCCAGGCGGCAGGCTCGTACCAATGGGTTTTTCAAAAACCTATGTACGAATCATATCGTTGGCTTGGACATGAAGACGGTGAGAGGCTCGTCACCTCTCACGTTGTCCTGAAAATATCTACGGAGGAAGGTGTGTCAAAGGGACTTAATTGTCTAGACTAAGACCTCTGTTTACTCCTGTATTTGGAATTGCGTGAAGATATTTATTTATTTTATTGTATTCCATAGTGTGTTGGTATCATATAAAACTTAACCATAGCTATGTAATGCGTACCCTGCTAATTCTATTTTCGATATTTCCCCTAACTCTATTTTTTCGCTGACCGTGCAAAGGTAAGCGAATATTTATATAGCCCAAAAGTCGTGGTCATTTCTTACCGGATATATATAGGCGAGTCTCCCTCGGCTATTGTGTTTCTTGTATATTGCGCATACAGATGTACGCACGTCTTTTCATTACTTTAGATTTATTATAAAAATGACCGCTTTTTTTGGTTTGGAATTCGCGGAGATTGCGGCCTGACATGGGGCCTAGGATACTTTATATTTTTGCTATCCTGGTATATTAGGCGCTTACTCTAATATTTTTCAAAAATGTATCGCCAACCAATTTTCAAATAAGGTACATACATAATGGCCCCGCTTGGCAAGCGGATTGGCGATCGCAGTAGCAAACCTCGCACCTCGTACGCTGCTGCCCATCTTTGGACTGATTATTTTGGTCTGATATTTTTAGAGATGGATATCGCACCATGTATCGGTTGCCATAACGATATTCTTGGCTTTTTGCCTTTGTCGCGGTTTTAAAGTAAAAAAAGTTATATTTATCAATTATTATTAAATATTACATTAATAACTTCATAGACCCCAAACTTTTGCCGGTTCTTTTCCGAGGTCTAGCTTTTGTGAAACGTTTTGTGAAGCTTTTGTGATTACATAAGTTTGAATTAAAGTTTTTTGCATTGACTTTGACTTTTAATGTAAGAAGGTTACAATTCGTCATCATGTTACGTTAACTTAATAGTTATGATAGCCAAGTGGTTGGGTGATCGGAATTCGAGTCAAAATACCCGGTTCGATCCCCGAGGCTTGTGTCAATGAGTATTTTCAAAACTGACGTTCGATTTATATAGTTGGCTTGAACATAAGGATGTGGACGGGCTCACCACTTTAACGATGTCCCAATAAATGCCTTCGGTGGTAGGTGGATCGAAAGTCTTAGTAGTCTAGACCTCTGTCTTCCCCAGCATTGGGTATACTTACCGCTCGAAGCACCTCTCACCTTCTAAATTATAATCTGTTGTTTAGTCAAATAGTCATCATGTATCTATCACTAGCCATTGCTAATGTTGAGGATATTTCTCTTAGTCACTTCTTCCAACACCTACGCCTAGAGTAGGGCTAAGTGGTATATTTTTACATACCAAACAGACGCAGCTAATTTTTCTTTAGGGTCTTCTGAATTCACCATGTTGCTCGTGTTTATTTACTCACCTTCAGATGTTAATAAAAAATATTTTCTACTTTCAGGTAAGCACGAAGTTTATATTCAAAGAGGAAATAAGCAATGGTAAGCTAAATATATATTTATAATAACTGCTATATAAATGTGTATAAAAAAATAAGTATATTTATATCTTTTTTTTAATTATCAGCAACAGAATTATTATTATATCCTCATGCATCATATTTAATGGTATAGCCTGATAGAACAGATCGCAAATGTACGACCTTTACGCTTGTATCAAATTCAAGTTTTGTTCATAAGCGCACGTCTAGGTATTCGCGTATTCCTTACTCCTGGCTCTCGTCTGTTCGAGCAATGTACTCACGTGGTTTTCCAGAGATAGTCTCGGACTGTATCGATCTGCTGGGGTGGTCAGAGGTCCAGTCCGAGGCTTTATTGGCCATCGTTACAGGTGGTGAAATATACCAATGATACGAGCCGTACTTATGTTTGGAAAAGACTCAATAGTATGGATCTTCCTCTCAGGGACCGAACTTGATTAAAAGTCCGGCCACTTTAACCACTCCACTAGCTAGCAGCTCAAGTTTAGAACTTCTAAAATTTATTTCGTCCAATTTAATGCTTGTCCTCATTTAAATTAAATCGGTGTTAAATCACTTGAGTACATGGCGCAAGTATTTACTGTTCAACAGTTTATGGGCCCTTTGTACCTAATTCCCATCACGTGCTCCCGTTCCTCCGGACACCGCCCTCCACTGCCCCCGGCAGCGCGACATGGCGTCGTTTTATTTAATCAAGACCACTTTTTAACATTCCCGTAGCGACGCCACAATATTTCCTAAACGTGAGCATGGAAAAATAATAATGAAAACAACTGGCAACACTTCCCTTGCTCTCTTTTGAGTGTTCCCACTCGAATATCAATGCAATCCTGTGAAATTACTTAATACGAAATTAAGGTGATTTTTCGTCACTGAAACGAGCTAGGAATAAGCAAATAGCCTTTACGTCGGTACAGTCCAAAAAAAAATATATGGCTACACTAGTTGACGAAAGCATCGACTTCATCCGCTGCTTTGGAAAGGTTAGGTTACTTTTTTCTCTCTTTAATTTAATAACATCATATTCACGATAGCCGAGTGGTTGGGAGATTGAAATTTCGGGTCAAGAGACCCGAGTTCGATTCCCAGGTGGCAGGCTCGTACCTATGGGTTTTTCAAAAACTTATCTACGAATTATATCGTTGGCTTGGACATAAAAGACGGCGACGGACTCACCACCTGTCTGTCACGTTGTCCCAAAAATCTCTTCGGTGGAAGGTGGGTCAGAGGAACTTAATTGTCTAGACTATACCTCTGTCTACCCCTGTATTGGGAATTGCGTGAAGATATTTATTTATTTATATATTTTAATTTAATTACAAAAAGTTCAGCATAACGAATATGCTTTAAAGTCAATGAAAAGTCGCGTAATCTATTGTTTAGTTACAAGCGTTTTTTTTTCGTTCTATACGTGAATATACGTTAATTAATTTCGAGATGAATCCACGAGTTTCCATCGCGATTTAAGCAGCTTTACTACGTCGTAAAAGGTTCTCTTTTTTCCACCACTGTCCCGTCTGGCTGTGTGTAAATTTAACGATTTTGTCAGATTTATTAAGTAAGCCCTATATGAATTTGTCGTAACTGTCCAATTGTATATATTGCTGTGTTCCATATTTTTCGGTCAGTTTAAGAACATGTCACCGCGGGTAAGACGTTCCTTTTTGTTACAACTCTAAGTCGTTAAATGAAGTCCTTGTTATGAGCCATTTAGAGACGATGTTAAAAAACGCCACGTTGTTAATTAATTAGATTGATTTCATCTGAAAAAAGAAACTTTCAATGCATTTTGGCTGCATCAAAGCCTATCTCTCGTGTTCAAAGCGATTCCTTAATGACTCGGAGCATTAGTTATCTTAAAAATACGTCTGATAGGTATTCTAGAGGGGTCTGTCTCTGTTGAAAAAAAAAAAAAACTTGGAAATGAAGGGTGCAAGTACTAGGGTGGAATAAGACGAAGGCGTTGATAACGAGGATCCGAATAGGACCTTTTCCTTATCTCCCGCTTTTTGTGAAAGCCAGAAAAAGTAATTAAGTTTTTTTTTGTTTCGAAAAAAAGAAATTAGATTTGTGACGGCTGCGTTCGGTTAATGTATTTGTGATGTTTTTTAATTATCTGCTCTGTGCAGTCCGGGACTTAAGCGAAAGACTAATATTTTGAAACGGACCGGTTCGCGTTTTTGATTAAATCACTTAAAACTTGTTTTAATAGTTTATAAATTTATGGCGCGGAAATAAATCTTTTCATCGCGACAACTCGAATTTGTGTGTTGCCACGTTTGTTAATTTTATGGTGCGTTTAAGAGATAGCGGCGATATGACATTCCGTCATTGGACGATAATTAACAATTTTGTCATGTTTCTGTAAAAAAAAGTCTTTCTCTGATTCAGATTCCATAACACAAGTGCTTTGGCTACTTACATTGGGATCAGAGCAATATTGCAAATGTCTTGCAACATCTCATATGTTGTCCCTGTCGATGTACGTTATTATTATTATTATATTTGTAATAAAAAAAGGAAAAATAATTAAAAATAGTTCTATTTTTCCTTTTTTTTGTTGTTAATATTAAAGCTAATTTCACAGTATTACTAACTCTTACACTACTAACTAACCTATCGGGTTGTAACATAAATGCGAAAAATTAAAATATATAAAAGATAGAAATAAACCTCATGCGTTTCATACTCAGCAATTAAATTTTTTAATTTTACCGGAATACACGATAGCCGTGTTGTTGATAACCGAATTGGATCGAGAGACCCGAGTTCAATCCTTATGGCTCGTATCAATGTGTTTTTCAAAAAACTTACGTACCATTTATATCGTTCGCTTGGACATAAAGACGGCGACGGCCTCACCACCTGTCAATTTGTCTTAAAAATGTCTTCAGTGGAAGAACCTACCAAAGGACTCAATTTTCTATACGTCGGTCTACCCCTGTATTGAACGGCGTGAAAATATTTATTTATTTATTTTATTATTTACCGGAGTACAAATCGCAATTAATAAATAATATTAACATAAGTTAATATTTTACGCGTGTCAAATCTAACGGCCGATAGTATAAAATATCTTCCAATCTGTCTGTCGCATTAAATAGAGTTATGTTTCTGATTTGGTTAAAGTATTACGGACACAAATACGTTATTGATATAATGTAGCCTTTTGTGATAAGCTTTGGGCTATTTAATAACATTTCTTTATAAATAAATAATATTAAAAACTAACCACTAGTTGATCGGAATTCGATTCAAGAGACCCGAGATCGAGCCCAAAGACAAAATGGATTTTTTCAAAACTTATGTACAATTTATGTCGTTGGCTTGCACATAAAGACGGCGACATGCTTACCACCTGTCATGTTATCCCAAAAAATGTCTTCAGTGGAAGGAGGGTTGAAAGGATTAGGCCTATGTCCTGTAATGAATTTTCACACGCTGTTATGGTGGTACATAGGATGCTTTGTTACTTAGAATATTTTTTCATTACTTAGAAGTGTATTTTATAATTATGGCGGTTCTAGCTAGTAAACATATGAAGCTACTGTCATCTATCGAGATCCGCCAATCCGCTTGTCAAGCGTGACAAATACAATAATAAAAAGTACAAGTGTACAAATACAATAATAATAAGTCACGATAGCCGAGTTGTTGGGTGGTCGGAATTTCGAGTCGAGAGACCCGAGTTCGATCCCCAGGTGGCAGTACCAATGAGTTTTTCAAAAACTTATGTATGAATTTCATCGTTGGCTTGGACATAAAGGCGGCGACGGGCTCACCACCTGTCACGTTGTCCCGAAAATATCTTCGGTGGAAGGTGGGTCAAAGGGATTTAATTGTCTAGACTTGACCTCTGTCTACCCCTGTATTGGGAATTGCGTGAAAATATTTTTTTTTACAAGTGTAAATATTATATTAGTATAAATTGTATTTTATAAAGAATTTTAATTGATAATCGTTGTCTATGGGTCTTGCCAACTATTTAGTCTACGGTACGTGTCAATCAGAATTTAAATATTTTTTCGAAAAAGAAATTAACATTATTTCATGCCAGCGTTTTAAAAATAAACTTAGACTTTTAAGACGTTAAAATATGCAAATCAAGATGGCGTCGAACCTTTTCCCGTCTTGATTTGCAAACAGACCTTGGTATGATGATTGTATGATGATCGCCCAACTGTATATGTAAATATGCATTCAGTACTCTCTGCCCACATATAAGTCGACTGTAGCCAAGCATCGAATGGCGAAGTCATCGGAAAACTCGATTCAATTGATATGAGTCCACTATCAGTGTATGTATATAGTAGACAGTAATTGCATGAGAATAGTTTATTAAATAGAGAAAACAAAATTTATATATTTTGTAATAATTGTTCTCACTAAACATTAATGAATAGAAACAATTTCAAAGAAATGCAATTAAATTAAAAAATATTTCTTGTTTTGTTTTCTCTTAAAAATCGCTTCAAAAATGTCTTCACGCCATTCTCAATACTGGGGAGAGAGAGACTATTACCTCCCACCACGTTTATACCCAATATATTCTACAATACAATATCTAAAAGTTAAAAGGATTAGAGTGTTATTTAAAACGCAAACTCGCATACCCGACGTACCAACCCCTAGCTGGTAGTGGCCCTGCTGTCGAATTCAGGGGTTGCAGGTTCGAATATCGAACCATTTGTTTGATGTATATGAACGTTTGTAATTGTGTCATGGATGTTCGCATATATGTAATTGAATATTTATCTATGTAAATATATATGTATGTAAGTATATTGTACGATTAGCTTAGACATTAAGACGGCGACTGTCATGTTTTAAATGAGCTTCGGTTGAAAGTAGGTCGAAAGAACTTCACTGTAGAGGTCTTTACCTATCCTGGTATAGGAAGTTACGTGATATAAAAGAAACTTTGATATCAGCAACGAAACTAAAAGCGTAAATGTAATCGGATACGATGTCTTGAAACTTTACAGAACGTCAGTACAACAACTACAATCCTACATCCCGTACTTATCTGTCATCAAATACGGCAAGAGAGCGACGCCCGACGCGCAGCGGCGGCACAAAAATTCTAAATAATAACGCGCACGTCACCCGCAAAGGCATTCGTATTCAAAATATTATTTTCTCGTTTGAGATACACGAGAGTTGTTCTAAATTTACGCGCCTCGCGGGGGACGGGCGCCCTTCGCGCTAGCGCCACCATGTTGTTTAAAGTTTAGCGGACGTTGTCTATGGTTTGCTCGTACAACTGTTTATTGGATGATAAAAAAAAAAACAAAAAGGAGGAAATATTTAATATTTTTTTTGTATTAAACAAGTTGTGAGCCCGGCGACGGGCGATGTCCCGAAGATATCTTCGGTCGAAGGGACTTAATTGTCTAGACTAGACCTCTGTCTAACCCTGTATTGAGAATTGCGTGAAGATATTTATATTTTATTTTTATTTTTTTTGTATTTATAAATACATATAAGGACTTATAAAGGAAATACATATATAGGAATATAATAGGGATAACATCACATACATTGTTCTGATCCTATGGTAAAGAGCTAAGGCACTTGTGTTATAAAATCGGTATCAACGGTGGTATTACAAACACCCAGACCCAAGAAAACATGTACTGAAGATTGGAAAAAAGAAGGTAGACTGTAAAATAGCAATGCCTCCGAAAATTGGCAGAGTTACCCATTTCGAAAAATACCGTATTTAAATTAAACAGATCATTTTCGGCATTGTCTAAAGTGCGTATGTCTGTGTACTGCGATCGCTAATACGCTTCGTAACGTGGCGATTAAAACTCCTTACGGCAGAGACCTATCTTTTAAAATATCTTTTCCCCATTACGGAAGTTAAGTGAGTAGGGTAATGGAGTTTTTCCCCAAAAAACTCTAAAGACATGGCAACACTATGCCCAAAAAAATGTAGCGATTGCAATAATCACACGGCGCGCAGAAACAACGGGGAGTGATAAATCACCTTCGGGAAATTAAAACTGTCATTAAAACAATGCTTACCTCAAGTTCGTTCCACTGCACCCCCCTCCTCCCCCTCCCTAAGCGAGGGGCGCATTCGATTATCACGCTTTTTTTAATTTTTATTATTTCATAGCCTAGTTGGTAGTGATACTGCTTTCGAAGCTAAGGCGGATTTGAATAACGCTACGGGCGAATATTAATATTTGTACTCGATTTATAGATAAATAAATAAATACATACATAGATAGGGACAACATCACATACGTTGCTCTGATCCTAAAGTAAGTATCGGAATCGGAACGCATCGGAAACAACGAAGTTACCACAAACATCCAAACCCCGAGAAAATGTAGAAAAGTATTTTCTATATTGACACGACCGGGAATCAAACCCGATACCTGAGAGCTGGCGACACCATGAAAACCGGTGTGTACGCCACTCGTCCACGGAGGTCGCCGAATGTTTCTATGTATATGCCACTAGTCGAAAGTAGTCGCTAGTTATATATCTACCAATAATTTAATATAATCTGTGAGAAAAATGTAAAGCGCGAACTTGCCAAAACTCAGCGCGCTGTTTCTAAAACGAAGTGACGTGCCGCCGCCTCGTGAGCCGAAGAAGCTGAGTAAGTCTGCGGAAGAGTTAAAGCCGATTAGTTTAAAAGCATGGCGAAGTAACTGCGGTAAAGTGAAGTCGGGAGATTCGCCAAAGCGCGTTCCTCCGAGCGGCTAATTACACCTTTGGTTATTCTTTGATAATTACATTTTTTAATAGTTACGAAAAGTTGTTATTCTTTGAGGGAGCTCTATGTCTTTGCGGAAAACCTGTGTTCAGCAGTGGAGTTTTGATTGGATTGTGAAGAAAGAAAAAAAATGTATTTTTATTGTTAATTTTTATTACTAAAAAACTACAAACTTTAAGCGGATATATGCCTAAAGGTATTCTCTATCAGTTTACCATTGGTTCGAGCAGAGAATGAAATGTTAAATAAAAACCAAATTTATTACTACAATACATTGTAGTACACACATACACCGATTAGGATACAGAGATTGCCATAATCACCACGTATGCCAAGCGGTTTGGCGATCGCAGTATCAGACACCTCGCACCTTAGACAAAACTGCCCGTCACCGATTTACTGTTCGTTTGGTATTTTTATCCCACTGTCAGTATAACCTATAGCATTTTGAAGCTTTTCCTTTCATCACCGCTTTCAACAACCACGGGAAGGAACGTAAATATATACCACATATACTCACGGTGTAACCACACAGTTTGTTTACTATACTCTAGTGTTTTTTTTTCTGTGCTGATACAGTCGGGAAAGTGGCTAAGGCGTCGCGATCATTCCGCATAGTTGCCTGCTCGCCCGCGCTCTTTTTTATAATCAGTTAATACGTGGTTTCTCTCGCGTCGCTGCTTTACTGTCAGTGTGTGGGTTGCCATATCGTTGCAGTTACGGGATCAATATCTTCACTTAATTCCATCATTGAAATGTTACGTCATCGTATAACAACTAGTTATTAAAAGAAAAAAATACAACCACGAGTTGCATTTAATGATTTTGAAATACGCAAGAAATTTTTACGCAAAAACTCTTATAATATTTACAGTTTAAATTCTTCACGCAATTCCCAATGCACTTCCTTCCCTTTGATCCACCTTCCTCCGAAGATATTTTCGGGACAACGTGACAGGTGGTGAGCCCGTCGTTGTCTTTATGTCCATGCCAACGATATAATTCGTACAAAAGTTTTTGAAAAACCTCTTAACTTTAAATTCTGACCACCCTACCACTCGGCTATAGTGACTTTTTTTTTTTACGAAATTTTTTAAATTAAAGCTATTACGAAATAACGAACGCTTTCTTGCGCGATCTTAATCCTAAGGGAATTTAAGTCTTGACAAAGAGTAAGTAATTCTATTTTTAATCTTTGCTTTACTTTGTAACTCTTTGTCAAATGTTTATTCAAAACAACAACGAAATTAAACTGTAAACGTAACATTAACTTTTTTCTTACATAATAATACATACGCAATTTCTTGTAAAAAGACCACATTATTAAGCCACCTCCTTAGTAGTAGTCCGGCGTTTGAGATTTAAAATGGATATTGCTTATCAGTTCATCTTTCCAAGCAGCAAATACAACCGATGCCATGTTATTATGCATACGCTACCAAAAAGCATAACCCATACATGTATTTGTTTTTAAAAACATTCCTAACCTTATTAGCATTTGTTACAATGCTCAACGGGGTAGCAGAAGCGCGGCTGCACATAGCGAGGTGAGGCATAGGCCGAGAGAGTCTTTTGTCCCCGCGATTATGTATGCAAATGATGGCCGGTACACCTGTGCCTCTTTATGCGCGCCTGGTAAACAATCGCTAAATGGAAATGGGAAACATTTTTCTTTTGTTTATTAAAAACGGGCTACTGGATATTTGAATATTTACTACGTAATAGTAAAAACATCTCCCATCGATCATTCCTGTTAGGAGTTACAGTTTAGTGTGGCAACATTGTTGCAGCTAAGAGATTGCGAGTGGCCACTCACCGAGTCCGCGGTAATAAGATACTGGACGGTGTCGTTTTTCGATGCAGCAATTACGTATAAGTTAAAGTTACGCTATAGAAATCCGGTACAAAAAATCTTCATGCAAAAGTGCGCGAAATGATGCACCATAAAGGATGATAATGCTGGAAACTGGCAACAAAGTAAAGTAAAATCAATGCGTGCTTATTCTTTATTTAAAAATTACTGATGTATGAGTCAATAAAAGCTCACGGATATCTCGTATTGCAATTCTTAATGTTATAATTAAAGCTCATTCTAAATCTCATAAATGTATAGTACCTGATTGGGTAGCTCGTGAGAATAGATCGCCAAGTATATACATACCTTTTTCTATTCTAACATATTTATCATTATAAGTCTAGGCATCTAATCTGGACCCTTTCTTTGAGAAATCAACTCATATTGTCTTTGACCGGCTCGGCCAAATTTAGTTCCTTATTGTTCACCTTAGTGTTGTACATTTTCCTCACAGTTCATTCTTTACTCGTACATTTACCAGATAAATGTTTTTTTTATTGCTGCCATAAACCAAAATATAAACGAGACATGAAAAAATTGGCCAGTTAAGTATTCGTACGAATAACAACGTAGCTATATTCCTTCTATTTCTCGCTTAAATAAAGCCAAGAATAGCAAAGCGACGTCTTTTTAAAATTATTAATATGAGAAAGCGTCAAATATCTAATATATGTGGGTTTTGACCTGCGAAACATGTCCGCCATTCTGCTATTGCCATAATGCACTCCAGACACATTGTCACAGCTTAGTGGACGTGATTAACAGATTACAGGTTATATTATGGGGCATTGGTAGTGTTCTTTAGAAAACTTTAACAGATTAATTATCTATTCTATATATTCTTTAATATTTACCATGAATGGTGATCAATATTGAAGATATATTTCGTCGTAACGAACTCATTAACATGTAAATTAGTTGGCCACAACAATAACCCGGGCTATCCGGGAGAGAGCAACAAAAAGCGTTAAAGGAAGAATGAACGGCGGAGAAAACGGGCGATTTTAATTAGAGCGGTGCACGCCCCCGGGCGACCGCAGAGCGCTGGCACCAGGCGACCAGCATCCAGCCGGAGTTCAGGAATTAACTGGAGTTTTTGGTTTTTTTAATCTTATGGCATTGGTTACGAGTGATACATTTTAACAATTACTGCACATAAACATCGACTGTTTTGAATTGATCTACACGAATCTAAGTATCTATTATAAAATTGCAAATGTTTTGCAAAGATTAAGTTACTTTAATGAAACTAAAGATATACAGACATCTTTATTTCCTGGTTCCTTCATTCCTTGGTCTTCCAAGCTACCGATCGCTTATAAGTTACTACATAAGTAAAGCAATGGAAAAGAGTTTGTTTTTTTAAGTTAAAATGCATTAATTGATGGCCCAATTACATAATTTTGGTTGTAACACCAATAAAAATTTATTTGATGTTATAGTCTATGACTATTCAAAGTCTTGCCTTGTTATTACTGTAACAAGTTTACGTGTAAAGATGTCTTTTATAATATATACTCTCTTAGGTTGGTTCTTTGTTATTTAGCGTGTACAATAAATAAACGAAATACGTAATTTCCAATAAAAAAACTTTAACAATGGCCACTGTTTGCTGTTTTAGGAGCAAAGAAGCCGTTTAAGGCAGTTCACTTACATTTTCTAGGTGCGTACGGTCTAAAGGTGTAAACTACACGCATGCCTACCTGTTTTTGTCCAAGCTGAAACGTGTTTGCTGAATAAGTTTTTGTTGTTTTTGTATTTTTATTTTATGTTTACGACAGTAGTGCTCTTTGAGTTCACTTGCCGATACAGAACAGATATGTTTTGTATAGTTTATGTATGTAGTTCAAGCATTTAATAGTTAAATTACCATTTATCATTATATTGTTAGCTACGGCATGCTTCTTTAATCTTACCGAGTCTATGGTTTTTTCGTAACGTTTACTAATAGTGCATACTTCATTTTCTATCTTTTCTTTATCTTCACCCATTAATCCCAATATTTAATTATGACAACTGCTACGTTGTCCTTAGAAATCTCTTGCATGTATACATGTTTTGGCAAGACTTAAAAAAAAAACTAACCATCTTTAAAAAGAACACTAAAAACCTTCCAAGCTAAACTTATACTCATCTCCAGACGCTTACAATTTATTCACATCAGAAAAGAGAGAGAAATCTCTAACTGCTAATAAAATTTTCTTGATCACCCTGGAATTCCGCAATGATATTACGACGATCTCCATGGTTGAGTGGTGTTTACACCAGCTTTCTTGGTGTCGCCAGCTCTGAGTTCCCGGCTTCAACGTAGAAAAGCTGGCTTATTTCAGATCAGAGCAATGTACGTGATCTGAATTTACGTATTAATTACTATGGAAATGAAAAGATCTTAACTTGATGCCAATGCGACCAATTTGGAATTTGTTACCTTTCAAACAATAAATTGGAAATGTGCTGGTGAGCATGTTTGTAACATTATGAAATTTCCCAGACCTTCCTTCTGTTAACAACAAACAAAATACACAATATTTGTCCTGACAATATTTTCGCACAGGGAAAAACATTTCGATTGCCCTCCTGTATATCATCCCCGGTCAGATTTAACCGCAAAACAAGCGGGAAATCACCATAGAAATCGTCTGCTGCAAATATCCACGGTACCGTTTTATCATACGAATTGTCCTACCTAAATAATACCGACCTTATTATCATATATTCCCTTGTAACTGCGGTGCCATGGAGCGACGCGCACCACTTCCACTTACAAACGACTGGATATTTTCGATATTTTTTCAACAAAATTATATCCTCGAACTACCCCCCGGTTCGGGGGAGGGTTAGGCTCCAAACCGCAAGACAATCCCGAAATTCATTATGCGAAGGCATCCTTGGAATTCACAATATTGAATCCGTTAGCATTGCCCCGACCCCCCGGGCCCCAGCTCGCAAGATATTACAAAACCTTAAATGTTACGAATGCGAACTGGAAAGTCGGGTGAGTGGTAAAGGGTTGGGATTTCGAGAAACTATCTGATGCTAACATTTACGTTATTAAAGACGGGAAAAGCTATTAACGCAATTTAACGTTTTTAGGCAAATCATACAACTGTAAAGTTTCTATAAAGACATATTCCACTGCTCATGTCTGCCTTTTGAATTTCCATTTTGCAGTTTCAACATTTTTGCTGTACTGTAGTTAAATTTTCAACATTTTTGCTGTACTGTTGTTAAATTTTCAACATTTTTGCTGTACTGTTGTTAAATTTTCAACATTTTTGCTGTACTGTAGTTAAATTTTCAACATTTTTGCTGTACTGTTGTTAAATTTTCAACATTTTTGCTGTACTGTTGTTAAATTTTCAATCGTCGATCACAGATTTGTAATTCTTTATCCATCACTTGAGGAAGTATGAATGGTAATAAATTAATAAAAGTAAATAAGCCGTATATTGTAATGTTTTGGTCTTTAAAAGTTGTATAAAATTTTACTTCAATTTACTAACTCAATTAACGTGATTAATTATAAACTTGTGTTATTTTATATTTAATTAACTTAATTTATAAAAAATAACTGAACATAACGTTAAAGGTTTTCAGGTGTTAAGGTGTTGCAAATTGACTGTTATTTATTTTAATTAACACTGACATTGATTAAATTGACAGTGATTAATCATCACACAACGAAGACATATAGGCAGTCACGTATAATATCTACGGAAAAATCTTTTTCTGTAATAATATAGTGTAGTGTTGCCACAAAAAAAAATACAGTTTATTTTAATTTAAATTAAGAATTCGTTAGAAATGCACTTAAATGACGTCACTGCTTCCAAACATACCCTCGAGACACCATAATAATGAAAACATATCATAAAACAATTTGCCGGGTAATCCGGGCAGTGATTTACGGCCGGTAATATCGAGCGGGAATCAGCGGTAAATCATAAAAAAACGGTTAACGCTTATATTAGCTAGCGCCGGCAACCGTTTAATAACTATTATTAAGTCTCTTGACCAAATTCCTCGACAAACCAAACTGATAGTTGGTTGGGGAGCTCCCGGCGGGTACTTTTTTAACTTTAAGTTACTACGTTGCTAAGTATGATTCAAGTTAAACGTAGGCCTTTCCTTTTTTAAAGTTGTCGAAATTTGGTTTACCAAACGGTTGCTTTTCAGACATTGTTTCGTAAAAAACAATACATACACAAAATAATACATACTTTTATTGTGGCAACGAATAAACCTACTTTCTTTCTTTCTAAAAAACGTGTGTATTATTTCACTCCTCTGTCTACCCCTGTGTTGGAAATGAATATCCTTTTCTGAAACAGTTTGCTCAATTATGATGAGTGGTCCTTCAAAGATTTTTATTTTTGTTATTCCTTTTTATTTGGGCATATGCCTGTCTATGTATTTATATACGAGTGTGCACGTACTTTGAAAATTGTGACAGGTGATATTTAAGAATAAGATTCTTAATTTTTTTTTGTAACAATATTTTATATCGCATATATGTTTTAAGGATTTACTTTTTAAAATTTGTTCACCTTATCATTTTTTTTTATACTTCAGTAAAGTAATGTAAAGTCTGTTTTTTTTTATTTAGTTCCATTATTTATTGCAATGTTGTTAAGCGTTGTAAACAATTTTATTTGTATTCCAGTTTTCATGTATTGTCATTTGCACAAAAGCATTACAAAAGAATAAAACTTTACTGCCTTCGTCGATTTTGATGCAGTAAAATATAAAATTTTCCGCCCACACACTTGCAAGTGTCATTATAACGATGTCATAATAAATTTGAATCTTTATGTGAATGTTTTCTCTTATAGCTCATATAATGATTTTATTGTGGCAAAAGATATCATTTTGAAATATAACATTTAAGCATTTTCACCCCCTTTCTCGTAGGTGTCGTCATACGAAAAGGGGGCGAGAATTTTGGAAAGTTTAGACAATATTGATGGCTACCGACAGATCATTGGGTTACCATCTAGAAAAACTTCAAGACCAAAATAAGCACACCGGTGACGGCAGCAGCAATCTAAGCTGCGAGGTGTCTGCTACAGCGATCGCTAATCCGCTTGCCTAGCCTGTCGATTATTGCTAATATTCTTTTGCCGGATAGGCCTGCAGTTGACTATAACAGACCGCTATTTATGTAAATTATTAAAACATTTTCATAGATATGTCAAAATCTATTACATATCTATGAAAATGTTTTAATACTGAAAATATGTTATAGATCACCCGTTCCTCCACACCTGTTGTCCACATCGTGACAGGTGGTGATCCTGTCGCCATCGTTATGTCTAAGGCAACGATATTAATCGTACATAAGTATTTAAAAATACTCAGTGCTATGAGACTGTCGCCTGGGGATCGAACTCCGGTCTCTTAACTCGAATACCGATCGCCAAACCGCTCAGCCTACGTGACAATATATTAAAAAACCGTAATTAAATGTTAACATTAAAAAAGAAATTTTTATTATTTTATTGTAAATATATGATAACGACGTTCGAAACTTTTAATATTCTATAAAAATAACATTTACCAGATTGTCTTAGCAGTAAATATCACTTGGATGGAATTGAGCCGTAAATACGGCGCGGGATGTTTCTCACCGTAGGGAAGGGATCTTAGGATGGGTAGTAGAAGATAAAATGTATCATTTCCTACATTTTACGCTCGCGTCAATCGTAAAGAGTGCATCACTTGGCCTGCGCTGCCACCAGGCAAACATGTGTCGTAAAGAGACCTCTTCGGCTAACAATTTCCTGATGGTCTGTAAATAGTAAGTTTATTGTCTTTTTATGAGGTACTCGGACCGTAAAAAGGAAATAAAAGAGCACCGCCGATGGTGATAATAAAAAAAAATAATTTTCGACTCATCTTCGTGATTATCTCGCTCGCTTTTATGTGTTACCAGCGAGCGTGAAAGGGACGGGAACAGTTTACGGCGTGTCGCATCAGTGTGACCCTTTCCACTGGATGGGGTGAAGGTCGTAAAATGGGAGCATAAGGATAATGTTCAGGGTTTCCTATACTGCGCTCCATTCATGATTTCGTTTTAGTACAGCGCTGGTAGACATGTAAATCCGATTGCTTCCACGACGTCGATACTCGTATCGGGAGTTTTTCTTCCATTACACGCTGTAATACATCCATAATGGAATCGACTTTCAAGTATTATATTATTTAAACGTGACATCTTTCTGTAAAACAATTTTTGTATCAAATCTATTAATACGAGAAGTTTTGGATGTTTCATTGAAATTAAAAAAGTCGATTGATTCACATAATTGTTGCATTTCGGCTTAAGAGATGCATTTCCAACAACCCACTTGAACTATGACTTAAAATATCCTATAGGATCGTGTCTTGTTGGTTAAGTTGGGAAATGAAATTATCAGATGACGCAATTCAAATTAGGTAAAAGCACGATAACGGATCCATTAATTGTGCAGGGAGCGCGACGCAGCAATTCGGCGGGCTCTAAGTCCCGACACTCCATTTGTTCGGCTCGAGCGAGCCGCCCGGCCGCGGGACGCGTCCTAATTCTTAAAGGGCCATCAGAAGACCTTTATGCGTTAATAAAGTTGCGATATAAAAAGAACTGAGGCGTCCGAGGGTGAAGGAAGGGTACGGCTTAACTGCGCGTTTAAGATGTAGAGGGCGTGCGAATTTGTCAAGTCGATTCAATTGTGCGATGATTGTGTAAAGACAAGAGGCCTTCCTGGGAGATATCCGCTATTGTTCCGGGATTTGTTGGCGGAAGATGTTTCTGTTTGGGGATCGACAATGACTTGTTGCGGATTCGGTCTGCAAACTCTATTCATATTAACTGTAACTGGGTTCATTAAATGTTAAATAAAACCTTTTTTGGATCCATATTTTTTTTATTTCATACCGCTCGTGATTCTGCATATGTAGCGTATGGGCAATATGATAAATAGATCGTAACGTAAACTAGTCCCCGTACATAAAAACGTCCATCCGAACATGTAACCGCGACCGCAGAGATATCCTTAATCTCGATTGCCCGCTAGTTGCTCCTAAACAAAGAGGCGGCAGTAAAGCGACGCGACTGTTTTATGGCCAGTTCGGGGCTTTATTTAACGCTCTCCATACTGATTTTATACGTCGGCGTCTCGGCGTCTGACGGGATCCGTTCATGGCCCTTTAAGCCCTTACGACGCGTATCAGATGGGAAGAGGGAGCTTGTAGGGCCATTTTCTCAAGATTGAGAAAGCTACGCGCCGTGACGGCGAAAATTTCAACCCTATATTTTTGTGGAGACCTATAACAACACGCTTACGAACAGCTGACGGGTGATAAAAATATATATCGCAGTTCGACTTTAAAATGCACTCAAACAGCTTGTATATGTTACATTTGATATGTAAATATATTGTATCTGGCTTATTGTTGAAGAATTACCCAGTTATTTCAAATTCATTTTTAAGTTTAAAATTTATTAAGTTCATGATGAACTCTCGCTATGAATTTCCTTTTCAATGTGGTAAATATCATTAGAACCCAAACTGTCATTGATAACTGAATCTACCTCAACAGATCTCCACCGAACTACAGAATAAAAAAAAAACCCTCGAAACCGCACCCACAAACTCAACAACACTTACGCATTGTAATCGTGTCTAAATCGAATAATCGAGCACTCGAGCAAACCGAGTTAAGTTATTTAGAGCCCTCGCACTAGTCGCTAATCGAATTGGAGACCGCCACTTGGCGTCGCTCACGAGTGTTACTTTGTTAGCGGATTTTTGCGGGCCCTCGACTGGGACCACCATTATGCAAACTCGTCGAGTGTCCTGGCGCTTGTGCTCTCATGAAGAGTTATTTGAATTTGAATAGGTAAGTTTTAGACAATCGGCTAACTTATTAGCCATTGCTCACTGTACAGGACTATCAGTCGCTAATTATTCAGGACGTAGGATATATGGGTCCTTTTCCTATACTTTTCATAAAAGAGATTATGTTCAATGGTTAGACATGGTGCATGTTAAAGAATGAAAGAGAAATTCCTCTCAGATCTTCCTTAAAATTGCCTTTAAGACGGTCCTAAACCATCTAATTCCATCAACTCTCCCCCAAAATTATACAGCACGTCGATGTCAATGGTTTGAAACATATTACAATATTGCCTTGCCACTAATTTGTGAGCATTGGGATGGAAATGGAAAATAAAAATAAAACAATTGTGATAAAAATTGCCAGTCAATTTCAAATTGTTTCCATGAGTAACAGATGCTTTTCAGCAAAAAGAACTAAAACTAAGAAAAAATATAACGTTGTTAGGCAATAAGTAAGTGTTAAGAATAAACGTTTGATACCACACATTTTCATTTTCATTTTGAAATGATGATATCCAGTCAATAGTTGTCTGTTAGCCACTAACAACTTACTCTGCTTGGTACTCTGGCTATATTTTTTAACTTTCTGCATTTACCCATAAATGTGGTAGACAGAGGTCTAGACAATTAACTCCATTCAAACCACCTGTCACGATGTCCCAAATAAGCTTTGGTGAAAGACCAAAGCTTATTTGGGACATCGTGACAGGCCTACCGTCGTCTCAGTATCTAATCGAATGGTATAACATATTTACATAGATATTTATTTTTTTTAACCATATTTTCCTTAAGTTTCAGATATTCCCTTACGATTCTAATAATTTAACATCTAGAATATAACAAAATTAATCAAGAATAAGATGAAATTAATCTACTGTTTAAAGCGTACAATAACTACACAATCATAGTTTTTATCAAGTCTTTAATCCCGCGTACCGAGTCCAGTATAATTGGTATTCGCGCCAACGTACGCGATGGAACAGAGCATGAAAATGCGCTATGATATCTGTTAAATTACTAGTATCATACCGTGGCGTGGATTGGAAATAAATTTGACTAACAGCGTTTGACCGAAACTTGTCACTGTTAGGACTTCCAAATTTATAAAACCCCGACAGACAATCAATAAAGTTAATTCCTTTCGACCCACCTTTTACCAATGACATTTTTTTGGAACAAAGTGACAGGTGGTGAGTCAGTCACCGTCTTTATGACGAAGCCTACAATGTAAATCGTACATTTGTTTTGAAAAAAAAACCCATTGCCTACTACCTGGTAATCGCACTCGGGTCTCTTGACCCAAATTCCGATCACCCAACCACTCGGCTATCGTGAGTCTCTATTAAATATTAATTAGATACAAATAATATCAATCTGCCAATCTGAGTTTGGTATTGAAGTTGGATGACAGACTAATTGCAACACATCTTTGCGACTAAATACAAATACTGAACCGATAATGTTAACCATTTACTTTTAAAAATTGGTGAGAAACCTTCTGTATCAAGGAGTCGACTGTGTCAGGACCATACTCTCACCGATTGCAGCTGCCAAATAGTAGTATTACAACAACTGTGTTCTAGTTTGGAGGGTACATAGAGCAAGGGTTATCATGGTCTATCAGGCATTCCAACGTAACCCTCGGAGGTGAATACGCATCTGTATTCTTCTTGTTTGGAAAGGTTGAGCTTGTGTGAGGCTGCAGAAGTCACACCTTAATAACATAAAATGAATACCACTACCATAAATAAATATAAATAAGGTCAAGTCTAGACAATTAAGTCCCTTTGACCCACCTTCCACCGAAGATATTTTCGAGACAACGTGACAGGTGGTGAGCCCGTCGCCGCCTTTATGTCCAAGCCCAACGATGGAATTCGTACATAAGTTTTTGAAAAACTCATTGGTACTGCCACCAGGGAATCGAACTCGGGTCTCTCCACTCGAAATTCCGACCACACAACAACTCGGCTATCGTGACTTTTGCCACTACCAGGGTTTGCTTTATTGGAAAACATTGAGTATAGTAGTTATATAAGCTAATAGAGAAGAAAAATAAGCTGACCTTATACTAAAAAGTGTTGCTATAAATTTCATACACAATACTCAAATGTTTAGAGAAGAGCTGCTCTTTTCGCAAAGCTCAAGGTAGACCTTAATGCCGCTGATTTTATACCTGTACCTCCGACAGTTAAAAATAAATACTAATGGTCGAATGTTAATTGGCTAAAAACTCTAGAATATATGATTTATAAGTATATACTTCTCTGTGACGGGGTAAACCTCTCGAAAAATTCCAGACCAAAATTTAACAGACCGGTTACGGGCAGCAGCGTCTGTATAAAGTGTCTGGTTCTGCGATCGTCATTCCGCATGCCAAGCGTGGCGATTATGGCAATCCCTACCGTACGAGGACTTTACCATATGAATATGTATCTTTTCATTTTTAAATGTACCTGTAATGTGTCATATTTTATCATGTTACACATAGCAGAAATATTGTATCGGTTATTGTCTTAATAACCGTTACAATATTTGATAGAGCAAATATCGAACGAACGTCGAGAAATCCGTGCAATATTAACGTGTGACAACTACACCCGGATTCATCGCGTATTCCTGTGACGGCCAACAATTCAATTTGAATATTTTGACGTGAGCAGCGTGCCAGTTTACTAATACTGGCCCCCGGGTTTAGCAAATTGTATCTTACTGTGCGGATTTTATGTTTTATTTATGAAACGGTCCTGTTGATTTAATTTGTGTCGGCGTTCGGCTTTCGGTCAGTGTCGCGAGTGAAAATTACACTGTGACCGGCCACTGGAGTGTAATCGATGCTCGGGAGCGAGCCGCGTACACTAGAGGCCACTGTTAATTGGGCCCCTCGTACCGATTATACACATTTTTATAATTAAAATAATGATGTGAAAGGTGTTAATAAACATAAGTGTGTACACAGTACAGGTGACGTACTTAAAACTATATTGGAGTCGTATCTGTTACATTTAACATACTATTCTGATTTAGAATAAAATGTTTATTCGAATGATTAGAAAAATAATATTCTCATTTGGAATAAAATTTTTCATTAATGCCAAAAAGCCAAGTTATTGTATCTTTAACCAGAGACTTCTAGATACATGGAAAAAGATACAGTTGAGGATTACTTGATACTTGCTGAGGACTAAGAAGTCTGTTATTAAAATGATATTTATTATCTACAAATGATGTATTGATGAATTAAGTGATGGTTAACGCAGTATGACGCATATGTTGACCATAGTATCTACAAAAATAAGTTTAACATCCTAATAACGTCTGACAGAGTAGGATTGCTAATGCTAAATAAAAAAACCTATGTACGTTTTATATTGTTGGCTTGGACATAAACACAACAGGCTGACCACCTGACGCGTCAGCGTTAAACGAAATATTTTCGGTGAAAGGAGGATCGAAAGAACTTAATTTGTCTGGAATTCTGCCTTCCCCAGTATCGGAAATGGCGTGAAGATATTTAACACATTATTCTGTGACAGATTCCTAACGTAAATCACAATTTTACTTCAGTTTCCTGATTATACGATTCTTTATAGTGGTACAGGACAGCTAAATCAAGTTTTATGTGTTCCTTCGTAAGATTAGATCACCAATAGTAATTCCTTAGCATTTCGCGTACCGTTTATGGGTGTCTTAAACTATGATGAAACATCGCCCCGTCGCTTGGACCTCATTAAACCCGGCCTGTTCCATTGACGCATCCTATTACGAGCGCGCGAGGATCCCACTCTCAGCGCTCCGCTCAAAATTAATTAACAGTCATCCGACGACGTGGGATATGAGGTTGGACATGGAAAAACTTACGAAACTTATTGGAAATAGAAACGTATGACTAATGATCGCTCACACGAAATGGATGTCGTGTGAGAACGTCACGTTTTAATTAATAGTTCCAACGGAATACACGTCTAAAAGACGCACTTGTTGCGGACCGTAATAGAGCGGACACAGATAGACATTTTGTATTTCATTATTTTCGCTGTCGCGGATCCACTTAAAAATTCTTTGACGTTTACATTAGAGTTGACGTGTCGGTTTCGGTAATTAATGGCGGGGCGCGCACCGGCCGCCAGCTCGCATTTATTTATTTCACGTATCTCCCGTAATAAAGTCCGATTCGCTACCGGAATATATGAGCGCGTCGTGAGAAACACAAACATGCTACATTTGTCATACGAATATTTAATTTGTTAAGGAGCACACCGGATACGCTGATAAAGCACTCCGAGTCCAGATTAAACTTTTCTAAACAAACACTAACGGATGTTATTTACCGAGCGGGGGCTGCACAAGAGATCGCCTGTTCTCCACTCAATGGTGTTTGTTTAAAACCACTCGAAGAGTCAATGGGCACGGCAAACACGTAAGCGCAGTATTACGCAGTGACAATACTCGAGAGTGTAAACAAAGATGCGGCCACTCGATACCGATTCAATCGATTACGCCTCCGTGACGTAGGTGTCACGTCACTACGCCTGTCATTTTTAACGGCGATGCGCTCGTTATGAAAATATTTATAAGGACGCAAGGTATTCCATTGCTGCCGTGTGATTTGTTTATCGAAATAGTGTTGAGAGGTGTTTTTATAATATTATTATTGCATCTCTACGCCCTTTTTTGTTCCATGCAAAATCGAACGTAGTGATGGGTACATAACATAACTTGATGATATCAAACTCTTTAAATACAAGCACGTTTAGCTTGTTTTTGAAAATGCCTCAGATTAGGCATAGCTGTTTTTGTTGACGTCGTATTAAACGTGATTTTTAGATTTCGAAAAAAAAAAAAACATCGGTACGATCCTACCACCTGTCGATCGAACTCTGGTGTCTGACACGAAGTCCGACCACCCAACCAATCGTCTATCGTGACTATCATACGTTTGCCTCAAATCTTGATTTCAAACTAGTGATGTGACAGTACTAGAAAAGTTACGCCGCTCGAAAGCCTATCTCGAGGAGCACCGGCGCCTCCGCAAACACTGACCGTAGATTAGATAAGGCAGGATGTTGTCTGGAGATGCTCACGTTTGCTCAGCCCTGATAAGCACGGCTTCTTCCATCGGCTGCGATTTGCTTGAGCACTTTGAATCCAATACGAAGCTCAAGTCGTGATTACAAATCATTACTCTGGTAGGAAATGACACAGGATTGTTGCATTTTCCTATTAAATCAAATCAAATAATTTATTTATCGAAGCAAGGATATACATTCGTTTATCGATACTAATTTTTCAATCTACCACCAAACAGACAAAAGAAACTCCTTTGGTATCCTTTTTTATTGGTCAATCTTTTGTTTAAGATGATACAAAAGTTCCATTCTGATTTAGTCAATTGACAACGCATTATGTGATGCCTGTAGCCTGACGCCGTCTTAAACTCCAAACCTACTATAAAAATCGTACTACTAAGTTTGAAAAAACTTATTGGTTTGAGCCTCCGGGTAATGAAATTGTATCTTCAGATTGAAATTCAGATCACGAAACCATTCGGCTCTCATGTCTGCCTTTGAATCATGTATATATTTTAAAATACTTTTCAATATTACCAGCACTTAACAACAGCTACAAATAACATTCACGTACCTTGATACCTAAGTCATTACGAAACAGAAAACTATTGCGCCATAACAAATAATAACTCAACGTCCGACATATGGCGGGAAAGAAAAACAACATTTTAATGAGATTAAAACAACATTGAGCGGGAAGGTGCGAACGATCCGAGCGGCCCGTCATTATCGGGATAGTTGTAAGGCACCGATAATGTGCCAAATTGGAATTACAGCTCGTCCGGGCGAGCGTGACGTAATTGCAGCGAGCACGCGAACTGTCTATCAGAATTATTTTTCGTACGGGGTCTCTTTTTTTCCTATGCACCCCTGGTAAAACCGTGGGGTGGTCTCTCACCTAGCTCACGCGAGCTCACGTCAATACGAATAAATTGTTTCATTATTTCGTTATTAACTCTGCCCATGTGACTGTGAGCGAATTGCTTGAAGAGGGGAGGGTCAAGAGTACTCGGATACCTAGACATGTATGAAACGAAAGAAGTATGTAAGGATCGTGACACTATGGCTACTCCATTAGGGATTGTGTGTGAAGATATGTATATATGTAACTCTGCTCATGTGGTAATTTTATGATTACATGTCTACGCACTGTCCAGGGTGCGTCCGACAATCATGGGTTGAAGTGTAAAAACAATCCAACTTGGGTGTGTAAAAAGTTTATGCATTCAAATAGAATTTGCTCGTGAAAGAGGTTTAAAAATTCTGGGTTTTTCTTTTTTTTCTTCTCATTACAAGTTTCTTAACGATTAAAAATATTTTGGTAAAAAATTAGTATAACAAAACTTTCTCAAAGAAGATGTGTCTTCAAATAAGGAATAAAACTGATTACTATACGAGGATCTACATCATTACTATATCTATCGAATGAAGTACGCAGGGCATGCACTGAACATTGGTAATAGACACACGTGTAATTGTTCTCCTAAGCTGTTTCTTTGCCTAGGAACGTCTAGAATAACTGCAATATACCAACAAATAGTAAGTTTTACCGACTACCAGTACAATTCTTGCAGAACTGTCTCGCTATACATGTCTCCGCCAAACTAATTTGAAAAGCAACAATATCCCGAAAGGCTCGTAAAACGCGAAAAGCTGTAAAGTCCGTGCGCGCGTCTAAAAGCCGCCGGGGCGTGTCGGTGACGCCCTGCGTTTTAGACGCGCATGCAACGATGAAGTCAGTGTCTTTATTAACATTACACCTACCGTGCCTGCCCCTTGCGAACCTTGCTTTTACACTTCACCAAAAGAAATATCTTCATGCCATTCCCAATACAGGAGTAGACTGGGGGGCTAGACAATTAAGTTCTTTCGCCCACCTCCCACCGAAGTCATAGTTTAAGGACAACGTGACTGGTGGTGAGCCCGTCGCCGTCTCTGTGTCCAAGTCAACTGTATAAATCGTGCATGAGTTTTTTGTTTTGAAAAAATCCATCGGTACGAACCTATCTCCGATCACTCAACCACTCGGCTATCGTGACTTTGTAACACGTATAAAACTTGATTATTAATATTTTATTGAAAATACGTTATCGTAAAAACACGAAATAATTAGTGAGCCAATAAAAACTAAATTTTAATAGGACATAAAAACATCTCATATCTTCAGCGCCTGGTATGTTAATTAACAGAGATGTGTCCTAGTTAATTACATCTAAAAACATTCGAGTAGGTGTAGTGAACGGTGTCAGTCGTGGCCAATTAAAATGAAGTTAGCGCCCGGCCAGTCTCCATCAAAAATATCAAAGTGCGACAAGTAACAGAAATACCGTTCATTCACGAATGGCGAACGCTGATGTAATAATTATGCAGTAGATCAAAGAGTTTGATAAACTAACTCCGAGCTGCTATGCTCGCCTGGTAATTGCGTGGACAGCGCGGCCGTTTGATGGGCCCATTCGGTGACCCGCTTTTACGTAATACTGTCTATACTCTATGGTTTCTAACAACTTTGTCCATAAGGAAAATGTATGATAAAAATGTTTGTACAGTCTCATTTGGTCTTATCAATATTATCATTCGCTAAACCGGATGATAGAGATAAGTTAAGATTATTACAGATCTTAAACATAACGTTTATCTTAAATTTGTCCAGCTACGCGTTTCTAACAATTCATGTGAAGTTTTTGCTTCCCTTCTCCTGTTTATCTTAAGTATTATAAATCCTACATCAACGGTAAATTTACTCAAATTTGCTGAAAAAGGTAGCTAAAGCATTTGTGTTATGGAGTCAGAAACAACTAAGGTACCCAAACACTTAAACCTTAGACAATATAGGCAAGTGATTTTCTACATCAATCGCCCCGGGTCTGGACACTCTGAATCTGAATCTGGACACTCCGGGCTGGCGACATCTAGAAATCGATGGTTACCTACTTATGAATCTATTTCCCCAATCATTAATGTGTTATTTATTAATTAATAACCACGATTTTTATCTTCCGTACGTATTTTTGATCTTCCATTTACTGGTACTAAGACTAGATAGGGAAGCTAATCTTAGAAACAGCATTATGTAATTAATTTTTGAAAAAGTCATGATAGCCGAGTGGTTTTCGGATCAGAATTCGAGTAAGAGACCTGATTTCAATTACCAGGAGGTGGGCTCATACCAATGAGTTTTTTCAATAAAATATTTACGATTTATATCGCTGGCTTAAACATGAAGGCGAAAGGCTCCGCCTGTCACGTTGTCTAGGAGGTCTTGACTTTTAATTACCCTTGTATTGAGAACTTAATGATCTTTAGATATATATTCTGTACACAAAGTCTTCGTTAGAAAAATTTCCCGCTCTAATGTATTTAAAAAGATATATCACGACGAGATAGCATCAGTTCACGACTTGCTGCTCCTAAGACGATCCTAAACAAGACATTCTGCTCTTATCAGATGACTCTTATACATCAAACATTTACGGAACGAAGACGGGAGTCGCTCCGCGGCCGGTTTTATCTTTACAGCATCCGAACATCTCGGCTAATCTCGCTGATAATAAGTTGCGCAAACAAACGCGTTCCCGTAGTACAATTAATGTTGGGCAATGGAGACAAAGTAAACAAGGGCGGCGTGGATGACTGGGCTACTGGAAACTGGAAGAGATTATAATGCGTTCGGTGTGAGAGATAGAAAGATTCGTTTACTTGTTTAAATCTTTCTTTATTATTTTTTTAACTACTTATTTACAGAAAAATAAATATATTTATGCTTACGGAGACTACTAAAGTACACACAAGTTTTCATGATGTCGCCAGCATGCAGGTCATGGGTTCGATTTCCGTCGGGTCCACGTAGAAAACATTTTTTCTAAATTGGTCGGGATTACGGTTTTGTAGTAGTACCTTCGTCGGTTTACAAGTGCTTACTTTGTGACGTATGATGTGACAATGATCTTGGCAACTTTAAAATATAAATAAGTACAAATTACTTTTTTCACAACTTATTTATAATCTATGTTGTATGTTAGACATGTCACGTTGTCCCCAAAATAAATTCCTATCTTAAGACTAAATTATCTAGACAGAGGCCTAGGTAGAGACCTATCCCTGTATTGGGAAATCCGTGAATATTGGCACCGTAATCACCATTACGTTTCAGTAATACTAATTATCGTCACTCTAAATCTGATAAAATCAAAATCCAATCACCCAAAACGACTGTTGTATCAAAGCGTTCCGTGTTTAAATTTCGAACGCATTGTGCTTGCGGGCGAAGTGTTCCATATTGCGCACCAGCGGAAGCATCCAGCGCTGTATATTTGTTATTGGAAGCGGATATCAAAGGAGGTGGCAGCGCCGCTTCTGAGAACGCAGCCCGATCTTCCCCTTTGTCTTTGGATACGTTAACATTAGCCGCACCTATTTGCATTATCCCAAATCTCACATACCGAGAATAAATCGAATTGAATGCATGTCATAGATTAACGTGAAATATATTTTTTTTTAGTTTTTGCAATAGCTGCTTGCATGATTTGTACCAATAAAATTTTCTTGCTTGGTAATAGAAGCATTTGGTGTCGGTGTCAGAGAGACACACTGCTATATTATATAATAATTTAGTAGCAATAACAGCATTTATGTATTTATGTGACATAATGAAATTATCGTAGAGCATTGCTGAATCATAGCTCGTAAAAAATGGATTTTTATATTAAATTTAAGAAAATAATAATTTTTATCGATCGGAAAATCACTTTTTCTATTGTTTCGGGTCTCGGTTTCTGATTCCATACCAAAAGCGCTTCACGCTACTACTAATTTTGGTATCAGAGCAATGCATGTGATATAGTTCCCATCTATGCGGATTTATTTTTATCACTAAGACAAGGGATATTAAAAAAAGCCTATTGCTTTTTCAAGTACAATTCATAAGAAATAACATTTCTAATTTTGTTCGCTGAACGCACGGAGAGATTTTAGAGAGATTTTTTCGGGACAACGTGACAGGTGGTGAGCCCGTCGCCGTCTTTATGTCCATGCCAACGATATCATTCGTACCAAAGTTTTGGAAAAATCCATTGGTACGAGCCTGCCACTTGGGGATCGAACTCCGGTCTCTTGACTCGAAATTCCGACAACCCAACCACTCGGCTATCGGGACTTTTGTCATTTTAGTCTGTATTAGTCCTAGTAGATTCGAACGGCTACGGGCTTGTCTTAACTGTAACTCCCAACTGAAATGCACCGTCTGATTTATCGCTTATTAGAGTGCAGCACCGACGCAGCGACGTATTCTGCGAGAACGAACATAATTCAACGAGGTTTCATAAAATTATATAATAATGAACTAATCGTGGTCCCGGGAGGAGACGCCGCGCGAACAATGGACCCGTTAATTGTGCCTTTTGTCCGACCGAATAGAAAATTTCATGTTCAAGTTCCAGTCGAAACGGCGCAATTCTCGTTTTATTACGCGAGGACTTTAAATGTAAATCACCGGGGCTTTGTATCGGGACGAGGCGTCGGATGATTCTCTAATGAAAATTTCATCCACTCACATTCCGCGACACCGTCCGACCGTTTTATTGTCGGGAGATCATCTAGGAATTGCCTGTTTCAAGAGTTATACCGTTTTAAACGTTTAGGCTGTTGTTATTCTAATATTTTTCATCTTTACGTCCGATGTCGAAGTTACGACAGTCGAGAGGTTCGGTGGTCGGAATCCGAGTCAAGAGACCCAAGTGCGATCCGAAGTTCGAAGTTCGATGAAGGCTTGTACCAATGGGTTTCTTCAAGAACTTATGTACGATTTATATCGTTGGCTTAGACATAAAGGCGGCGATGTTTACTTAAAAATATCGGTGGACGGTGGGTCGAAAGGACTTAATTGTCTTAATCTGTATCTGTATTGGGAATAGCGTGAAGATACTTTTTATTTTCTTCTTCTTCTTTATCCGAGTGGTTGGGTGTTAGTCAATAGACCCGAGTTCGATCCCCAGTTGGTAGTCTCGTACCAATGGGTTTTTCAAAAACTTATGTACGAATATCGTTGGCTTGGACATAAAGACGGCGACGGGCTCACCACCTGTCACGTTGTCCCGTAAATATCTTCGGTGGAAGGTGGGTCGAAGGGACTTCATTGCCTAGACTCGACCGCTGTCTACCCCTGTATTGGGAATTGCGTGAAGATATATTTTTTTTCTTCTTTACTGCCTATCTAGAGTCCACAGCTGAACATATTATATATTCAATTATTAGTCTATTATAAATTCACTTCAACAAACGTTTTCGTGCGTTTATCACCAGTTATTGAAACGATTTCAGTTTTGAAATTTTATCCGAGATCATCTTGAATCCGAACCCGATGTTAATTTGATTGACGTCCGCAAACATCTTGCGCATTGCGTTATTTTCAAATTAAATCAAAAGCAACAAATCCTAGTTGATAGTTTGTTATGACATCGCGACGTTAATAGAATGGAGATAGTATTTGTTACGTTTCTTTTCCTCAGCAGAACTCGTCTCTAGCTTCTTACTAGGAAACGTTGATTTCGGCGACGCCTTTGATACGGAAAGCGTTAAGCGGATTACAGCGTTGCCTGGAACCGCTTGTTTGTTTGTTGAGCTGTAAAACTGTTGGGAAACGTAAACGATGGTGTGTGGTCAGCCCTTACGGCGAAATACGAACAGATGGGTCGAGATCAAAAGACTATGCGGTGATAAAAAAAAGCAACACAACGTTAATGTGAATCACAAGTAACAACTCAGTATTAGAGCAGTCGGAGCGAACGCGACCCGGTCGTCTCCCGTGTGTTTTCTGTCTCGTTACACGCTATATATTCACCCTTAAAGCGACGCACGCGGGCCGGGAAATAACATTCTCATTTTCCAGGTATTTTCCGCACTCCATATTGGTAGGATTTGTTGAGAGCCCCCCTCCCGTCGCCGGCTTGGAATCATTAGCCCCGAAATCCTTTATATCTTCTACAAGGCAAGGTTATCGACGAAACTATTGCCAAATTTTTACTGAGTTTTCTTTTTTCTTCTTGTTATCTAAAAATAGCTGGAATACATCACGAGTTTCTTTCTTTTGAATATATATATATATATATATATATATATATATATATATATATATATATATATATATATATATATATATATATATATATATATATTCAATTATTAGTCTATTATAAATTCACTTCAACAAACGTTTTCGTGCGTTTATCACCAGTTATTGAAACGATTTCAGTTTTGAAATTTTATCCGAGATCATCTTGAATCCGAACCCGATGTTAATTTGATTGACGTCCGCAAACATCTTGCGCATTGCGTTATTTTCAAATTAAATCAAAAGCAACAAATCCTAGTTGATAGTTTGTTATGACATCGCGACGTTAATAGAATGGAGATAGTATTTGTTACGTTTCTTTTCCTCAGCAGAACTCGTCTCTAGCTTCTTACTAGGAAACGTTGATTTCGGCGACGCCTTTGATACGGAAAGCGTTAAGCGGATTACAGCGTTGCCTGGAACCGCTTGTTTGTTTGTTGAGCTGTAAAACTGTTGGGAAACGTAAACGATGGTGTGTGGTCAGCCCTTACGGCGAAATACGAACAGATGGGTCGAGATCAAAAGACTATGCGGTGATAAAAAAAAGCAACACAACGTTAATGTGAATCACAAGTAACAACTCAGTATTAGAGCAGTCGGAGCGAACGCGACCCGGTCGTCTCCCGTGTGTTTTCTGTCTCGTTACACGCTATATATTCACCCTTAAAGCGACGCACGCGGGCCGGGAAATAACATTCTCATTTTCCAGGTATTTTCCGCACTCCATATTGGTAGGATTTGTTGAGAGCCCCCCTCCCGTCGCCGGCTTGGAATCATTAGCCCCGAAATCCTTTATATCTTCTACAAGGCAAGGTTATCGACGAAACTATTGCCAAATTTTTACTGAGTTTTCTTTTTTTCTTCTTGTTATCTAAAAATAGCTGGAATACATCACGAGTTTCTTTCTTTTGAATATATGTTGTACACGCAACTGAAGCGAATAAATGTAATTTATGTTATTCCGTCTGTCTGAATGACAACCATATTATGGCAACTGGATAGACTTTTTGGGATGTTATCTAGAAACATTTCGATAGGTTTGGCATCAATTCTTAAATCTTTACGAACAGAATCCAAATTATTTTTCTTTTAAATACTCCCGTTTTACTCCGTTCAAATCAAGAAATGCTTTATGGATCGATTGCTCAAAACAATGTATGTTTTAACATCAATGATTGAGCAATTATAAGTTTCTAATTCTCCATTATCAGACGTCTGCGGCGCCCGGTGTACGCCCGGATCGTACGGGCGTTATTAACCGGGATTACCGGATCCCTTTCCGAATCCCCGGATATAGGGATTTGCTCCGGGATCGGGCACCAGTGGAAATGATAAAAGATATGCGCTTCGGATACGCTTTCCGCTTGATACTAAATGATAATGCGATATCCCCCTTTCTCTCAGAGTAACGTGTCTGAATCAGTACGAGTGTATACTGCGTTGGGAATATACGTGGTCTGCATTTAAACTTTATAATACTTTATAAATTATTTATAAATTATTAATTATTACTTTGTAAATTATTTATAAATTATTTATAAATTATTTATAATTTATTAATTATTACTTTATAAATTATTTATTATTAAGTCACGACAGCCAAGTTGTTGGGTGGTCGGAATTTCGAGTCGAGAGACCCGAGTTCGATCCCCAGGTGGCAGTACCAATGAGTTTTTCAAAAACTTATGTACGAATTTCATCGTTGGCTTGGACATAAAGGCGGCGACGGGCTCACCACCTGAAAATATCTTCGGTGGAAGGTGGGTCAAAGGGACTTAATTGTCTAGACTTGACCTCTGTCTACCCCTGTATTGGGAATTGCGTGAAGATATTTTTTTTTATTTTATAAATTATTTATTTTCAATGAGGGGAAATGTTAAGTTTTTTGTGTGGTAATTTGCTACAACACTAGACCCGGTTTGCGCTGCGTCGATTTCAATTTTTATTGCTATGAATATATTAGCGAAACTCGCCTGCCACCTGTCAATAAACATTAACGTTACAGACGGAAACACGGGAATTAGGTTGTTTATATAGTAGGTGGTAATGATCAAAACATAAAGTGACAACACTGTTATCACTTTTATTAAATTCGTTAACAATTTGACGAACAATCATTCGTTACAACGTTAATGTGAATCACAAGTAACAACTCAGTATTAGAGCAGTCGGAGCGAACGCGACCCGGTCGTCTCCCGTGTGTTTTCTGTCTCGTTACACGCTATATATTCACCCTTAAAGCGACGCACGCGGGCCGGGAAATAACATTCTCATTTTCCAGGTATTTTCCGCACTCCATATTGGTAGGATTTGTTGAGAGCCCCCCTCCCGTCGCCGGCTTGGAATCATTAGCCCCGAAATCCTTTATATCTTCTACAAGGCAAGGTTATCGACGAAACTATTGCCAAATTTTTACTGAGTTTTCTTTTTTTCTTCTTGTTATCTAAAAATAGCTGGAATACATCACGAGTTTCTTTCTTTTGAATATATGTTGTACACGCAACTGAAGCGAATAAATGTAATTTATGTTATTCCGTCTGTCTGAATGACAACCATATTATGGCAACTGGATAGACTTTTTGGGATGTTATCTAGAAACATTTCGATAGGTTTGGCATCAATTCTTAAATCTTTACGAACAGAATCCAAATTATTTTTCTTTTAAATACTCCCGTTTTACTCCGTTCAAATCAAGAAATGCTTTATGGATCGATTGCTCAAAACAATGTATGTTTTAACATCAATGATTGAGCAATTATAAGTTTCTAATTCTCCATTATCAGACGTCTGCGGCGCCCGGTGTACGCCCGGATCGTACGGGCGTTATTAACCGGGATTACCGGATCCCTTTCCGAATCCCCGGATATAGGGATTTGCTCCGGGATCGGGCACCAGTGGAAATGATAAAAGATATGCGCTTCGGATACGCTTTCCGCTTGATACTAAATGATAATGCGATATCCCCCTTTCTCTCAGAGTAACGTGTCTGAATCAGTACGAGTGTATACTGCGTTGGGAATATACGTGGTCTGCATTTAAACTTTATAATACTTTATAAATTATTTATAAATTATTAATTATTACTTTGTAAATTATTTATTATTAAGTCACGATAGCCAAGTTGTTGGGTGGTCGGAATTTCGAGTCGAGAGACCCGAGTTCGATCCCCAGGTGGCAGTACCAATGAGTTTTTCAAAAACTTATGTACGAATTTCATCGTTGGCTTGGACATAAAGGCGGCGACGGGCTCACCACCTGAAAATATCTTCGGTGGAAGGTGGGTCAAAGGGACTTAATTGTCTAGACTTGACCTCTGTCTACCCCTGTATTGGGAATTGCGTGAAGATATTTTTTTTTATTTTATAAATTATTTATTTTCAATGAGGGGAAATGTTAAGTTTTTTGTGTGGTAATTTGCTACAACACTAGACCCGGTTTGCGCTGCGTCGATTTCAATTTTTATTGCTATGAATATATTAGCGAAACTCGCCTGCCACCTGTCAATAAACATTAACGTTACAGACGGAAACACGGGAATTAGGTTGTTTATATAGTAGGTGGTAATGATCAAAACATAAAGTGACAACACTGTTATCACTTTTATTAAATTCGTTAACAATTTGACGAACAATCATCCGTTACAACGTTAATATGATTACGCTGTTATGCTTCAAATAGGCTCAGTTGAATGTCCCTCGAAAGGACTGCATTACCTACAACTCTGTCTATCTCAGTACTGAGAAATGATTGAAAATGTAAAAATATATTTATAGGTCGTCAGTTTAAAGTCTTTCTGTCTTGTCAGTTAAAATTATATCGACAACCAGCGTGTTTACAATGTTATTAGAACGATCTCGAATCTTGATATTTCCCTATTCTTCGTTGATAAAATTCTGTCAGTGTTGAATTTACGATCGACTTACCAGCAAACATAAATAACATGAAGGGGTATCGAAAATAGACGGTGAATCCAATGGGGATTTTAACGTCAAATCCCTAAAGGACGAAAAAAGTAATGAACATGGCGTGTATACGGCGCGCCGGGTACCAGGGCCACATGAGTGCCAGGCGTGTAGGCAGAGCACCCGGGCGATATCAGCGGTACAAGCGATCGCACTTAGCCACATCAGTCGCGCGTATCTCAGCGCTGCAGCGCTATCATTCAGCGTCGCCCGCTGCATTAGCGATGTCGCCGTGCCGGTAATTTATAGAGCATCCCTCGCGATGCTCTCCTGGTCACTCTGTGAATGAATTTCACTTTAATTTATTAATACACGATAGCCAAGTGGTTGGATGATCGGAATTCGAGTCAAGAGGCCCGAGTTCGATCCCCAAGGCCTTTTTTCAAAACCGATGGATTTTTTTTTTCAAAAATTTACGTATAATTTATATCGCGTTGGGCTCACCACCTATCACGTTGTCCCAAAAAATGTCTTCATTGAAAGGTGGATCGAAAGGTCTTATTTTTCTACCCTGTATACCCATGTTTTGGAAATTGTGTGAAGATATTTATATTTATTTACATGTAACAACAACTGAAATAAATTCAATTAATATCTGGAATTACAAATTAAAACAACATAATTTTCATGAGGTACATAATGTCGGCCAAATTGCCACCCTCTGTTCGCAAAGTAACCAGAAAAAACTTGCCACCAAAATAGTTGCCACATTGTATAGCCAGAATGAATTTCTTGACCAAAGTATGAACCGGCCCATGTAAATATTTTAAAACTGCTCTTTACAATCTAGAGATCAACAACTTTTAAGGAAATTGCAAATATTTAAGAAATATATTGTAAGAGGACGCATGATAATTTTTCGCCAGTTATTCTCAAACTGTAAATAAAACCAGTTATTTATAACTCGTTAATAGCAGACAGCAATGTTTAAATTACCATAATACCAATCATATTAAACTAGTTTTAACTTAACGGTTTCAATACTCAACATATAAATTGAGTTCGAATCACTTGCCGCACGACTGGCAAGGTTTAACATCAGCTTAAAATACAAAAAGTCTTTCATCATTATTAGAAAACTATTTATCATTAATAAAAAGACATCCCCTGCCAATCACTACAATGGGGTAGACAGAGGTCTAGACAGTCCTCTTAAGTCCGAACCACGTTTCGACCCACTTTCCATAGAAGATCCCTTTGAGGACAATGTAACAGGTTAGCCTGGCGCCGTCTTATTTGTGATTATTATTATAGTTGGATATCAAACAAATATTTAAAAAATAAGCTTGTGAGCGAGTCATTTTAGATTGAGACATAATATATCCGGGATACTATGTTGGATATGCAGTCACTTCTTAACTTGGAAAGTTTCTATATTTATTAAATATTACATTGCGACTATCGTCACGCAATTTCCCATACAGGGGTAGACAGAGGTCGAGTCTAGACAATTAAGTTCATTCGACCCACCTTCCACCGAAGATATTTTTGGGACAACGTGATAGCTGGTGAGCCTGTCGCCGTCTTTATGTCCAAGCCTACGATATAATTCGTACATAAGTATTTGTAAAAACCCATCGGTACGAGCCTGCCACTTGGGAATCGAAATCGGGGTCTCACTCGAAATTCCGACCATCCAACCATTCGGCTATCGTGACCGTTGTGTCTGGTCTGTGTTTCGTTATGGTGACATGTGGTATATCGATGTTTTCGACGTTCTAATAGAATTGTGCGAGTGGTGATTGTCAGACCGGCCTCGGGTCACGCTGGGTATAAATAGACGTCGCGTCAGGGCGTCGCTGTGTGCCTCTATGCACCGCTATTATTGTACATAACCCGCTTATTAAGACCAACTCCCACTGGCCCGAAAGGCACGCAACCAAATAAGTGCGGTATTACATGCGAATGCGCGGAGATGAATTTTAATTTAATAATAATATTTGTATATGCAGTCACGATGGTCGAGCGGTTGGGTGGTCGGAATTTCGAGTTAAGAGAGTTCGATCCCCAGGTGGCGGGCTCGTACCAATGGTTTTTTTTTTTAAATTATATCGTTGGCTTGGACATAAAGACGGCGACGGGATCACCACCTCACGTCACGCTGTCCTGAAAATATCTTATCTTCTTCTATATTGCGAATTGCATGAAGATACATACAGAAATAGAGAAAACATTACTTACATTGCTCTGATCCTAATATAAGTAGCTAAAGCGATTGTATCATGGAATCGGAAACAACGATGATACTGTACCATAAACACCCTGATCCGAGAAAATGTAAAAAAAAATTCTACGTTAACCCGTCCGGGAATCGAACTCGGAAACTCAGAGGAGGTGACACTTTGAAGAGTAGTCCACGGAGTTCGTCATGATTTAATCATTAATTTATTAATATTCCAAAAACTTACAGGTTTTATACTGTATGGAATCTTTATTAGTTAGCTTAAATGTTGTATAGTGTATATATATATATATATATATATATATATATATATATATATATACATATATATATATATATATATATATATATATATATATATATATATATATATATATATATATATATATATATATATATATATATATATATACACTATACAACATTTAATATAATATATAAATTAATATATATATATATATATATACAACTGGTATGGGAGGGATATGAATCCGCGATATGTAAAACGTAAACGTTATAGTATAATAAATGATCAGATAATCAAAAATATAAAATAAGTAATGACGAAGTTAGTTTCAAAACTATAACATTCATAAAAACGTAGATATATTATTATAACACGATAATAATATTTAATCTTTTCATCTATTATTATACATACATCTATAAAACAATAAAAGTATTTAAAATACTATAATTATTTTGTATTCATTCCGTAATCGTGTATCTCAATAAAACTGGCTGCATGTAAACCGTCGCGTATTCAGTTAGTGGAATCATACGTACATTTCCAAGTATGGCCGCGTCACAGAGCGGGGCCCGGCGGCACCGCGAGCGTTTAGCTCGCTTTGATTAACCATCCCGTGATCTCATTACGATTTACTGACTGCACTTGTATTTCTATTGCATCTTGAAGCTTTCACTTACGATCTGTTAATGTATTCAAAAAATAATTCGTTGATTGTTATTATTACTTTTAAATGTATCTTAATGCCCAATACAGAGGGAGAAAAAGGTCAAGTCTAGACAATTAAGTCCCTTCGACCCACCTTCCATCGAAGATATTTTCGGGACAACGTGACAGGTGGTGAGCCCGTCGCCGTCTTTATGTCCAAGCCAATGATATGAATCGTACATAGGTTTTGAAAAAACCCTTTGGAACGAGCCTGCCACCCGGGGATCGAACTCGGGTCTATCGAATCGAAATTCCGACCACTGAACCACTCGGCTATCGTGACTTTATTATAACTTTTAATTCCATTTATGTGAGTTAAATTGTACAAGTTAAAATTTTTAAACCCTAGATTAAAATATTATACCAGTTCATCGAAATATTTTTGGAAAACTATTACGCTTTTTCAATCTTTTAACTGCGTAGCTTCTGTTTTAAAAACAAATTACACAATGTTTTGCGAGTACACTAAGCATTACCTAAATTATCTCTCTTCTAACTGTCCATCCCTTTCCGCGTCTGTTTCTTTATTATTTTTCAAGATAACTTTTAAATCAGCGTCAGTTATCCTGTGTAAAGGAGCGCGGCGTGACGGTGCGCGTTGGCACCGGGCGGCCGTGCGCTCCTCGCGGAATGTAAATAGAATTAAAGCGGCCAACAACCGGGCATGCCTCGAGACCGAGGGCAGGGGAAAAAAGTTCCTTTAATTATTTATTTAGCACTAGCCGACGCACGCGGATCCACCCGCGGACTTTGACCCTGCGCGGTTGAGCAAGGGTGATTAAAAAATCAAGAAAAGGAGTCCGTTGTTCTTAAGCTCAAAAGTCTTAGTTAACATCACATTCGTACAAATATTTGGCGCTATAAAGCTCCAACAATAGCTAATAAAATCCATGAAGTTTTTTTTACAAAACAATCAAGTAATTTTATGTTTATCTGTAGCTGATATATTTTGAAATAATGTTTCAAAAAATATAATAATTTTGTAAATAAATATCTTCAGGCTATTCCAAATACAAGAGGAGACAGAGGTCTAGACAATTAAGTAGTTTTGACCCACCTTCCACCGAAGACATTTTTGGGACCACGTGACTTTTAGTGAGCCCGTCGCCGTCTTTATGTCCAAGCCAACATTGTAAATCGTACATAAGTTTTTGAAGAAACCCATGGTACGAGCCTTGAGGATCGAACTCGAGTCTATTGTCTCGAATTCCGACCACCCAACCACTCGGCTGTCGTGGCTTTTTATTTATTTCATTATTATCTATTATAATCTGAACATTCAGATTCAGATATCTTAGCTTTAAATTAAGCTGGTTTGGACAAACCGGGGGCAAACGTGTTTGCATGATCAACGTTGCACTTGATTCTTAAATGGAAATTTAGTCTGTTCGTTAGTTATACGCATATATTTTATCAAAATGTATAACGGACTAAATGTCAATCTAGGACATTGGTAATTCTAAAAATAGCAACCGGTTTAAACTTATCTGTGACCTTTAACATGTCTTACAGTTAATGTTGTATTTATAATAACGCAATCATGTGTGATAGTGTAAACGGGCCCTTACCACTCATCGTTGGCCGTCACCTGTCAAGCTGTCACCTATCAGCTGTCAGTGTGTCAAATTCGTCACGATAGCGCGATATCAGCTCCTTTCTGACGCTGATAATGGCTGATAATTTGAAGGATAGTTTTCTATGAAGCTATACATATAATTTGTTTTGATATATATTTAACATATAACGTTTTCGTATGTTTATAATTAGAAGCGCTCTTTTCTTACTTACTATATGTTTGGGCTTCACCTAGTTCTATTTTCTGGTTTTATTTCTCAAGTTTTATTTTCGAGGTGGGCAAAACCTGAAAGTTTTAACGTTTAAATGTATATCTTTACTCCATTCTCAATGATTGGGTATACAGACGTAAACAATTACAACATTTCGACCCACATTCCGCTGAAGTCACGATAGCCAAGTGGTTGGGTGATCGGAGCTCGAGTAGAGATACCCGAGTTCGATCCCCTGGTGGCAGCCTCGTACCAATGAGTTTTTTCAAAAACCTATGCACGATTCATATCGTTGGCTTGGACATAGAGATGGCGATGGGCTCACCACATGTCACGTTGTCCTAAAATATCTTCAATGGAAAATGGATGGAAAAGACTCAATTGTGGAGACCTCTGTCGATCCCTGTATCGGGAATAGCGTGAAGATATCCATTGGTACGAGCCTTCCACCTGGGGATCGTATTCCGGTCTCTGGCCTCGAATTCCGATCATTCAACCACTCGGCGATCGTGACTACAATTAGGCTTTTGCAGACAGTTATGTAACTAATATTTTGCAATGCACATGTGTGTGGGTAGATGTATAGATATAGTTGGGGAGTTGTATTCGAAAGCTTTATATTTAAATCGTCCTCTCTTTGTTCCAGATGCAATGGGTGAGTGTTCGCGGCGGGACGGGCAGGAAGCATCATAAATCATTGCGCACCCGTAAAACCTTCGTGTTAACAAAAATTCCAATCTTCATAAAACTCCGAAAAATAATTACGGCAGACGGCGCGGGTCTTCACTCTCTCTCGTTCCTCTTTTTTTTACTTCAACGCAAAATGAGTCAATCGCCCAACACTAGGAGTCTCGGATTCGACTCGCGTCGTAAACTTTGATTAGGTCATTAAAGCATGTTAATTTATTAGCTCTTAGCCTAACAGCGTTTGTTGCGATGGAAAGTAGCGCTTATAACGCTGTTAGTTATGATTCGTTTTTCCGTAACGCAACTTTCGCGTCTTCGAACCTTGTTCGCTGTGAGCCGTGGCGTGTAATCGAGAATCACCTTTACTGTAATTAACATGGCGGTGTAAAATTTCAGAGTTCACGGAGCCAGGTCTTTTTTTGTATATAATGGTCTCACTATTGATTGAACAATTTTAAACGTTACTTTTCATTACATTACTGGCATTATATTTCATTTTTATAGGAGTCACGATAGCCCAGTGGTTGGGTGATCGTTATTCGAGTTTAGAGACCCGAGTTCAATCGTCAGGTGGAAGGCACGTATGATGGGTTTTTTCAAAAACTTGTCTATGACTTAATGTACGATAAGTACGATTAAAATATCTTCGGTGTAAGGTGGGTCGAAACGACGTAATTGGCTAGACCTCTGTTCACCCCAGTATTGGGAATGTAATGTAGAATTTTTTTATATTACTAGCTGTTGTTCAATACATGTATAATTTTTTAGGGATTGGAACCCGTCTTACCGTGTCAGTTAAATACATAAAATAAAGAAATAAAATATGTAAATAAATAAATATAAATATCTTCACGCAATTCCCAATACAGGGGTAGACAGAGGTCAAGTCTAGACAATTAAGTCCCTTTGACCCACCTTCCACCGAAGATATTTTCGGGACAACGTGACCGGTGGTGAGCCCGTCGCCGCCTTTATGTCCAAGCCAACGATGAAATTCGTACATAAGTTTTTTGAAAAACTCATTGGTACTGCCACCTGGGGATCGAACTCGGGTCTCTCGACTCGAAATTCCGACCACCCAACAACTCGGCTATCGTGACTTGATTGGTTTGATCAATATGTATGTTTGATGGTCGACTTCAAAGACCCTAGGTTACATATTTCACCTTAATCCCATAAAACAGTACAGTACACAGTTTTAACTAAACTTTCAGTCTTTAAACCATCATGGCTCTCATTTGACATCACCATATTTTCTTTAAACCCCACACTGAATGTCAAGTATTCTTCATAAAGAAGGTAACACAGCCATCTCTTTCCGACATCAAACGTAACGCCGAAACAGCGAACGTTAGATATGATATTTTTTAACTTTCAAATCATGTTATCGGCTTGTCTGTCTGTCGGTCGATTTGCTCGTTCCGTATCGGCGTACAATATTAATTACAGCTTTAATGAGCTTTGTTTCTTTATCGAGTTGGTTTCTTTTCATAAATTCGCTGGGTTCCTTATAGATTTTTTTTTATCTTCACACTTTTTCCCGGTAGTGGGAAATGGTACAGAAAAAATATCTTGACAGGTAGACTGAGGTCTAGACAATCAAGAGCTTCTAACCCACCCTGCGACGAAGATATTTTTTTGGACTACGGTCTTTAGTCTGTCGCCGTCTTTATGTCCAATCCAACGATGCAAATCGTACGTTTGAGCCTACCATCTGGGGATCGAACTCGGGTGTCCTGACTTGAATTCCGACCACCCAACCACTTGGCTATCGTGAATATTTACGTTACAGTATTTTCAGACGCAGACTATTACACCACCAAAATGTTTGAACCAGTAAGTACCTAGTTTATATTACGCCAAAATAATAAATGTCTTGATAATATGATAATAACTGCTTACGGATCCCCAAACATGATTAATAGTTCAGCACTGAAGCAGGCACGGACAGCAGCACAGACGCTGATATATCTAACAGGAGTAACTGTTAATTATACAACACAATCGCCTCCACAGAATACCATTACAGAAGAACAATCGAACGGTACTAATGAAATCAAGAAACAAAAAATGTACAGAAATCGATATGTAGTCAAGTTACGAATGCTTATGTAAGGTTGTGCCATCATATATCACGATAACCATGTGGTTGGGTGATCAGAATTAGAGTCAAGAGACCAGAGTTCGATCCCCTGATGGTAGGCTCGTAGCAGGGTATTTTCAAAAACGTTTGTACGATTTATATCGTTGGCTTGGACGTAAGGACGGCGACCAAAAATTTCGTCGGTGAAATGTGGATCGAAAGGACTTAATTGTTAGACACCTGTCTGCCCCAGTTTTGGGAATGGCGTGAAGATATTTTGTTTTATTATTTTCTTTCCCGCGCATGTTGTAAGAGGCGGCTAAAGGAAAGTTGTTGAAATTATAAATAATAGGCTAATGATTGGTGACGGGAAAAGAAAAAATCTCGAAAAGTAAGAGATAACGATTAAACTGGCAGAGACCGACAGCAGTGTTGAAATTGCGTTGTCTCAGGTTCTGCGATCGCTAATTCGCTTTTCTAGTGTGGCGATATTGGCAAATTCAGAGGGATAGGATGTTTATAGACTGTTACCTTAGCTGTCACTGCCTAACTCAATAACTATAAAACAACTAATCCTCTAATGACCCAAACAGTGCCACTTGTTTTTTTAATATCGTTACACCTACAATTACAAAGATATTATGACCGATTAAGAATAATGGCAGAGGTTCAAAATTGAAAAGAATGAATGAAAACAGAAAAAAGTCATCTCGGAAATGAGAGCAAAAGGGAACATAAACCCTGTTTACCCTTCAGTTATACAAAAGAGTAAGCTTATATTATAGAGATATAATATTTTATATAGCTATAGATATATTGTTGCATAATATTATTTTTGGTGAATGATGACCGGTCGCCGTGAGATTGAGACGCGACAAGCTGGTAACGGTTGGTTGTCACATCTCAATTGTCTATGGAACATTGACGAATGGTGTTATGGCGCCTACGTTTGCGAATGACATTTCTGAAAATTACACAAGAAATGAGTCTTATAAGAAAATTGTATATTTAAGAGCTTATAGAAAAGTCGTAACAACTTGATGAGAAAATAAAATATTACTATTAAGTTTTACATCAACAACTATAGATGCTAGAACGCGACTGTCAAAAATTACAATTGTCAAAGCTGCGTAAATGGAACACGATGAAAATTCGCGCGCAAAATTCAAGATGGCAACCACCGCGGTTCATATATCAATGTTGATTTACGCGCCACGGTCGAGGTCGATGGCCGCCCGAATTTCCTACAGAAATGCACTCACCGAGTAATTTATTTGTGACCATCTATTATTTTGTAGACTCACGAGGTCCTAAACGCAGCTGACATTAATATATCATTTTACGCGACGGCGCGACTTATATTCGCCCCGTCTCTGTTTGACTAGTAGCTTATGAAAAAGTTGGAAAGGGACGGTGATCATGAAGCAGAGTAGTTTGCGTTTTCACTTTTTATAGTAGCAATATATTTGATCAGCTGATCGCCATGACGTTTACAGCTCGGGCGGAGTGTAATGTATTTCATAATTTATATTATAGTGGTTGTGTTTTTTATTCGGGTTGAGTGAGGTCAGGATTTGTTTATAATGTTGAATATTTATCTGGTGATAATACTGGCCTCTGAGTTTATGTGTTTGTTTACCTAAAAAAATATTATAGCGTATAATCAATGATAAAGTTATCTTTTTTAATGTACATTGTTGATGAAGCTACATGCTGTTGGCAAATTTAATTTACTGTCATAGATAATTTTAATTACTACTTTTTCCTGTTTTTGTCTTTTATTAAAAATTACTTTTGTTTACGGAAAATAAAAAAAACTATTATTATTACAATACTTTGCGGCGTTCGTTGTTTAATACTTCGATTAACATGTTTTACTCTATTGAAATATGAGCAAAAAAACTTGCATTGTTTGCTAAGTACCTAGTCCGCCATCTGTGCTGGCACCGCTGCTGTCTCAGCTGGTTTGCGCTAATGCGTAGCGGCATCTGCGTCGCACATGAATTTACGAACATGCTCATTTGGATTAGATGAACCAGTAAACAAGGAAGAAACCTCTTGTTATTGCGGTCCCGTTAAATTGACCTAAAATTATGCAACATCATATCGTTCATATTAAAGTTTGTTGGTAACTTTGATATTTGAGAACCTTTTTAACATCGTTAGTTGTGTAATTTTCCGTAGAAAAATTTTTCCATAGACAAAATCTAAAATGTTTGAAATTTTCTTTATGTAAAGTTTCTTTATTAAATGAAGTCTCTTGGAGTAGCATAAATATTTATTTACAGAAAAAAATTATGTTAATATTTACAATACTTATTAAGTAAAAACTATTATAATCGTAGAGCCCTACTCCTCGTGGCATGGTACCAAGAAGTTGGAGTTATTCAGCGAGCTGTTAAATTGTAGATGATGATGTCATTATCAGCAATCTTCTTCAATAAGTCATAAAATACGCCACAAGACAATACATGTCTCACATTACTACTGTCTGTCATCATACAATCACGGTTCTTTCCCGTAGGAGTAGGCAGAGACCACTTTCTTTCACTTGCTACGATCCTTACATACTTGTTTCGCTTCGACCACTTCCATTATTCTCTTCATACATGCTCTTCGGTTCAGTGTGCTTCTGACCTCGCCTTTGTCTGTTATCGATCTAAATAATTCGAATTGTTATTTGTTATGTTCTCTTAGTAGTCATACGAATTGACAGCATTACACCGATATCGGATATTAAATAATACGCGGTAAGCGCTGTTTGGTTCATCATCATCGTAACTGCCTATAAAAGTCCTCTGAAGGAAATAAACCTCACCCGTGTAGGAGGGTATGCTGTATTCGCAACGCTTTGCGACCGGATTGACGACCTCAGTTCCGGACACCTAGCTTCTTAGATGTTGGTCCTCAGCGGTCTGCTGAAATTCGGTCTGGTATTTTACGAGATGGTTATCTTGCCATCTGTAGGTAGACAATAGCGAGGCCTTATTGTCTTTTGCCCTTAGTCGTCTCTCACACCCACGGGAAGAAAGGGACGTGTATATTCTTACTTCGTAACTGCACGGCGATATGTACATGAATATCTTCACGCAATTCCATAGACAGGGGTAGACAGAGGTCTAGACAATTAAGTAGTTTTGACCCACCTCCCACCGAAGACATTTTTTTGGATGATGTGACCGATGGTGAGCCCGTTACCGTCTTTATTTATATAATTCGTACATAAGTTTTTGAAAAAAAAAAACCCATAGGTTCCACCCACGAGCTTTCAGGTTCGAACAGGGGTCTCTAGACTCCGATATTCCGATCACTCAACCTCTCGGCTATCGTGACTATCGGCGATTATGAGGTTCATATACCATATTAATACACGTATCAATGAATGTTATAGTTCTGGACTGGTTTACACGTGAAAGTGTTGCAATGAGGGTAGTTAAAATTAGTTGTAGCGGCGGCGGCGCGGCGGGCGCCTCGCGCGCACGTGGGCCCCGTAAATATTTTTGGAGGCAATCGATTTCCGAAATCCATTCTGTACCCTCGCACCGACTGAGGCGTATTGACATGTGGACATGCCTTTCAACGAATTCACCGATAAATACGTCATATGTGCACTTGTTTCTATGTAGGATTAAGTTAAATCGATCGCTTTTTTGTTAAGGGTTGTTGAGGATTTATTGAAAGTTTGATTTTTCAAAAATTGCATTGACAGTTTTAATACAATTAATTTTGCCAATGGTATGTATTTGTAATACCATTACTCTGGAAGAGTAGTGAGTGCTTCGAAATGTTGATTGAATTATTTGGTACGATACTTTTTCCAAAAAAAAAAAATACTAGACATAAATATAATTACAATAAACTGATACCGGGAACACTTGTCGTATCCGCACTAATCGAAAGGCATTAGCGCGTATCGCACGGGCCTACCATCATTAATCTACGTGACAGTTCAAAATTTAGTTACCGAGGGTCCCCTCCCCGCCCCCGCCCTCCCCACCCCGCGCCCACCCGACACTCGACGCGGCAAGTTTCCGAGCCGTACCTAAATATGGCCGAATTGCTGTTGGGCAACTCGTACGCGGTTTCATTACATCGTTCAGATTTTCTGGAACACCGTTTGTTGTTGTTGTTAAATATCTTCACGACATTTTCGATACTGGGGTAGGCAGAGGTCTAGACACCTCACCGAAGTGATGATTTCTTCGTTGTTTCCGATTCCTTAACACGCGTGCTTTAGCTACTTATTTTGGAATCAAAGCAATGTATGTGATGTTATCCCTCTATATACATACTGCATATACATACATTTGATTATTTATAACTAGCTGCCCTCCGCAGCTTTGCAAGTAGCAGAAGTTAATCCTTAATCAGCTATCTGACAGCGAAAGTCCCATTAAAATCGGTCCAGCCGTTTCCGAGATTAGCCGGAAAAAACAGAGACTGAGAAAAGTTTTATGGACAAATTTTTTATGTAAGTTCAGTTTACAATAAGCTTTTAGTGAAAAGCTGTTAATTTTTAATTACAAACAGACACTAAAATTCTTTACATGTTTTAAATATAGCCACTTGGAAAAGATAGCTATAAAAAGACTGTAATACTAACTACATTACATACATACAACACATATATTTCATCAATATACGTTACAATATCGATTCCTAAGTACCAGGGTAGCAGGTAACGGAGGAGTTGCGGCTCCCCGCCGCGCCTGCCAGCGCCAGACGCCGGAGTCTCGAGCGAGATGCCACGCTAATTGCTTTGATATTGTAACGCGTCTATGTGAGCCTGGTAATTTGGATGTAACAATGTCTCTGCAACCCCTAGTAGGTAAAAAGCTTTGATCGTATGTATGTATGTATGTCCGTAAGTTTGACCGCAAATCTCGAAAAGTGGTCAATGGATTGACTTGTAGTTTTGACAGGACGTTAAATTTTTACCCAAGAGCCTTTATATAATTATTTTTTATGCAAATGTCCATGGCAATAGGAAATATATTTTTAAACATATCAATGTATTTAAAAAAAAAACATAATCACGTTTGTGTCACTCGAATTTTTAAATTTCTCATTATTTGGGTAGATTATAAATGATATTTGTGATATTAAAATGTTTACATACTCGCCGTTGATCATCAAAGATTATTTTCACTCATTTCAACAGACTGCGCTACAGGAAAGCATGGCGGGGTTTAAAGAACTTGTTATTAAAAAAAAATGAGCATCAACCTCTCTTTGTTTCGCATTTAATATTTCGGTGTAACTTATAACTTAAAAAAAAAAAACTAAAACTCGATTGCAGCGCCAAATATTGAGTTCAATTGTGAATCTATTTTTATTATTTTTTTTTAAATAATCTGTCCAGCCTGACCGAGTCTGGAGTTCGGTGACAAACACACGTATAAGAGAATAATGAAGATTATTATTTATCTAATAGGTATTTCAGTATAATATATGTCTTATTACATTCTATTCCCAAGACTAAGGCAATTCTAGTTTCGAAGTTGGATTTTTAAATAAAAATAATAATAAATAACATTGTCCACGATAAGTTTTGGTGATAAGTGAGTCGAAAGGACTTCTTTCTAGACCTCTGCTTACCCCAGTATTGGAAAATTGCGTGAATATACAAAAAATCTAATTATTCTCTAAAAAAAAGTCACGATAGCCGAGTGGTTGGGTGGTCGGAATTTCGAGTCAATAGACCTGAGTTCGATCCCCAGTTGGTAGGCTCGTACCAATGGGTTTTTCAAAAACTTATGTACGAATATCGTTGGCTTGGACATAAAGGCGGCGACGGGCTCACCACCTGTCACGTTGTCCCGAAAATATCTTCGGTGGAAGGTGGGTCGAAGGGACTTAATTGTCTAGACTCGGCCTCTGTCTACCCCTGTATTGGGAATTGCGTGAAGATATTTTATTTTTATTTTTTATTCTCTAAAAATAATTTCTTATTTTGTAAAAGTGTTTTGTAAGTTAAATTCTCGATTAGCGAAGAGCAATGACCTTAAAACATAACGATATGGGAGGACGAGGAGCGCGGCTTCACCCGAAATACCTCGTGTCGTACCGGCTTGTAATTTTTTTTCTATGCGTCGGCATGAATAATCACATTTCCGTATACCTTCCGCGTTTGTTAGAGCTTACCGATTCGATGCCAGAACGGCATACAAGCATTAAGCAAACACAGAAAACGAACCGTGAAGATATGCGTATAGAGTTGACAGTTCAAGTTGCCGGTAGTTGGGGTCTGAATTTCACGAACGGTACAGCTCTGCCCCGCCGGCGACCCCCGTGACTGGCACAATTCGGATCCCGGTTCGGTATATTTCTATCGTTTTATTGCATTCCGTGATATTCTTGGGATATTCACTCGTTTTTATGCGTACAGTTTTGTAATGTAACCTAAGACGTAGTAAGAACAACATTTTATACATTGCTTTGAGCTTAAAGTGAGTAGATAAAGCACTTGGAAGCAACAGTATTATGGTATCGAAAACAATTAAGGTACCACACACACCCAGACCGGAGACAATGCAGTGAAAGTGGTTATCTACATTGACAGGTCCAGGAATCGAAGACGGAACCTCAGAGCTGGCGATACCATGGAAACCTTTGTGTACACCGGTGTGGTATCGCAATGTTGCACACGATTTCCCGTACTGAGATAGGCAGAGGTCAAGAGTTTGAAGTCCTTTCGACTCACTTCTCATCTCAGCTTATTTGTGACAATATGATGTAGGTTAAGGTTTTCCCACGTAAATTCTTTACATTAAAATTACATAATATTATACCACCAACATTAGAAATAGAAGGCGCTGATAAAAAATGTTCCGGTGACCCATAGCTTGACCCAGCTGATACCTGACCGCTAGTGACACGAAACTGTTCGATGATCGATGGCGGGCTGTCAGTGTCAAGGTCGGCTTTGACAGCTGTCAGAGCGGGCAGGCAGCGACTGTCAAAGTGGAGCGGTGAAAAACGCGCGCTGTCACCGCCGCGTAATGGATAGCGTTCCGGGGTTGGCGCTGTGGCTGCCATAACTGTTGTTGGGGTCATCGCACCCGTACCAATTTATATTTATTTGATTTGACAGCTTCTTAGTAAAAAGGACATGTTTTTTTTTCTCATTACTTTATTTCTTCGTATTAATTAATCTTGTTATTAATCGTGAGAGATTTATATATGTATAAGAACAAGATTAGCTCATTCCCAATTCCCAATACATCATCACGTCGTCCCCAATACAGGGGTAGACAGAGGCATAGTCTAGACAATTAACTCCCTTCGACCCACCTTCCACCAGATGGTGACCTTGTCGCGTTAATGTCCAAGCGTCATATAATCGTATAAAAGTTTTTGAAAAAACCCATTGGTACTAGCCGGCCACTTGGGGATCCAACTCGGGTCTCCTGACTCGAAATCTCGTGTCTCGGGTCTCATGACTTTCATTTCGTCACGTACTATTTCGTATTTATATCATCATAATCTTAACGGCCTGTAACATTCCAAGGGCGGAAATTGGTTTATCTTGGAGGCTTTGCCATAATCGCTACGCTCCAAGCAATCGCAATCGCAATTGGCGATCGCACTACCTTGCACCTTAGATGCTGCTACCCGACGCCGGTCTATAAATTTTGGCCTGGTATTTTATCAAGATAGTTATCTCGTCATCTGTCGGTAATGAATTACTTTTTCAACGCTTTACCCTTACTCGCCTATTAAGACACCCATGAGAAGAAAGGGGTTGGATATTTTCACACCGTAACCTCACAGCATATTCTATAGTATATTATATTCAAAATTTGTGGGAACATTATATAGCTCTGCTGTTCCGGTTTCGAAGTCGAATACCACGTTTCGTTTTAAACTGTCTCTATATATTGGGTTGTGGATATATATAATAAAAATATCGGATATAATATGCTTGCTATGCAGCGATAAAAGCCGCCATATTGTACCTACCTGCTAACTATGTTTTTTGTTTTTGTTTTCTTTATAAGTATTCAGTTTGTGTTGTAAAGTAAAAATATTATCATTAATTCATTTTCTGTAATGTTTTATACTCTTTGATATTCTTGCCGTTGCTATCGTCAAAGATTAATTATTAACTACAGCGAAGCATGGCCGGAATAGCAAGTTAAAAAAAATTAAGACTTTTTAAAGGAAAATTTGCAATTATAAAAATTAAACGCCTTTCCTGGTAAGTGTTTCCTTAAATTTTAAACTCGACAGCTCTCAGTATCAATCAAATGCAGTTACGTGACTGGAGAGAATTATTTTAAAAGAAATCGTTAGAAATTTCCGGCGCTTAAACGAAAAACTTTCAGAATCTTCATCCTTATAGTAACATGAGGTTAATTCTGTTACGCCGCTAACTTCAATTACAGTCGACCATGAAAACGGGAGTAATAAAGAATGCATTTTTTAAACACGCTCGCCAAGCAACTTGCTTAATTGCCCCCGCCCAAGGTGGGGCGGGCCGCCCGCCCTGTCGTAGCCCTCATTCGCTGTCAATTGGGACCTTTGTTCTTCACCTCGGGCGCGTCGTTTACGCTCTTTCCAATTTTCAACATTGATTCTATAGACTTGAAATCGTCATAAGAAAATTGCTATCCGTCAAAGGGAAAGCTTACGTGTTTTGTAGTGCTTAAAGCTTCCTGTAGCTTGTTAGAAGCGTGGGTGGTTGCCTTGCCCCGAGGGGAGGATACCTAGGCACATCATCGGTAGGTACGGATCGTCGGATCGATAATATGTACCTAATAAACCCGTAGTTTTTGTTTTTGGGGACTCCTTCGAAATCTGTTGTCCGTACACCTGATATTATTAACTAACTCTGTGCATCCCGGTTTTTAATGACTGTTCAACGTTCATTTCTTTTTTATTAACTTTTATCTTATAAGTGTGACTAATGACTAATACATCTGACTAATGCAAGTGTGGAAGTATGTTTTTCTATTTTTTTAGTATGTCTTTACGCTGCTTTTCTAAAATAACTCTATTTAATGATAATTTCATTATTATTGCATAGGTAATTCATTTGTTTATTTTTTCTTTAACGTACATTACAAAACAGTAGTGGAGAATAAGGCGGACTTTATGCTAAAAGCATTCTCTGGAAGTTAACTTTTTCTAAAATTTTGGTATATTTTGTAAATAGAAGTTGTAGCAGAGCAAGCTAATACTGCAATCCCTTTTCGACATATACTTACTAAACTCTCTTGAAAAGTCGGCTACAAGAAATAATCTTATCCTATTGTAGGAATCACTATAGGTGTCACCGATGCCATCACGCCATCTGTCGGGAAGTATTGCTATTTTCAAGGCTTTCACCTTTATCGCCAAATAAGGCACCCGCTGGAAAGTCGACGGCTGTAGATTATGCATCTATAACACCGCCACAAACTACGTAACGAGTCCCTACGTAGATTATATTAAAAAATATGTAATCTTCAAACTTATGTACGTGAAACTGTCACTTTTATCTTTACGATTCTGTTATCTTAATGAACAGCGCACTGCACACACCGTTTGATGGATGGCTAATTAACATATACTTAAAATACGGAAGTTTGCAACACTTGATGTATATTTTAGCACATTGTGAACTTTGATATAGAAGGATTTTTCCCGATAAAAAAGTTACGAAATTTAAAAAGAATCCTATTATACATATACATACATAAAAACTCTATATTTTTCTCTTTAATATTCGAAAATATTTTCGAAATTTGAAATCTTTCAAATAAATACATAGATAGGGACAAAGTAAGTAGCTAAAGCACTATGGAATCATAATAAAACTGAAGGTACCTTAGACACCCAGATCCGAGACAATGCAGAACAAATGGCTCTAAATTCTATGTTGACTGTCCTGCTACATCGAACCCGAGACATCAATGCTAGAGGCACAATAAAATAGGTTTGTTCGCCACTCGTCCACGTAGGTTCTCGTTTACACAAAATGGTACACATAATTAATAAGCTAAATATTAATTAATATGTTTTTAAGAACACATTCTGCCATATAGGCGTAGCAATTATTTTTTAAAAGATAATGAAGAGAGAACAGACTATAGATCAGCAATTGATTAATCTAAAATGTCAAAAATATACAGTAATTCTAATTCATAATAAATTTCATTATAAATATAAAATGTCATTATAAATTTGTACTCGACAGCCGAGTGGTTGGCTGATTGAAATTCAAGTAAATAGACCCGAGTTCGATCCCCTGGTGACAAGCTGGTTTTATAAAAAAACTTATGTACGATTTATATCGTTGGCTTGTACATAAAGACAGCGACAGGTCCACCACTTGTCACGTGGTCGCAACAATATGTTTAATTTGAAAGATAGGTTAAAAGGAAATAATTGTCTGGTCCTCTGTCTACTACTTTTATTTAAATGTTCCGATGGCGTGACGGCGAACGATCGATACAGATTCAAACCTAGTCACAAGGAATCATTGGCGCGCTATTAAGTAAATTGCTTTGTCTTAGAGGGGAGTGTCAAAAGTATTCGGATACCTAGACGTGCGTGTATGATGAAAATTATTAGTATTGAAGAAGCGAAAGAATTGTGGAAGAATCGTGGCAATTAGCGGTCTGATCTTTCTGGCTATCCCGTTAGGGACTATTCGTGAAAAATTTTATTTTTTTAAAAATTTATTATTTTAACCAAGGATATCGCTACCACGATGTTTGCGATGACTAAACATATATTTTTTTCATAAATAAATAAGTATCTTCACGCCTTTCCCAATACAGGGGTAAACAGAGGTCCGACCTTTCGACCCACCTTCCACCGAAGATGTTTTTTCTCGAAATCGTTCGTAAGGTTTAGAAAAAACCTTTCGAGCCTTGGTAATTGAACTCGGATCTCTTGATTGGATTTTCGTTCATCCAACCACTTGGCTATCGTGACTTTGTTTTTTTTTTCTCATTTCCAATCGTATTTATGTATCTATTTAATGTATGTATCTCGCGAAAGCTTTTATTTATTAGCGCCATTCTAGTGACGTTACGATAGTGCCGTCTGAATCGATTTAATTCTATTTTGTCGATGATTTGTCAACGTCTCGATCGATAGGCGAGTCGTTAAAACGTGTGTTCTTTTGTATTAAAGTGACACTGAGTAATTTTTGTATAGGATAACGTGTATATCAAATTGAATTAGCTATATGAGTGTAGTAAATTTGCAATGTCTTTTTTGTATCCGTTCGGAATTTTTTTAATCTTCACGCATTTTTCTAGTATTGGGTAGACAAGAGTCTAGACAGATGTTTAGCACAACGTGACGGGTGGCCAGCTTATCGCCGTCTTTGTATCTATGCCAACGGTTTGAATGTTTATATATATTTATAAATATCCGTAACTCGAGTTTGTAACCCACTTGGATTCGAATCTACATTCCTTCGCTTCGAGAACTGTCTCCATTAACCACGGTTAACTACAAATTAAGCGATCAAGTCGTCTTGTTTCATATAACTCAAAATATTTTCTATTTCAAAATTATTTTAAGCTAAACTCGTTCATTTTAAGCTAAACTTGTTGGGTGGTCGGAATTTCGAGTCGAGAGACCCGAGTTCGATCCCCAGGTGGCAGTACCAAAGAGTTTTTCAAAAACTTATGTACGAATTTCATCGTTGGCTTGGACATAAAGACGGCGACAGGCTCACCACCTGTCACGTTGTCCCGAAAATATCTTTGGTGGAAGGTGGGTCAAAGGGACTTAATTGTCTAGACTTGACCTCTGTCTACCCCTGTATTGGGAATTGCGTGAAGATAAATTATTTATTTAAACTCGTTCATAAGTAATTCTACTGCCTCTATCGGCCCTTCAGACAACTAGCCATTATGGATGGGAGCTAAAACGGAAAAATACAAACATTAAAAGGCAAGGAAAAAAAATCTCCCGACGGCCTTTGCTCACCAGGGCCACATAAAACACTGGGATGTCTCGGAGGAGAAAAAGCCGACTGATTTATCGTGAGAAGAGGGACATCTTCGGGCCTTCCATTATGTTTCGGGTGCATGCGTCAGGTAGAACCCTGGCAGGTGCTGCGCTCAGTGTCGTGGATCCTTTTGTACTTTTTTTTATCTTTGGTATTCCCAAAAATTTCATTTGTTACAATTATTTATTTAAACTCTTAAATTTTTTCCGTTGTATTTTGTCCGCTGTTATTTGTAGTGTATTATGTTTGATATAAATTGATCGTGTGGTTACGCTTTAAGAATATATTATTCTCCTTTCTTCACGCTAGCCAAAAGAGAGGTACACAGAAGTCCAGAAATCAAACACTTTCGATTCATCTTTCACCGAAGACATGTTTTTGGGACAAAGAGGCAGGTGGAAAGTCGACATACGTGTTTTTTGAAAAAACTCGGCAGAACTCACCTACCACCGTGGATCTAACTCGGGTCTCTTGTCTCGAATACCGATCACCCAACCACTCGGCTATCGTGACTTGGTGGTTGGACGTGTGGTAGTCCCCCATTCTTTCAGTGAGTGTCCAAAAGCCTTAGAAATGTTGGCCACCAAAAGATAGCCGTAGATTTCTTTCCTAGAGGATTTGTCATAACCACCACGCACGGCGAGCCGATTGACGATCTCAGCCAGACACCTCGCATACTGGCCGCCCGTCACCTTATCTTACTTCTTCTTCCTGCATGCATAGATTAAATATTTTCTACATGTCCGAACTTAAAGGAACAAAAATAAAGATTATCAAACGCATTCACACACACACACACACAAGAATACGAACGAAGCTACCACCTGTCACGTTCACACCTTTTTGCCGAATAGTTTACGACGGGTCGTTTAAGGGCAGGGCTTAAAATGAAATATGTGGACACCTCCGAGCTGCATTATACAGCGCGGCTGGTTTTAATTCTAGGAGCGCATTAAAACCGCATTATTGCATACTGTGCGCTCATCTTATGCAACATCATATTTTAGCTGTGGAATTGCTTCGTGGACGAGTGGCATAGATGGTGTCGTCAACTCTGAGATCCAGGGTTCGATTGCCGAACGAATCAATGTAAAAAAGCACTTTTTCTACTTTGTCTCGAGTCTGGGTGTTTGTGGTACCTTCGTAGCTACCTTGAGGTAAGAGCAATATATGTGTTGTTCCTATCTACATATTTATCCATTTATTCATCTTTCGGTTTCGTCCGCGATAAAGGATAATGAAGGCCTATTCATTGCATGCCACAAAGTTTTTATTTCATGTGGGTAGCAGCTTGATGTTATATTACTAAGTCTCAATAAAATAACACCAAATTAAATTACCTAATAATAATAATATTCTCTAGACCTCTGCCAGTCTCTGTATTGAGATATGCGTGAAGAATTTATTATTTTCCTGAATGTAAATAACTGTAGTATACATTGTTACGGATTATGTAGAAATAAGAAAGAAATAAACTTTATTTGTTGAAAAAAAAAATGAAATTAACAGATTTAAATAATAAAATAAGTCTTTAAAAACAAAATAAAATTAAATAGAACAAGCACTAGAATATAACAGATTGATCAAACCTCAAATATAATATGGATCTGTTTAAAAATGAACACAGAAAGAATCGTACTCAAATGTTGAAGAAAGAAAGGTCGTAAAACAAAGCCAAAAATTAACTTCGAAGAGATCAAAACGAATCTAGAGGGAATTGTTAAAACAATAATTAATAGCGATTACTAAGTAAAAATAATTGCCGGTTTCGTTAAATAATGCCCCACGGTAGATCTAATTCCCGATTCGTATAATCACTATTATTAAACGTCAGTTCTGTTGTACGTCTGTACGTTACGATTCCTATCACAACAGCTTTCCGAAGCAACAATTGTTTTAATTCGGGAAACAAGAAAAAAAAAAGAATTATGAATCTGTAATAACCGAGCTCGGTAACGTTTGCATTGTTTTTTTTTTAATTTTTATCTATACACCTTAAATGTTGTCCGTAGGCCGAAAGTTGAAATTTGTGTGATCTGTATCTGTGTTGGTATTTATAACCTATGTTGTTTGATATTTCGAAAATCTATTTATTCATCATTACACTGTATTTTTCAAATATTTTACTTAAATTGATATTACTGAAATTTTATATGTGACGTTCTGAAAAGTTATGAGAATTTGTAAATTTTCTACAATCGTCTACAATACTAACTATAATTTGAAAAATCCTACTAATTAATGATTACAATATCAGTTCAATATTACTATTAGTTGAAAGTCAAAACTAAAATCAAAGTTGAAGTATTTATGTGCTTCGAATTAGAAGAAGAAAATGTAATAAGAAGACATTAAAAATAACCACAATATAGTTAATTCACATCTGGTCGTAGGTCACGATGGCCTAGTGGTTGGGTGGTCAGAATTTCGAGTCAAGAGATCCGAGTTCGATCTCCAGGTGGCCGGCTCGTACCAATAGGTTTTTCAAAAACTTAAGTACGAATTACATCGTTGGCTTGGACATAAAGACGGCGACGGGCTCACCACCTGTCACGTTGTCCCGAAAATTATCTTTTCGGTGGGAGGTGTCCTAAAGGACTCTGTTTAGACCCTTGTTCCCCCTATATTGGGAAAGGTGTGAAAATATTTTTTTTATTATTAACATTGTCGTTATCGTCGGGAGCGTGACGCGGCGTCACGCGTGAGCGGGCGCCGTGCAAGGAGCGTGTTTAGACAATTTTCTTAGCAAATGCCCCGCTAGGGCCGCGCCCTCATATAAATAACGCAGTCTCGCCTCGCCCTCGCCCGATATGCGCCAGGTTATTACAATTTTTCGCGTTATGAATATCGTCGCGCGGTGCCTTAATATCCCCCGCGCCGAGGGAGTCACACCTCGACAATTCTACTTTAATTCTTATTTAGAGTGCCGCCTTATTTCGGTTACAAGATTCTTAGTATTTGTTTATGGCGTTAACTCGCACTCCGCGGCGGCGATGGGGCAATTTTCGACTTTTTCCAGCGCCGTAATTCCACCGCTGTGTAGCGGGGGCGGCGGGAACGCAAATTGGCTATCTCATAGCGCTCTGAGTGCGATAAAAGATAATGCCCGGAGACGGAGACGGTTCGGGGGTCAAGGGCTTTTTTTTTATTTCTCCGTAGAATTCCGGAGTCAGTGTGAATCGCGTGGCGGATCATCGGCTCGCTATCAATCATGCATGCGCCATTGCCCCGCCATTGTTCGAATTTCAAAAAAGGAACATGATGCGAGAGAGAGATGGAGAAGTTACGCCGGTTATGTTCGTTCCGATGTTGCCCTCCCGGAGTGTTGCATGCGTGTTTTTTTTATTCGACTGTAAAGTTTATAGATACTTTCGATTTTTAACCTACTTGTAAATGTGAAAGTTTTTATGTATGTATGTTTGTTCCACTTATAGGCCTCAACGGCTGAACAGAATTGAATAAATAGATGGACAATATGTTGACTACTTCATTTCCCATAATAATTAAAGTACTCTCTCCAATTGTAGTGATTTAATGCATAAATAAATAAATATCTTCACGCAATCCCCATTGACCCACTTTCCACCGAAGATATTTTCGGGACAACGTGACATTTGGTAAGCCCGTTGTCGTCTTTATGTCTAAGCAAACGATATGAATAGTACATAGGTTTTTAAAAACACCCTGTACGAGCCTGCCACCTGGGGATCGAACTCTGGTGTCTTGACTCGAAATTCCGACCACCCAACCACTCGGCTATCGTGACAAAAGTCCAAATAATACATTTTATAGAGTGTGACACCGTTAAAAAAGTAAAGAAGATTGTTAATGGTGTATGATATTGCCTCCCCTCATTTTAGAGGGCAAGAAAAGACTAGGGGTGGCAACACCTTCGCTCTCCCGAGACTTTTTTTCTAGTCGAGCGTTCCTTGTATTTTTCGACGGGCGTTTTTTTTTGGCGTAATGACGTCGCGGTCCTGGGAGAGTTGGTCGAATCCATTAGATAGGCGGGAAGAACTTAATGCAGCAGTTTTTTCTGCTGTTTCCAATCGGAGACGGGTGGAAAAAATGTCGTCGCATGTGTTGCCGTGGTGCGCATTAGTAGCTTTTGTAATGGCTTTTTATTCCTGTAGCTCTACGGCGTGGGAGGAGTGAGATAATGACTTGTATATGTTTTGTTTCCTATGGCATGTGTAGTTCGAAACAAGCGTTTTGTAAAATGGGGAGTTTTTTTTATCTTCGCACATTTTCCCCTAAAATGGGGTAAACAGAGGTCTAGACAATTAGGTCTTTTTGACTCACCTGTCGACTTAACTTTGGACAACGTAGTGAGCCTGTCGACTTAATGTCCAAGTGAACGGTACTATATAATTATATAGATATGTGTTTTTATAAAAAGTCATTTTATAAACGTCCATGACTCGAGTACATTCGTATTCATCACACAAATGCTTTCCCCTGGCGGGACTCGAATCCGCGAGCCTTGGTTTTGAAGACAAGGTCTTTACCACCTTGGCTGTTTGGTCTTAAAGTTAGAGGTTGCTCTTTAAAATTGATTATGAATACTGCATTAGAAGATCACGGTGTTTCAGTGGTTGGGTGATCAGAATTCGAGTCCAGAGACCCGAATTCGATCCCCAAGAGATAGGCGCGTACCAATGAGTTTTTTCAAAACTTATCTCATAACTTATATAGTTGGCAGCATCAAAAATACCACTCGTCACGTTGTTTTTAAAAATTTCTTTATCTGAACCTTGTCTGGGAATAGCGTGAAGATATTTTTTATATGTATATACTACTATTGACATAATGTTCGTTATTGTTACAGGCAAATGGTGTCCGTCGCGACGCGAGTGGTCCTCCCCCCCGGACGTTGCGCGGCGGGTCTACTCCTCAGTGTTCTTGGGCAGCCCGGGTGAATATCCAGGTAAATATGCATTCCAACATGGCTTCAGTTCTTAATATACCTCTTACAGTATTAAAGAGTAGGTGAAGAGTTTTAGATAAAAAAAAATACGTAGGATTAGATAATCTTTGCTAGATTTTACTTTTTTTGACTTCGGGTTAATAATTTTTAGATAGAAAAAATTACGTAGGAGTATTTAATCTTTGCTTTATTTAGCGGATTAAAAATAAGAGCAGATACTTATGATACATACTATATGTGGCTAAATATAAAAGCGAAAGGGCTATTTTTTATTTTCGTTAGATGCTCTAAAACTTTGTGCTGAAATTGCAAAACCTTGTTTCACTTTCCTAAAAAATTAAACACAAATCCTTACAGTTAATTAAACTTGACTTGCATGAAAAACCATTATAGGAACTTAACCCTTCTCAGGAAACGCATACTTTCAAAACATTATAATATTCTTATTCAATGCTACTAAATAACTAATCAATCAATACTAGAAACTAAGTCAAAATAATATAAAATTGTCAAAACGGGGACCTTTATAAATCCGAGACTATGAAACATACATAAAGTTCTATGATAAGTTTTTTTTTGGAAATAGGTTGAATGCATCCGTAATTAAAAGAAATTTATTATACATACCGTTAGGGGATACGTAAGCAGATTAAAAAAAAATATCTTAAAATTATTTTTTTTTATTTCAAATACACAACATAAAATGAAAGTTGCCGTCGGCACGGCTAAGTCACACAGTAATACTTATAAACACTAAAGTCAAAAATATTTTTTTTAATTAGATATTACACGTTAAAAAGGTTACAGATTAAAATGTACTTGAGAAAGGGATGTTTTAATCAGCCAGTGTTTTGTTATATTTAAACGTCATATCAATAGAGATATAAAATATTGAAACATTTGAGTTTTATAAATTTATATTTAAGATAAAAAATAAACACGTAGAATACTATCTCCAGCTCTATAAGAAGATATTGATTAATTAAACTGATAGAGATGCGTAAATTAACTTATATCATTGTGACTTATTTCTTTTCTGATAAAAAAATATGTTGGTCAAAGATTAATAATCTATGAATCTTTACCCACGCTGGAGGTAAAAATTATTAATAGCTAACTTAATATTTACATTATTCTTTTTAAAAATCCTTTAAGCAAAGTACCTAACGAACACGTTAATTAACATACGTGACCGGTCCTTCGCTCATTTCCATTAATTTCGTAATACTAAAATAATACAAACATGTTCTGAAGTCCTTAACCTAGACTTATAAAACACGTTTAAAAAATATACTGTCGTTAACAGGCAATTCGATTACTTAACGATCTGTCAAAATTAGGCGGGAAATATGCGGCAACCATTTTTCTTAGTGTGTACATATTTGTTGGTAAGTATATAGCTATAATGTTGTTTATAAATTGTAAGTTTAGATTTTTGGATTGTTAATTTTTATTTTTTATATATACGATAGCGTGATAATCATGTCGAAAAATACCAGACCAAAATCTAACAGACCGGTGATAGGCAGAAGCGTCTAAAATATCTGGTAATTCGATCACCAATCCGATTGCCAAGCGTGCCGATTGTTAAAACCCTCCTTATAATCAGCTGGACATAGCCGTGGCAGTCAGATATATAAAATACACATAATTTAATGTCTTTAACAGGCCTTGTATCTCGTATCGCTGTCTGTATGTTACTTTGTAATAGAAAATGTTGTAAAATGTTAACTTTTACGCTTTAATGAATACGTGGCATTGCACCAACTACAATCGAGCTTTAATAACCGCTTGATCCAGTACCCAACCGACCAGTTCTGTCCAAAGGACCATGTCGAAACGACTGCCTGCTAAATACTGCACACACAACAAACGCTAATGATTCGACCCGTATGTTTCCATATAAAGTAATGGCTAAATTAAACTCGCTCTAAAATAAACAAGTTCCATTAATCACGTGTTAAAGACATGTACGTACACCACATACAGACAGAACGACCACCAAAAAAATATAATCTTTCTTGTTAATCTCCCGTTACTTACTACCAGGCAATCATAACAATCTTGCACACTTTTGGGGAAATAAAAAGCCCTTAGTATGTATTGTGTGTAATTAAAAAAAAAACTTTACGCTAATTAAATTTATAATGTTTTTCCAGTATTGTGGCGCCATCTAGTGTTTCAGTTACAATGAACATGTCCACTCTAATTTATGCTTTATGCTGATGCATTACAGTTGGAATTGTATTAACAAAATAATACATATGCACCGTTAGAGATGTACTGACGAGTATTATATTCATTTCGCTTATAACCGCGTGTGGTGCTTCTGTCTCTCTCTTGTAAATCGTCAGCATCAATGAATTTCTATTAGACTAAATCAATTACAAGCCCGACACACATCCGAAGCTAATTTCGCTTCCAAATTTCGTCCACTCTGTTCTCGTAATTTACATTTTAGATTTATTAGAGTGAGACGTAGAAATAATAATGGAGTGCTTAAATCAGAAATGGAAACGGCGAAGGCGAAGTCAATTTATACGGAGCTTCGTTACAATTCCGATTTTTATCTAACGTCCCGAATGAATGCCGCCGAAGACGGATTACGGTGGACTTGGTGCCGACAAAAACGGCGATAGAGCGGGACGCTACGAACTTATCGATTCCGTCTTAGCAAGAATGGATCGCGTGGAGAAAGAGCGAGCGCGATCTCGTCTTTACGACGTGCGAAAGAGATAAAATAATTCCTTATGTCGCTATTCTTAAGTCGTTCGCTCATTCGAAACGGCACTTTACTACGTACCATTACGGTCGCAGTTTCATTGTTATGATTGCATATTGACGATTGCGGCGTGCTACAACGTAAGGTTATAACTTCATTTAACTGTGCACACGATAGCGTTCTTATGGTGTTTTAGATAAGGTCGTTATTCGTGCGTGTGTTGAGTGGCGCAGGATAGGCTGGTCGTGCACCGGCGGTTGCTATGGTTACAGGCGCGCTGGAATGTTTAGGCAGGCGGTGCACGGAGCACAGAGTAGGTACCGGCGCGAGTTGCCAGTCTCATTTTATATTTACCATTAATTTAATTGCTAATAACGATAACGTTTATTTTAATATGTAGCAATAATCGAAACTGTGTTGCCTTGGTAGCGGGCTAATGGACACCAGAATATTGAGGAGCTATTAGTCAAGATTATTTGTGTTTTTATTTCATTATCTAAATACTATCAACGGTTATAATCTTATGAAAAATATTAATGACTAAGATCTTTGATAGTGTTGTGTTATAGACATTTTTAATAACTTTTGGTATACACTTGTATGATTGTTTCTTACACCAATATGTTGGTATAACTGTTCCCAATATTGTCACACTAACCTCGTGTGTTATGTGGAAGCTCAATTATTATAAACGTAGTCGCTCGCCCACATAATTGCGACGGCTCTCGGCGTCGGCAGAGCGGGCACATTTTTAATGTTCCCTTTTCGAATTCACGTTCGAGATTCGAAATTAGTGGCGGACAGAGATGGCGAGCTGGTGATACGCGAGCGCGAGCGGGCGAGCACTCAATTGCTCAATTTGTGCCTCGGCTCATAAGGTGCCTTCGGGTTCCTTTTTCAAAAATCCAATGAAATCGATCGCTCGCCATGTCCGCAAATTAGAGCGGGATTCGTTGTTCGCCAGAGATCCGACCGATTGAGAAGGCTTTAACCGACGTAAACCTGTATCCGGAAGGAAACTTTATGTTAAGGGCAATAGTGCTATAGTTCCGTGTGTCCTGTAATCTAGATAAACGTTTCTCGGTGTGTCAAAGCGCGCCGAGTGTACGGAGGCTGGTATTTCGGTGCGGCGGTCGTGGAGCGCTCATTTCGCCGGAACCTTTTGAAGATGCTGAAGATTCTCAGCCGAACGATCGGTCGGGGTCATGCGCGAAAATTGCGCCCTCCCAATGGCCGTCTATGCGCGTTGTTTAGCGCGAAACGCGTCATTAAGGCTTCGTCTATTCTTATAGACTAAATTGCTATGGGCGGCGATTTAAATAACACGAGCCGATTCCTTGCTGTGTCTGGACGGATGCTCATGTAAAGTGCCTCTATTTCGCAACAATATTTTGTTTATTTTATATTCATAAAAGTAACATGAGTGAATGAACCATTTATATGACAAAAATACTTTTTCCTCCCACGGGAGAGGCATATATCCAACAGTGGAATATTACAGACCGTTATGTTTGAATGTTTGTATCTAAGTCCAAGTCTTCCTATCAATTGTAATGTAATAGAATTATAAAATTTTTCAGTCTAATTAAATCTTTCTAAGAAAGTTACATACATACATACATATCATCACGCCTCTTTCCCGTAGGGGTAGGCAGAGACCACTTCTTTCCACTTGCTACGATCCTTACATACTTGTTTCGCTTCGTCCACTTTCATTATTCCCTTCATACATTCTCTTCGATTCAGGGTACTCTTGACCTGGCCTTTTTTCAGGACGTCCCTGATTTGGTCTTGAAACGTCCGCCTAGGTCTTCCCCTTCCTACACTTCCATTCACTCTCGCCTTATATGCTTTTTTCGTCAATCGTTCTTCATTCATTCTCTCGACATGGCCAAACCATCTCAGCATACCTTTCTCAATTTTAGTCACTACATCTTCTTTCAGACCACAACGTTTCCTTATTTCACCATTCCTTATCCTGTCGCTCAGTTTAACTCCTAACATACTTCTTAATGCTCTCATCTCAACTGCATTTACTCTGCTTTCATGTTTCTTCTGCCATACCCAACTTTCACTTCCGTACATGAGTGTCGGAACCAAAACTCCCCTATGCACAGCCAAACGAGCCTTGTTAGACACCATCCGACTGCTCATAAAGGAGTGCAAAGCTCCATTCACCATGTTTCCTGCATTCACTCTTCTTTCAATATCACTCTCACACTTTCCATCTCTTGTGAACTTTGAACCCAGATACACAAACTCATTCACCTGTTCAATTTGTTCATCTCCAATCACTATATTGCAGTCTGTCATGACCTCATCTCTTTCAAACACCATTACTTTCGTCTTCTTTACATTCATCTTCATCCACTTCCTAACAAAATCTTCACTCATAGCAGTTACCATCTCCTGCATCTCCTCGGCTGAAGACGCAAGTAATACTTGATCATCAGCATAGAGAAAACATTTGACGAGTAACTCATTCATTCTCAACCCACTTTCATTCTCTTTTAAATCTGTCAAGCAATTGTCCATAAACAGATTAAACAGCCACGGTGACGCTACACATCCCTGTCTAACACCTTTTCGATATTAAACCATTCAGTGTACGCCCCGTTTATCCTTACACAAGCACAGGAATCCCTATAAAGAGATTGCAATGCTCGTATGAGGATACTGCTGACACCTTTCACGGACAATGCTGACCACAATTCATTCCTCACCACTCTATCATAGGCCTTTTCTAAATCCACGAACGTGCAATAGACCTTCTGGTTTTTAGCCAGACACTTTTCGGCTATGCACCGCAAGGAAAAGACCTGATCCGTACACCCCATTCCCTTTCTAAGTCCCGCTTGTGCATCCCATACTTTTTCGTCCGTTTCATTCACAACCCTTTCAATCAACACTTTCGCATACAATTTACCGACGACGCTGAGAAGGCTTATACCGCGGTAATTTACGCAGTCCTGCCGTGACCCCTTTCCCTTATATAATGGCACGATTACGGCTTTGCACCAGTCTCCCGGTACTTGCCCATCTTGCCAGCACATATTGAAAAGGCGGTACAGCTGACTAGCCACTAAGCCCTGTCCAGTCCTCAGCATCTCGACGGTAATCCTATCATATCCGGCAGCCTTACCAAATCTCATACTTTTCAACGCTTTTACTATTTCATCCACGCTTATCTCACTGTCACCAACATTTATATTAACCATGGAAGGTGCCGGGTGTTGTACCTGCACTTCCTCTCTTTCAAATAAACATTCAAAATACTCTTTCCATCTCTTTAACACATATTCTTCTCCTTTTATAATGCTCCCATCTTGACTCCTGATTGTATTCAGCTCCGAGGTAGAGGTTTTTCCTCTGGCTGTATTGACGGATTTCCAGAAAAACTTGATGTTTGACTGGAAATCTTCAGTGAGCCTCCTATCAAAATCATTCTTTTGTTCTTCTTTCTTTCTAGTCACAACATCTTTCGCAGCTGATTTGAATCTTTTATACTTCTTTCTCGCTTCCTTTATCTCGTCATTCGTCGCCTTTTGAAGTTTTTGGTTAGCTTTTGTTGCTAACCAATCCAACCACGCTTTCTTCTTTTCTTGCACAGCCTTTTGTACATCTTTATCCATCCACACATTATACTTCTTTCTTCCTTTCCTCCGTTTAGCTACTCCGCATACCTCAACAGCAACATTCACGACTCCTTTCTTAAATGTCTCCCACAAATCTTCAATCACACATATCTCTTCTATGCCTTTAAAACTTTCTATCAGTTTCTCTACATACTCGTCTTTCTTATCCTTTTCTTGTAGATTTTCCACTTTTATTCTGTCCAAAACACTCGTAGGCTCGGCTCCTCGGTGTCGCCACCGTTTAAAGATGCCATGTATTCGGGCTATGACCAGGAAGTGGTCTGTGTCAAGGCCTACACCGCGTTACTACAAAATAGTTAATAGAAAGTTACTACAAAATAAAGAAATAAATGTGTGATAATAACTCAGGGACCGGGGTGAGTTAATCATTCAGATGTTGTTACTAAGTTTTTTTAAATTTAAAAAAAAAAAAAATATCTTCACGCACTTCCCAATGCAGGGGTAGACAGAGGTCGAGCCTAGACAATTAAGTCCCTTCGACCCACCTTCTACCGAAGATATTTTCGGGACAACGTGACAGGTGGTGAGCCCGTCACCGTCTTTATGTCCAAGCCAACGATTTAATTCGTACATAAGTTTTTGAAAAACCCATTGGTACGACCCAGCCACCTGGGGATCGAACTCGGATCTCTCGACTCGAAATTCTGACCACCCAACAACTCGGCTATCTTTTAATTATATTTAAATTTATGTTAAGTTGTTAAATATAGTTTTAATGAAAAAGCGGATACCTACTAAGAAATTTGTTTGCCTTCTTTCTTTTCCGTCTACTAGGCCTCATCAAAAAACACTCAATGGAGTAATGGCTTAAGTTGCGAACTGCGAAACAGAATGTCGCGGGTTCGGGTCCACTATACAAATATTGTTGTGAACCACAGTACAAGCATGCATGGTTAAAAGGAATGCATTGCTAGATTTCTTTAAAAAAAAAAAACAAAAGATAAAATGAATTGTAGTTTAAAAAAATACACGACACTAAATGTCAAAGGATTTTAATTTAAATTTATTTAATGACATGACATTTTACAATAACTTCATATCATAACTTTATGTGAATAAGTCATGTTTTTTTTTAATAATAATTACGTAGAAATGCATTTGCAACCGCGTACAGGTTTTTTTGCTATTACATTTACATTTTACACGCATAAGAACAATAATGCGGGACCTTCAGACAACATTTCAATTATCCGTCCCATCCCAAAGAGATTGTCCATACCCCTACCATAAACAAAATCAACATACTCTTTTCATTCGCGGCAATAACGCACAATTTATTGTTCGGTGAACCTTCGACATTTACGGATGCACTCGTGTTTACGCGGACTTAAAGAGCTCGTAAGGTGTGGCAACTCAATAGCACTCCGAGGTGTGTGACGAGAATGTCGCGGCGGTAAAAACTGCCACGTAAAGCCGGCTATATTAATAATGGCGGAATAGATCGAGATCGGAGAGTAATGTATCTGTTTGTTGCCGTATCAAGCGACGTATAAATTTTGGACTTACCGTTACGGTGTATATACCATCACATTTCTACCAGTGGGTGTCGTAAGAGGCGACTGTGAGAACCTTGATAATGCAATTTGTTTTATTATGTAGCAGATTGGCGACGGGCACAACCTTCGGCACCTCAGAGTACATGGAATTCGTCAAAATCATACTTAATTAAATCATACTAATAGAGCTTTCCTTTTGAGGATCGAACTTGAGTTATTCCGTTACGAATTCCACTCGGCTATCTTTGCTCAACATCATCGAGTTTTTTTTTATTTAAAAATATACATATGCAGCAGTTATAATAAAATTTAAACTGCATATAGACTGGGACTGCTTGACAGATGGTGAGCCTATTGCTGTTTAAATCTCCATGCCAACAGCGCAATTTACTTTCATAGATATATATTTATATACACAAATATTCATTTGTACATATAAATACCCATGACTTGAGTACGAATGTTTATTCATATTCAACACAAAAGTCTAGCGGTATCCGAACCGGCGACCCTTAGTTTCGAAGACATCACAACCAACTAGGCTCACAAATAAAAGCGTGGGAAATAAAGCAGTTCTTATCGAAGTTCGATGCTGTTTCCGCAGAGGCGAGATTATTTCTCCTTTATTAGCATATAATCGAGGGTCCGGGTGGCGCGCATACTCGCCGGGTCAAGGGTCAGAGCGTCCGAAGAGTACCTTACAAATTGCAGTCTCTCCTTACCGACCACCGTCACGTAGCTATGAACAATGGAGTTTCTATATGCATTCATTGATAGAGACAACATCACATACATTGCTCCGATCCCAAAGTAGCTAAAGCGTTTGTGTTACGAAATCCAACACCCAGACCTGAGGAGATATAGAAAATTTGTTTATGCATTGACCCTATCGGGAATTGAACACGGGACTTCACAGCTGGGGACACTGAAAAGCGGTGTGTACATCTTTCATCCAAGTAATAAAATCCAGTTACAATTACTAAAATTACTAAGTGTCTTTTTAATTTGAAGTCACGATAGCCGAGTGACTGGGTTGGTCGGAATATCGAGACAAGAGACACGAGTTCGATCCCCAAGTGGTAGGCTCGTACCAATAGGTTTTTCCAAAAACTTATGTACGAATTTTATCGTTGGCTTGGACATTATGACAGCGACAGGCGCGCACTTGTCACGTTGTCCCGAAAATATCTTCGGTGGAAGGTGGGTCGAAGGGACTTAATTGTCTAGACTAGACCTCTTCCCTGTAATTGGGTGAAGAAATTTATGTATTTATTTAAGTGTCTTAATAAGCATTAAGATCCAGTAAGTGTCATAAAATTAATGTTTGAGCAATGGAGAGCGTAGTGTAGTGCATCGTGGGCGTGAGGAGCAGTTCTTTTGAGCGCAATACAGACGTAAGAGAGCGGAGTCCGAACGGCCGTCCGCTCGTCACACACACGTCTTCATCTCACCGTCCACCGTATCTCATCGACGACCACCTTGCGTTCAATGAGACGCGAGGAAACAAAGGGCCGACGTTGAATCGGTTCAAAAGTCGCGCCAAATGAAACGAGAGTTCAATCAAAAATCTCCTCGCATCAGATCGTCTCGGTGCATCGACCCGACCGTCGACTGCGCTGTAATAATACGTCTTCGGAATACGCCTCGAACTACGCAAAGTGGCGCAATGGAAACGGACTCTGTTGAGTACGATCGAAATTGGACTGTAACGTGACGGTATGTGGTATGAATTGGACTGATAGTACACGAGCGATGGCCGAAGGGTGTGTAGCAGGAGGCAGGGGGGGAGGGTTGATGGATGGCCCAATCAGGCGGCGTGGCGGAGCGGCCGCTAATCGAGCTGCCAGCCAGTGTGCCTTGAGAAGCGAGCCTGCGCGATCGTGCACCTCTCGCAGCCTCTTACTGCCCACCGTCGACAATTATGACTTACATATGTAGATCGAATGATAAGTAAAGCATTTGAAAACTTGTAACAATTCATATTTGAACGTATAGTTCCAACAAAATAGTAATAAATCTACCAAAAAGCTAGTTTTATATAGCCTATTTGGACACTAATAAATCGGAATAGTCATAATGCCAACTTATATAATTCTATCATTGATTTAAAACCATTAATCACTTTACAATATGCTTATTTACATAAACTACATAATAATGCTTTATTAATATAACTGATTCGATATTACTATGTACGTTGAATGTTAATGAATAAACGTAATGGTGACGGCAGTATTTAACACTATATAGGTACAAGGTTTGAATTACGAAGGACGTTATATGAAATGATTGATAAATGCATGATCCATCCTTGACTGAATGTCTTCAAATATACAGGTTATATGGTTATAAATTTGTTAGGCCCTTCTTTTTTTAATACACGTCAACAGAAAATCTTAAGTTATGACTCGCGATGATTTTTCTTTTATTTAATTGACGTTTATTACTATTGTACATATAGTACATGTATATACAACACCTTTATACATAGTGTAAGAATATATGTGCTGTATGTACTTACATTAACCAACTGAAAATAAATCTCATTATGAGCGCAGTTGATAAATTCAAAATGTCGGCCCTAAAACACTTCTCACGAAGATCTGCTTTAAATATCTGCTGTATGTACTAATATATATAGTATCGAGACTCTAGACCCTTAAAAAATAAAAAAAAGCTAACCTGTTAAAAATAAACAAAAGCGATGAGATAGACAGAGGCCTTGACAATTAAGTCCTTTCACCTCAATTTTAGGTCGCCGTCTCTATGTCCAAGGAAGTAAATCGTACATAAATTTCTGAAAAGACCCTGCAACTAACCTGCCACCTTTTAATTGAACTCGGATCTCTTGACACAAATTATCATCCAACCACTCGACTATCGTGACTTTAAACTTTCGAAATATACCTAACGGAAAGCACGCGGTTAACAACAAATCCATAGACGCATGCAGCAAATAAAAGACATAATGCGATCTATTGGTGCGCTCTCACGAGCGGCAGATCGATAGACACCAACTGCTGTAAACAAGCGAATGGAGTCAGGGAGAGAAAAAATGGGTCCCGGCTATTACAGGCACGTGGCCTCGGGGGCTGTCAGCGGCAGGTCTGGGGCACGTGGACACGGGGGGTGGCCGAATTGCAGGCAGACCTTGGGGGCGATGTTGGCCGATTTTCTTCGATCGGTATGCGCATGGTGGTGAATTATTTGAATGAGTTTTAGGATGTGATTGTTTTTATAATCACATGTACATTCAGAGGAGTAGGTTAATTTTTGTTTGTTATGAGGTCTAGTCTAGACAATTAAGTCCCTTTGACCCAGCTTCCACCGGAGATATTTTTGGGATAAAGTTTTTGAACCCTATTGTACCCTGTCGTACGCCTGCCACCTGGAGATCGAACTCGGGTCTGATTACTCGAAATTCCGACCACTCAACCTCTCGGCTATCGTGACAATATTTTTTTTAAATAATTAATAAGTAAATACATACATAGAGAAGGACAACATCACATACATTGCATTGATCTCAAAGTAAGCAGCTTAAGCCCTTGTGTCATGGAATCAGAAACAACGAAGGTACCACTAACACTCATACCCGAATGAATGTAGATTTTTTTTATCTTCATTGACCCGACCGGGAATCGAACCCCGGACCTCAAAGCAGGCGATACCATGAATATCGTTGTTGCATGCCACTTGTCCACGGATGTCGTAAATGTCATTATTTATGAATGTAACCTGATGTATCTCTCTATGTGTAAAAGAAATTGCAACAATTATAGGGTTAAGAGTACTTGGATACCTAGACTATGACGTATGAAGAAAATGATGAATTTGAAAGAAGCGAAAAAAGTATGTAAGGATCGTGGCATTTGGCGATCTGTCCTCTCCAGCTTCCCCAATAGATATTTATTTTAAACTGGTCTAAACAATGTTGGTGATGATTTTAAATAGATTGCTGCAGAGGACTTAATCGATAAAGCAAAACAAAATTGATTAACTAACATTATCGCGATTAATTTAAATGTTTAATATGTATCAACCGTCTGACCTATTTCGGAGCGTAATAAAATTGCGATCTTCTGCAATTCCGACTGTAGAAATCGGCTCGAGCAATGAACCGGAGACAGCGGAGTCACCTGTAAAAAGTAGCTCTCGCTTGTCGAAGATTCATCGCATTCTGTGCTCCGAGAATGGGATCTTTATAAATCAACTCGCATCGTTTTATCAAGACCTTTCTCCAACTAATCCCGCCACAATTGAAACGAATCTAATGAAACCGGGATACGGTCTACAAAAAAAAAAAAGGGCGCACCACATCGAAACCGTCTACGACCATTTCAACTTTTTTCCGGCGTTCGTTCGGGCCGCGCGGTCCTTTTTTAATTCTGTCCCCGGACTTGTATCGTTATGTCTTTTTTTTCTTCTTTCCTCTCTCTCGTTCTGCCTTTTCATAAATATTTTAAAATCGGATCCAGTCGGGGACAGGCGAGGCGAATGGAATTAGGATTTAGATATTTTCGGGCCCGCGTAATTTATGCCCCTCTTTGTTGAGATATGAATAATGAGGAGGAATGATAAATCTCGGCCGATATCGGCGGCTCTCGCTCGCCCGTCGCCTCTTGACGTTCGCTTTTGTAGTTACCGTTTTATTTCTCTGCGTCTTGTGTTTCTCCGTTCTCTATTGACTATGTAAACATTGCGTCATAGATTGGCTTATTAATCTTGCCACAAATCAAGATAAACATGTATTTCTAACGGAATAAGCAAAAGTGTAACTTAAAAGTCACGATAGCCGAGTGGTTGGGTGGTCGGAATTTCGAGTCGAGAGACCCGAGTTCGATCCACAGGTGGCAGGCACGTACCAATGGGTTCTTCAAAAACTTATGTACGAATATCGTTGGCTTGGTCATAAAGACGGTGACGGGCTCACCACCGGACACGATGTCCCGAAAAAATCTTCGGTGGAAGTTGGGTTGAAGAGACTTAATCGTCTAGACTAGACCTCTGTGGTACCCCTGTATTGGGGATTGCGTGAAGATATTTATTTATTATTTATTTATTTTATAACTCAAATTTCAAGTAACATGAAATTGGTAAACATGATGTTAGCTCATTGTTAATTTACTTTACATAGTTACTGTTTTGTATTGCTTCTAACTAAGATCGTTAGCCGATTATTAACGTATTAAATCGGATCGCATTCAAAATAATCTCATTTCAAATTCCATTGAAATCGATTCGAATCATAACGTACTGGCAGCTATTTCAAATATTCGCCTCGTTTAAAAAGCCTTCAACAAAATTATTAGAATGAGAACAAAAAAAGGTAGACTCGATGATTTACCGCCGTCAGTTCTGACAGCTCGTAGTTTTGCTCCGACGAAATTATAGTAATTTGATAAAATATCCATCTACTTAGAATAAAAGGCTTTAGAAAAAAAAAAACGGAAGAGAGGAAAGCTCGGAGTAATAGACGAGGGTATGCTTGGAATGTTGTTAATTTCCATTGTTCCACTGAGTACAACTGATGGTGCAGAGCTCATCTCGTTCTCTGGAGGATGTTCAACTGCTAACTAAATTACTCAGTCAGAGGTCAAAAGTGTTACGTTACAAGCAGCTTTTGTAAACTGATCGAAATACTAGAAAACCTCCGAGAGATGTATTTTTGTTTTTGTTCGTTCTCTTCCATATATACACTATTGTATTTTCTTTGTTAAGGTTACGACAAAAAATGGATATCTACAAACATTCAAATTCATTGTTCAACACATGTACACAATTACTTACCTACAAAGTTTCTTTGGGCTGTTTCTTCTCCGTCGGAGGAACCTCACTACGAAACGTAGATAATGCATGTTACTTATATCGATGAATAAATTATATGTTTTGATTTGTGACATTGTCTTAAAAAATTTCTACAGTGAAAGATGGGTCTGTCTGGACCTCTGTCTACCCCAATATTGGGGATAGCGTGAAGATATTTTTTCATTCGTCTATGAAGGAAATATGTTTGAAAATGATAATAAAATGCAAAGATCTCGAGTACATATAAATGTCTGTCAATCCACTCTTAAATAGTATGCTTAACCTTGCTTGGATGCAATCCTGGTTATCCGTCATTGTCCTTTCTCTAGGAATGTTCTTCCACGATGTTCGAATATACGTCAAAGACAGCAGTCGCCAGCGGCATTTCAAGAAAACTTGTATTTATTATTATAATGTTTATTTCCTTCTTAATATGACATTTCAATATACTCAAGTTATTTATTGCACTTTTTATCCTATTTTATTGGGACATCCTACGTAGAGCCCACTCCCGCTGTTAGCGTTTTTTGTCGTCCGATAATATTTTTGCATCGAAATAAAAGACAGCTTTTTATTCATAAACTTCCATTCCGAGAGAGCTCGAAAATAATAATGAGCCGGTTGTAAAAATGGCGAATTTATACGAGGCCTTAGCCCTCAATCGGCTTTTGTATGATTTCTTCAACCGGACACACTTATTAAATAAACTTTGAAAACGAAAATTATGCTCCGCGCGCCCGCACCGCACGTTTACAATAAAAACGGGGATTTGACAAGATTAAAATTGTAATTCAAGTTATTTCTGACGTGCGTCTTATTGCCTTTTCGCTACGCCGGCCCCGGTCTTCGGTCTTATTGTCCGAGCGACGCTCCTTAATCCGGTATCGGAGGTGTATAAATCGAGAAAAAGGTACACGGCGTATTAAAATTCGACTAAGTTTAATTTCATCTCATATTAATTATGTGACGGGCTCAATAAGGTCGCGAGCACTTAAACGTCAATTGATGCGGCGCTATTGCCTGTTGGTGATTGTCAAACGAAAAGATTTAAATGCGGTTATAATTCAAAAGTTTGACAGAAATTACGATAAAAATATGTTCTTGATGTCCCATTCAAAAATACTGTCGCATACATATAACGTATATAGCATTAAGTTATAGAGCCATATCTTTTAAGTGATAGGAACGCTGGAGAGTAGTATCTTATATCCATTTCTGCATAATTTTTTTTATTTATCACATGACCATGGATACAAAATCTTTCAGTCGAAAGATTTTGAAATTACAATTTCTATTGTTATAATGCATAAGCAAACCTTTTCTAGAAAATTGATGTAACAAAAAATTTATTTTTGAATGACAAGAAATGTGTTGTAATATAATAACTTTGGTTACAATTTTAGTAAGTAGCAATGACTAAGCAAGTTAAGTCGCGTGAAAGAGTTATCATAAATAAATAAATATAAATAAATATCTTCACGCAATTCCCAATACAGGGGTAGACAGAGGTCTAGTCTAGACAATTAAGTCACTTCGACCCACCTTCCACCGAAGATATTTTCGGGACAACGTGACAGATGGTGAGCCCGTCGCCGTCTCCATGTCCAAGCCAACGACTTATTTCGTACATAAGTTTTTGAAAAACCCATTGGTACGAGCCCGCCACCTGGGTATCGAACTCAGGTCTCTCAACTCGAAATTCCGACCACCCAACCACTCGGCTATCGTGACTTTTTAGAATTTAATTTTTTTGTGATAATGAAAAATTACGAAAAGTTTTTTTCTATATTTTTTACATTTTGATGAAAAGTTATTTACTTAGGTGCGTATAAAATATATTGTCAAAGGCAAACGTATAAAGCGCGCTTCGAACGTCAAGCGGTTGACATGAGAAAAAGTGTCATGGCCGCCGTCCTGCCTCGGTATTGCTGTCAATTTGCGATGGCATCCAAACGTTATAAAAGCGTTGTTTACATATAACTTTAAACAAAAGATTGGAAAGTGCAGATGATAAATGGGAGGCCTTGGATATCACTTATTTCACAAAATTTAATTTCATTGTTTGAGCATGTTACGTGCATGATTATTGACGTTTTACTTTTGTGATGTAAAAACAGAAACTTGTATTATTATATTCTTAAACCCGGTTATTGTGTACTACATACAAACAACCTATTATTATTATTACTGTCTTTTATGTTTTTTCTATTTTTGTCTTAACTCATCACTGTTTTTGTAGTTTTGACCAATATTGAAACGAATCTTATTTTGGGACACCGTAACTGGTGGCTAGCTTGTCGCGATCTCACTGTCCAAACCAACGATGCAGTTCGTGGTTAAGTGTCGGAAAATCACGGTACCAGTCTTCCTCCTGGGGTTTTAACTATCGTCTGTTATAACATATTAAATAAGGAAAAATCTGTAGTTATCTAAACACGAAACTGCACATTAGAAACTAAAAACACATGAAAACCGACATTCTTCAAATAGTAAAATACATTACCATTTTTTTTTCAATAGTAAAAAAAAAATATAATATCTTCACGCAATTCCCAATACATACAGGGGTAGACAGAGGTCCAGTCTAGACAATTAAGTCCCTTCGACCCACCTTCCACCGAAGATATTTTCGGGACAACGTGACAGGTGGTGAGCCCTTCGCCGTCGTTTTTTTCAATAGTCAGCTTTAATTTTCCGATTGATGTATTTTCACCCACGCCCATTATTGTCTGTAATTAAACGAAATATGCTTATAATAAACATTCACATTTTCCCATATTTGGGTCGTAACAGACGCGTAAGCTGGCAACACGCATCATAGAGGCGATCACGGCCGCCATTACCGGAGATTACCTCTAATGTAATGTGTCGGTGATTTGAAATAATCACGCACAGATTACGGACAAGCGGATGTGTTGCCATTTAATTAATGTATGTATATTGACATTAGTCCATGTACATTGTTTGAGTTATTATCAATTTGTTAGTTAATTTTAGCTAACGAGTGGGAAAATTTTCAAATTCTTTTCTTTAACAAGTAATGTTATTTCAAAGAAAATTATTAGTATATTGAGGACCACTACGAGCGAGCACGGTGGTGTTAACACCGGTCTTCGAAGTGTGGGTCGCTCAGGGGTCACGGCTACAATTCTCAGACGTTAAAACCACTTATTACTTGTCTCAGGGTCTGAGTGTTTGTGGTACCTATGTTGATTCCGATTTACACAAGTGCTTTAGCTGCTTACTTTGTGATCAGAGCAATGTATGTGATGTTGTCCACATAAGTTTTTTAACTTATCTTCAGTAATAACATGTAAAATACGATCACTAAAGTTATGAGTAACTACATTCTCTAAGCGTCTATTTGCGGTTTACCTGGTTAGAAGGGGCCCGGAGGGAAAAAAAGGTGAATAAAAATGACAAACGGACGTAAAATAAAACAGATACTAACGAGAGCTAGCAAGGCGTAATAATACGCGTCGGTCAGGCTAAGAGCTGCGGTTGGGCCCAACAATGCGAGACCACGGGCCGTTTTGTCATACGCCTGAAGAAAACTAGCTCCGGGAATGTTCGTACGCGATAGCCGTACGTCCATTATTTAAATTACACCGCCCTGGGTGTTGATATGTGGCCGTGGAGCCAGGGGTACGGTTGTGTAATTGAATTGATTTTATGTGATCGATTTTCTTAGCGTTATTTCACTACTCGCTGGTAGATGGCGCTATTCTCTGTAACGAATAATTTGTTAAATGATCTTCACTCACAAAGAAAGCTTTAAATTTATTAACAAACAAAACGTAAATGTTATGTAGTGAATATAAGCTCTCCTTCAGTTCTTACCAATACTGTTCCATTATAATCATTTGAGTCACAGCTTTACCATAAGTACAGTATTCGCTTTTCAACTATATTAACAACAATAGTTACGAATCTTAGAGTTCATTAAATGATTCATTGGGATTGTAAAATATTTCTAGTACGATGTTGCCAGCTAATAAGTTACATATGTGTTATTCAATATACGTGTAATAATTGTATAAAAAAATATCATCACGCAATTCCCAATACAGACAATAAGTTTTTGTACGAAATACATTTTTTGGGACAACGTGACAGGTGGTGAGCCCGTCGCCGTCTTTATGTCCACATCAACTATATAAATCGTTCATAATATTTAAAAATAATTAAATAGGTTTTGAAATATTGTTTCAATATTAACGATGAGGCTGATACACCAGAAATACATAACAATGTAGATGTTTATGATACATTTAATAATTGTATAAAAAATATCATCACGTAATTCCTAATACAGACAATTAGTTTTTGTACGAAATACATTTTTTGGGACAACGTGACAGGTGGTGAGCCCGTCGCCGTCTTTATGTCCACATCAACGATATAAATCGTACATAATATTTGAAAATAATTAAATAGGTTTTGAAATATTGTTTCAATATTAACGATGAGGCTAATATACCAAGAGTACATAACAATGTAGATGTTTATGATACATTTCATATTCCGGAACCGTAATTGAACATCACATGTAAATACGGCTCGAGCTTGCCATCTCTTTAATATTTATGGCGCCTTAGTACTTTTGTAGCAGGTGGTAGGACGATTCTATTTATGTTGCTTGCTCCTTTCCAAACGCTTTTCCTTTGTTTTTATTTAATAATCCATGGTAGCTTTGAAAGCTTAAATTAGCTTTTTCTATTTTCACATTTTCCTAACATAGGGGGAGGCAGAGGTCTAGATAATTATGCCTTTATGATACACCCTTCGCTGAAGTCTATATGGTAAAAAGTGACAAGTGGTATCACACCATAGCCGATGTATATCCAAATGTAAGTAGTCAGTGTTCCATGTATATTTGAATATGCAAAATCATTGTTCTTCTCTCTTCCACTGGGGCTGTGCATTTATCTGAAATTAAAATATCTTATATGTTAATCCCGGTTAAAAATATCAGTGTATCAGAATACATTCAAATTATTCATGCGTTTTACCTGATTTAGTACAGTAAGTAACATTTAAAATTTTAGTAATAATAATGAAAGGCTTAAAGACAATTATGCAAAGGTAATTTGCCGTTTAAAGCCAACCTCTGTTTGGAAACGCGGTTCTCTGTCACTACATCATCAAACTCGTCACATAAATCCCGCAGATTTCGCATAAATTTGCATCTTAACGCCGAGCCGTCGCAAGACGCTCGCCCTACAACATTTAGCACTCCATAAAATTAGAACAAAAGACAATCACCAATTACTGGAGAGCTCCGGAGCGCCCTCGGGCCCACGTCACACGGACGTCCAGAATTAACCAATTTGATATATTATTTAGCCGCAGGCGAAGGAAATGTTTTCGAAAATGTTATTCCAATTTAAAAAGTGTTTTTTTTTAATTCGTTAGTGTTTTTTTCATGTCGATTGCTACACGTAATGGGTTAGGAATGAACAATATTACCAATATATAAAAATACGAAGCACACGACTGTACTCTTAAAGCTGGGATGGACAGAGGTCTAGACGATTTGGTATTAGTGTCCCACGTATCTATATATAAAGATTATAACAAATTAAAACAAATTAAAGAGAAAATTTAAAAATTGTGCAAACTTATTCTGAATGACAAAAAAAATTAAATTCGTCTTCACGCGATTCTCAATACTGGGGTAGACTGAGGTCTAGACAATCTACAGGTCAAAAAGTCTTTTGGACCCACTATCCAAGTTGAGATAATGTGTCAGGTGGTGAGCTTGTCGTCGTCTATATGTCAAAGTCAACGACATAAATCGTATATAAATTTTTGAAACAACCCATTGCTACGTGCCATCCTGGGGATCGAACTCGAGTCGCTTGACTCGAATTCCAATCAACCACTGGGCTATCGTGACTCTTTAAGGAACTCAATAAATAAGTTGATTTGTTATTGTGTCTTTAGCAGCGGCTGACTAGCTGATGTTTGTGTTTTATTAGTTAATTATGATGAAGTAGGAACAGTTAACGGAACGTTTCTGTAGGAGCCGACATAACTGATGTCAGCCGCTATTCGATGAAGTCTGTCGGCTAGATTCCAAGTAACGCACAGTTACAGAGATGAATCATGATTGTTACATATCAAACAGTTTCTAGAAAACAAACAATGACGTGTATATGTTATGTACATAGTTGAGAAAGTTTTTTTTTATATTATCGCAAGTGTCTAAGTATGAGGTAGACAGTGGACTAAACAATTATGCTCTTCGGTACGAGCCTACAACACCAAGGAGTTTTCCAAAAACCTATTTACGATTTATGTTGCTTGAATATAAAGTCGGCGATGGGCTCACCATCTACCACCTTGTCCCAAAAATGTCTTCGGCACTTAATTGTCTAGACCTCTGTCTACTCCTGTATTGGGTACGGTGAGATTTTTTTGACTTTTTTTTATGAGTTAATAAATTCAGACTTCAGAAACATTGCTCTGATCCCAATGTAAGTAACTAGACTTTAAAACTTTAAACGGGTGGCGTACACAATGGTATTCCTGATGTCGCCTGCTCTGAGGTTTCGGGTTCGATTCGGTTGATCGGGACAGTGTAGAAAAGACTCTTTCTATATTGTCTAAGTCTAGGTATTTGTAATAACTTCCTTGTTTCCGATACTATAATACAAGAGCCATAGCTACTTTGGGATCAAAGCAATGTATGTGATGCTGTCCTTATGTATGTATGTATTTATTTTTTTATTTACCACCTTGAAGAGGTGTGTGTTCTTCCTTTACATCAGGCTATATATCTGGCAGGCTAAAATAAGGATATCTCCTAATTAACCTAAAATAAGCACAATACACTAACTATATCAATTAAATTCATTACTGGACGCCTCTTGCCCCTGCACTTTGACAATGCAACAAAAGTACCGCATCTAGATTGTCGAGCGCATCTATATTTATGCGCACGCGCACGTTCAGTCCCCGCGTAACGAGGTGGGCGGCGGCTTCAGGCCAAAGGAAAGACGTTTCAGTTTAGATCTACATTGGTTATTAGAATGGACGGCGTCTTTTGTCGTATTTGGATTAGACGGATATGTACGAGTAATATAATGATTTTTGTTCAGTGGCTATCCAATTATATGAATGGCAGTCCGTAGGTACATAGGCATAAACTTACATTGCTCTGATCCAAAGTGAGAATACAAGTGGTATTATGTAATCCCGAGACCCGAGACAAAAAAACTTTTTCTACATTGACCCGGCCGGGAATCGAACTCGGGACCCCGGGCACCATGAAAAAATAGGTGTGTGCCACTAGTCCACGGATACACTTCGTGAAATTAAAAGATTCCATAGAAGTCTAATTAATATAAAGAGAAGAAATACTTAGACCAAGTCGCAGGCAAAAGCTCGTTATAATAAAGATAAATGACTGCAAATATTTTTTTCTAAAGACCGTAACCCTTTACGGTTTTTGTTTGAAAACAATTTGCTATATTTGTCATCGCTCCGTAGACGTAGGTGGGCATATCGCTTTGTATCTCTCGCATTATCCGCCCACGGGGCTTTAATGCACCTAAAGTGCCTTTTTGACGTACGCCGTGTACGCGATAGTCTGGACATAATACAGCTAAAGTCGAGCCTCGACGTGCCTATGTTTAGCACGCTTACAAACTTATTTGACTTTATCTGAGAACTCCGTATTGAGTGACATTGTTAAAGATATATTGTAGTTGCCATATGTGAGACATCTTATTACTTCAGGTGTTATCTTTTGACGACGACTCAATAGCGTAGTTGTTACTGAACCTGCCTGCGAAAGTTAAAGTTGCGGGTTCGAATTACGCTAGGAGCAAACATTAGTGAGTGAGTCATGGATGTTTATATATGAAAATTTACCTTTTTAAGACACCATAGCCGAGTCGTGAATGATCGGAATTCGAATCAAGAGACCCAAGTTCGAACCCCAGTACACGTACCAATAGGTTTTTTTTAAAAAACTTATGTACAATTTATATTGTGGGCTTGGATATAAAGTCAGCGACAGGTTCCAAATGCCTTCGGTGGGTCGAAAAGACTAAATTGTCTGGACCTCTGTCTACCCAAGTATTCGAAATAGCGTGAAGATATTTTTTTCCAATCTCTTGGTCAACCAAGGCAAATTAATGTTATTTAAACTGAATTCATTCTTTTTCTTTTGAATAATGAAGTATCATCCTGTAAAAAACCAGTAAATAACCTCCCCATTCCCAGTAAACAAGTAACAGGAACACATAACAGTGCAATCACTATTTGGCATGCCGTTGATAAGCTTATTACGCGGCAAATGTGCGGGCTTATTTATGCGCGCAAGACGCGCACCAAAAACGCGCTCCGACATCAATCCCGCGTTAATCCCCGGATTATTTGCGAAATGAGCGAAACTGCATTTAACTACGCGACGCCGCTCGCGCAACGGTTTATTTTGGTCCCTGCAAATGATCGGTGAATACCTCATCTCGTTCATGACGCCCTGTCCACTAATGTTGCCAGCTTACAGGTGTACAGTTCTAGATGAGTTGCGTATCTTCATGCCATTCCCAATACAGGAGTATACAGAGGTCTAGATAATTATGTCCTTTCGATTTGATTCAAATTCCGATCACCCAACCACTCTCTCTCTCCCTACCTGATTTATTTCAGGTACAATATAGTATAGTATAGTTGCATTATCATCCCTCCTTACAAAATTTGCCTAATAGAACGTTGCTGTGCCATCTGTTTCCAGCGACTCCCAGCAATATTGTGTTGGTTTCGCTCCCATTTTGTGGGGGGATGTCCTAAAACACATTTGCCTATACAATGTTGCCACCCGAGAACCTTTCTTTCCCAACATTTGTCAGTTCTACGAGCCGTGGCCGACCCAATGCCACTACAGCCTACAAAAAGAATAACATAGACAATATTTGGGTAATTGATTTAATCCCTAACTATAGTTATTGCGATATATTGGCGTCTCTATCGTAAAACGCGCATTTTACGATCTCTTGCTTAATGACTGGCCGCTAATTTAAATGGCGGGCCGCATCCCTACGCGAATCGAGATCGTTGACAGCTCTCACGTCACAGTGACAGATGGAATCCGCGCGAAACTTGACATTACCGCTGCAGCTACTTCTTTTGGCAAACATTCATTCTTGCATTGCGCCTTTGAGATTGCCTTTTTGTTTTATATAGTGCCAAAAAAACTTTAATGTCTCGAATGTATACTAATACATTATGCTGCAATTAAACGGCAAGTTACGAGTCAGTCGGTGTTAACGAAAAGAATTTGGCCAAATTTCTTAGCATTTTGTAATACATAAAACTTTTTTTTAGTCTCAATGAACGTGGAATCATTATTAAGGCCAGAAAAGATTTTTTTTATTTTTTTCATTCATTTCGTTTATACAGCACAAGTTAACTGAAATATAAAAATGCACAAAGCGTTCAGCTCTGGACAGTGCCACCAGCATTAATCCATTTCTTACCATACATTACAACTTAGTGTCATCCTATACTGTTTTAATTTGTGCAAATTGGCCGGATTAGCGATCAATGTCCAAACATCCATTATCTTGGACGCTGCTTGGCTTTAGTCATCGGTTTGCTTAGTTTTCGTCTAGTCTATTTCGAGTTATTCTACTATCTATTGATTCTGAAGGTTTTCCTGTAATCAACTTTTATTACACCTACGAAAGACTGGGTGACCTACTTTTATGTTATGCTGATACCAAATGAATTATTTGTTGTGAAATATGTATCGCTGTTTATAAATTTGTTCTCACTTGAAATTGATGTATACATAAAACTTTATTATGGCATTAATGTGTTATAATAACCTTAATATTCGTCTCGCGTGTCGCACCGATGCGATCGCACCGTAGAATTCTTAACACGTCCTATTCAAATAACAATTAGTTACGGGCTAAACGCATTCAAGACCAGCATTCTGAAAGCTTGCCAGACGCAGTAGTAGGAACTACTAGTGTTACTGACCTAAAGTGGACCGTAGTTTCTTCCTTTAACACCGTTAGTGTCTGTGTAACTTATTTTATGCGTTATTGTTATTTCGGTCGAGCTCCTCGCCGTTCGCTTGGTACCTCACTTGAATAAATTCAACGCAAGGAAGGTGGTAAATAATTCGTAGACTTGCTAGACGATCGAGTGCGCGCGAAGAATGTTAATTGACCATGTTTAACACCGTAAGATTAATGTCGATTGAATGAGTCTCATTCGCAGACAAGATGTAGTGACATGATTAGGGAATCTAAATTGAATAAACTTTACGATTGTCACGCAGGAACTCGAAGTGAATCAATAAAATACGTTATCCAAAAACATTAACAAACTGTTCACAATTCACGGCTCACATATATTACCTGTTTAAATGTTTTTTTTTATTTTCTACATACCGAGTAGCATACCGACGATTCGAAACATTCTGATGTATCGTATCTTGACTGATTGGTGGAGTCGGTCGGGGCTTAATTAAAACTCGCATTTCTTACAAAGGAACGTTTAATTTTAGAAAATAAATTTACACGAGCATCTTACGGTCCCTTTAATAAAGCCCATGTTCGTTTAAGTTAACAGGAATATGGCGGGGAATGCGATGGTATCGGTGAGGAGCACTCCACGCTGTATCGAGTGATCAGTATATAGGACGATGACATCGAGCGGTTTCTCGATAACGACGGACGGGTACACTTTTTGTTTTGAGTATTAATTTTCGCCTCGCGATACAGGGATGATACTGCCGGTAAAGTAATGTCTACTTTGTTACGGTGGATCAGATTCTGCCTAAAACTTTAATGTAGGCACTTAACTGAAGAGTTAAGAGCACGAAAACCGATGGTTTGATGATTATCTAAAGGTTATTAAAGGTGGGATTTAAATTTTATGTCTCAACCGATACTTTTTATTTTACTGGTCGTTAATTAAACAATAAAGCAGATTATGTATGAGTAGAAAAACTGGTTAGAAAAATTGGTTTCATCGTGAACAATGAATATTTTTTTTTATTTTGTTTGCACTTAAACTTCGAGAGGCGAGTAACCAATACCAGAAACAGATAAAGGATGGCCGGTGTCTGACGTACAAACGGACAAAACCGCGAATTAATCACCAGACAAGTTAGTATAATGTTACGGCGTGTACCAGGCAATCATGAGCCGGGCGGTGTTCATAAATACGCGATATGAGCGGCCGCACACGGCGCGGGATTAATGCTCTCCTGGTACCGACCGGTCGGCCGCTACCAGGCTGCGTAGGCGACGCCAGGCGACGCACTCGCATTACAGTCGCCTTACTTATTACCACCGGCTTATAAAATTTAAAAATGAAGTCACACGAGACAGAGCTACTTGATACATGTCATAGGTTTTGAAAAGAGAGTGATCCAACTCTCCGATGTACACCTACTACCTACCACCTTCGTCTGCGTTACATTTAGTTAATAAAAGAAATGTATATTTTGTAGAGGTCGCGTAAGATCAGGTCTAAGTTAGCGTCTACATTCTTAAATGATTAACCGTGTTAAATTTCAAGTAGATCAGGTGTGTAGTTTTAGATATCTCTTAGATATTTCACTAATTTGTATTAAACATTAATTTTTATAATGACACTGAGGTCATCAGTATGAAAGAGATTGAATGTGCGATTAGAAGTTTGAAATGTGGTAAGGCTGCGGGACTAGACAGAGTTACTGCTGAAATGGTCAAGTATGGTGGGCCACGCGTCTGGGACAGCTTTCATCTGCTGTGCAATTTGTGCTGGCGAACGGGGGCTGTTCCGGATGATTGGCGATCCGCGGTCATTGTGCCTTTATATAAAGGTAAAGGTTCACATTATGACTGCGGGTGCTATCGGGCGATCAGCTTGACCAGTTTAGCAAGTAAAGTTTACTCGAAGGTTTTGACACGTAGGATGCAAGAGAAATCGGAAAGATTTCTATGGGAGGCACAATGCGGATTTAGACCTGGAAGAGGATGCACGGATCAAATGTTTTCTCTCCGCATGATCACGGAGAAGCTTCTGGCTGCTAACCAGAAGATTTTCTGTGCTTTTGTGGATCTTGAGAAAGCATTTGATAAGGTTGTAAGGAAGAAAATGTGGGAACTGTTGCCGGGGTATGGTGTGGATGGTCGATTGCTAAGGGCTGTGCAGTCACTTTACTGTGACTGTAAAGCCTGTGTGCGGGTAGGGCATGACCTGTCACCCATGTTTAGCGTCCAAACGGGCGTAAAACAGGGTTGTGTCATGTCTTCCTGGCTATTCATACTGTATCTCGACAGCTGTTTACAGAAGCTGAAAGATAGCTGTTTGGGTGTGAAATTGGGTGACATAAAAGTAAATTGTCTGCTTTATGCTGATGATGCAGTGCTTATAGCACCATCAGAACTGCAGGCATTAGTCACGTGTATGAAAGAAGAATGTGAAATTAATGGTCTCCGTTTGAATGCTAATAAAACTAAGGTTCTGGTATTTGAAAGGGACGAAGAAAGAACGAAGTGCGAAATTTGGGTAAATCAGGAATGTCTAGAACAGGTGAATGAAATTGTATACTTGGGGAGTGCGTTTAGCCGGGATGGAAGATGTGATTTAGATGTGGACAGGCGTGTCGCTGCCGGGAACAAAGTCAATGGTGCCCTGACTGCGTTAATCAAAAGGCAAGGCGTTGTGAAAAGTGCACGCCTTGCAATACATAACGCAGTGTTGGTACCGACTTTGTTATATGGCAGCGAAACCTGGGTATGCCAGAAGAAGCATAAAAGCAGGTTGAATGCAGTGGAGATGCGATCTCTTCGTAAAATGTGCGGCCTTACCATGGCTGACCGAAAGCGAAACGAAGAGATTCGCAATATGGCAGGTTTGAAAGATGACCTTGTCTCAAAAATGGATAAGGGCGTGCTTCGATGGTTTGGGCACGTTGAGCGAATGAGTGAAGACCGAATGGTGAAGAAAATATATAGCGCGAAAGTTAATATTAAAAGGTGTCGAGGTAGACCGAGATTAACTTTCGAAGACCATGTGAGCAAATTGCTCGAAGAGAGGAGGGTCAAGAGTACTCGGATACCTAGACGTGCATGTATGAAGAAGATGATGAATCTGAAAGAAGCGAAAGAAGTATGTAGGGATCGTGACACTTGGCGATCTGTTCTCTCTGGCTACCCCGTCAGGGATTGTGCGTGAAGATAAATAATAATAAACATTAATTTTCATCTCAATTCGATCTGTAGTCTTTCTGCCACATAGATACAAAAAACTAATGCTCACAATCATAATGTATCCACAGCATACGTCAAATGAAACAAAATTCTAAAGGAATAAAAATCACAATCGCTCCAAATAACTCGTTATATCAAATTAAACGTCCGCCTAACAAGAGCAGACCGAAAGTAATGGAGAAAATTCACATTTGCATTTTAAACAAGCCGAGGTTCGGAATCGAATCAGTTGGAGTTCATCATCGGCTGCCAACAGCGACCCTCGCTGACAGTTTAACCCTATTTAAACGGATGCATCGGACGAGGGAAGCCAATGCATATTTAGCCGTCACCCATCTTGATTAACATACGCATAGATACACAGGCATACGCATGGATGAGCTGGCAACTATTTTATTTCATATTTTATAAAAGAAATATATTCACGCAATTCCCAATACAGGGGTAGACAGAGGTCAAGCCTTGACAATTAAGTCCCTTCGACCCACCTTCCACCGAAGATATTTTCGGGACTACGTGACAGGTGGTGAGACCGTCGCCGATATAATTAGTACATAAGTTTTTGAAAATCCAATTGGTACGAGTCTGCCACCTGGGGATCGAACTCAGGTCCCTTGACTCGAAATTCCGACCACCCAGCCTCTCGGCTATCGTGACTATAATATATATGTGATGATGTATTCTTTGGCTTTTTGGACGAGTGTTTGGAATGTTATAAAGCGTGTGGTAAAAAATTTAAGGCGGAGAAAAGATAGGGAAATAGGACTAGGAAAAGAAATTCAGGTTACCTCAATCTAAATGAAATGCAGACTCCTACATGGGTAGCACAACTAAATTGCTCCTGAACGAAATTCTGTGGGGCCATAGTATCGTTCTGATCGAGCCTGTTTATTACTGCAGCCGTATAACTTTACATGCTTGTTTCTTTTTTTTTATTATCATTTTCGTCTTAATCTTAAAGTGATATTATTTAAATGTACCACAAACATAGACAGGCAAGTGCTATACTTGCTAACTATAACTCAACGTTATTTATTTTTCATTTATATTTTTTAAACTAACGTATTTAAACTTGTACAATGTTTGTGAACTTTTTTATGAGTGATAAGAGTGTAATTTTTTTTTTCACACAAGCAATAACATTAACGATAAAGACGAAATGAAAACACCAAATAAATTTCTGATAAATACACTCAAATATTCTTCGATAAACGCGATGACGCAATCATTCCAGTTATCTCTTGAGAATTAGATTCGCGTATTTTAAAATTTCAAGATTTCCCCAAAAACCGGACTGTGTAGCGGACCCGCCATAAAACACAGCGCCTACCTCAGTCGTATCGGGTTTAAAACCATCCGAATCTCACAGGATCCGACAGTCACGGTTAATATATGCGATTTTTATCAGTTCCCACCCGGACCGAGAGGCGGGCGGGGTTAAAAATATGCAAAAATCAGCGTCCCGGGGTGAATATTAAGCAATGTAATTTTGTTTAATATCACTGAATTAAGATTCAAATTGAAATCAATGCGCGAGCGGTCGAGAGGTATAACCACATTCATTATCATCTTTTATTTCGATCGTACACATGATAAGATTTATATGTATATATATCTTCACGCAATTTCCAATACAGGGGTAGACAGAAGTCTAGTCTAGAGACATTTTTGAGACCATGTTACTGGTGGTGACCCTGTTGCCGACTTTATGTCAAAGCCAACTATGTAAATCTTACACAAGTTTAGAAAAAAGTGACACACATGCCATTTGGGGATCGAACTCGGATCTCTTGTCTCGAATTCCCATCACCCAAATCACTCATCTGTCGTGACTCTAAACAATATAAAGACATGATCACATCAAATGAATAATCAATCAATGCAAGCGAAGGGACAGTTTAAAATGCAAGAAGCAAGCACCGACTTGGATTTCAGCGCACCCAAAATATGAGCGGATCTGCGGAGTTACGGCGGATTTAATGGTCCATAAAGGCACCCCATAACTCGGCTATCAGCCGGATCATTCCGAGTGTTATTCCCTCTTAATTGCCCGTTCCGGGCGGAATCGTCAATTCGAGATATTAAACTAATTTTCAATGCTGTGTAATCGGGCAGACGTGAGCGTCGCTGGTAGGGTTACAATGTTGCGAGACTGGCTAGAACGCTGTTTCTGGAAACCTTGGGATTGTTTCTGCTTTTTCTTTTTGTATCTTAACGCAAAAGTCTATGAAAAGTCACATCTGATATTAACAGGTTATTTTATTATCTTCACACATTGTCAGAATACTGAGTTAGACAGAGTTCTACACAATTAAGTCTACGACCCGCCTGTCACTGAAGCCTATCTGTGACAAGGTGACAGGTGGCGAGACTATCTCTCTCTCAGAATCCAAGTCAACGGTATCGGTACGGTATGGATTATTCAGGACTTAGTATTATATTATTTATAATGTTTAGGACAGAGCGACTGGTGGTCATCTCTTCGATATCTAGATTTCTAAGTTAACAGTACAATATACTTATACATCTACATAGACAAATATTTACATAGACAAATATTCATGTATACATATAAACATCCATTCGATCATGACTCAAATAGCAACATTCTTATTCATCATGCAAATACCTTCCTAGCGGAATTCGAACCCTTACCTTCGAAAGCAACAACTAATCTATCGGGTATATAATAAATAAATACGTGTACGTGAGTGTGTGAAGAAAATGATGAATTTGATAGGAGAAAAGGAATTAGAGGAAGCTCATTAAGAAACGGTGGTAGATTAGAAAATGAAAATCGATGTAAAGTTGCAGAGTGAGTCGAGAGGGTTCGGGCGCGTCAGCTTCCACTGGTGATTAAGCTGACGCGGAGATTGTCGATTGGGTCACGAAATCCGGGGGACCTCCGGTGGATGTCATATGTAATACAAAACATCTTCACTTAAAATCTTGCCTCAGCTCGACTGTAAGTTAAGTGTATAGTGAATATAGTGTATAGTATACGTGCTATAGAACGAAAATAGCTTAGAACTGCAGCAAACAACAGAAATGAGGACTCGATAGGAGTTTGTAGTGGAGCTGATCCTGTCTTTGAAGCTAAGGATTGCGGGTTAGAATCCCGCTAGTAGTGTAGTACTCAAGTCATGAATGTGTAAATGTATGTTATACATGTTTTTAATATATGTATGAAAGTATATTGTACCGTTGGCTTGAACAATAAGACGACGATAAACTCATCACCTGTCACGTAGCTAAGGTGATGAATGGAGTTCAGTGTCAAGACGTTTCTACCCCAGAATTAGGAAAATGCGTGAAAATAAAAAATAGTTTGCAGTGTCGTATCAATGTAATTATTTACCAACCCCTTCTTAAATGCCTGCAAGAGGAGACTAAGAGAAAAGACTTATAACAACCTCAAGTAAATGTTATATCGTTGTCTTGGACATAATGACGGCGACGGGCTCACCACCTGTCACATTGTCCCGAAAATATCTTCGTCGAAGGGACTCAATTGTCTAGACTAGACCTCTATCTACCCCAGTATTGGGAATTGCGTGAAGATAATTATATCGATAATTATTTGAAAACAACTTACTATACTTACATAGGTCATAGTTTCTGCTAGGGCTTCGGCCGCTTGTCATTACTCACCGCCCTGACGGTGGCAGGGCCAGCGCTTGGCTCCATTACGTCACTTGCCAATAATCTCACAAAAGCCCGATGCAACCGAATCCCTCCGTCATCGCAAATATAATTAACGCCATGCCACTGCATAACCGCCTCTGTATCAATACCCATAAGTCACATGCGAACTGTTCGCATATATTTGCGATAAGTCTTCTGTTTCGGGTGTCAATTTTAATTAGGTCCTCCCCCTTCGCCCCTCGCTCTCATTCCCCCCCCCCCTGGCCGTGATAAGGGTGTTTGCAAATAGGAGGGACTGCAAAGAAGCCAATCCATCAAATCGTTGAGCGCATTACGACACCACGGCTGTCGCTATTTAGGGATTTGACCGTTTTACTATTGAAGGGATTCTATCGATACTTTGTTGAGTATTATCAAATGTTGTTTAGTAATTGTCAATAATATGTATTTACGATTTAATATCTAAATTTAAACCACTCGTATAAAGATGTTAAGAGAGTCACGATAGCCGAGTGGTTGGGGGGGTCGGAATTTCGAGTCAAAAGACCCGAGTCCGATCCCCTGGTGGCAGGCTCGGACCAATGGGTTTTTTCAAAAAACTTATCTAATTTATCGTTGGCTTGGACATTGAGACGGCGACGGGCTCACCACCTGTCACGTTCTCCTAAAAATATCTTCGGTGGAAGGGACATAATTGTCTAGACTAGAGCCCTGCCTACACCTGTATTGGGAATTGCGTAAAGATATTAATTTATTTATTGTTATTTATAAAAATGTGAATATTCTAGTAATAATATTAAGATGAATTTCAAAATAATAGAGGATAATTCCGAAAAGTCACAAGTGCTTTGTCTGTGCAGCAATGCACGAGCAAGTTGTAGAAGAATATTACCTTTATACTTACTTACTTAAGACCTATATATTTTTATTTGTAAAACACGCAGCAGAATACAACCAGTACCATGTCCGATACCATCATTGTAAATTTAAAAGAATTCCTCGTAGAGAGTCGATTGTTCCCACGGCGGCACAACACTAGCGGCGCGTGCTTTCAGTTGATTGGCGTAACTCGATAGCCCTGCACTCATTTGCGCCCTGCACTAATGTCGGGGAAACGCGATAAATCTCGCAGGAGAGCGGCGGTGTCAATGGCAGGCGATATAACTTCTTAAAATTCGCAGGAGATCTTACTCGTACGCTTGTATTGTTTCTTGTGCCTATACTTTGATATAGTACTGTTAGTTAAAATAATACTAATAAGAAGACATTATAGGAAAAGTCACGATAGTCGAGTAGTTGGGTGGTCGGAATTTCGAGTCAAGAGACCCGAGCTTGATCCATTTATCGTTGGCTCGTACATGATGACGGCGACGGACTCACCGCCTGTCACGTTGTCCCAAAATTTGTTTTCGATGAAAGATGGGTCGAAAGGACTTAATTGCCTAGACCTCTTTCTTCTCCAGTGTTCGGAATGTCATGAGGATATTTATTTTACAATATGATAAAGCAACTTATAACAATATGACATACTAAATTGTCATTCCGCCTCTCCCTTCTACATTTACGACATTTGTTTTATTTTTTACTAAGGTTTCTTCATGAAGTATTTCTTCAGTGACAGGCTAATTATGCTCGCACTATTCTTATACGTATAGCCAAAAATGTAATGCCTAAATTATTTGACGACCTCCTTGGATGAGTGGCGTACACACCGGTGTAATGGTTTCGCCAGTTCAGAGTTTCCGGGTTCGATTCCCGGTCGAATGAATGTAGGAAACACTTTTACTGCATTTTCTCTAGTCTGAGTGTTTGTGGTACCTACGGTGTTCTCGATACCATAACAAAAGTGTTTTAGCTGCTTACTTTGGGATCGGAGCAATGTTTGTGATTTCGTCTCTGTCTATAAATGTATTTATTTATTCCGATTCATAACACACAACTGCGGGCTCCCTTCGCTGCCGTGGAGGACGTGCTCTCGTGCGAGGACCGCAGATTCAGTATCGGGTTACAGAAATCGGCTTACAATCGCCACGGGAGTAAACATCACACCACAGATGGATTAGCTCCATGGAAGAGCTCCATTTTATTGGGAAGAGAAGAATTGTTGTTAAATAGAACGCTTTATTATTGAGGATAAAAAAATCATAGACAATTTATCCTTATATTTTTTCTGTCTTTCTTCGTATCCCAAAAAAGCTTGTTTGAAAAGTGGCTAAAGGATTTCATTGTATAGATTTCTCCCTACCTCGGTATAGGTAATAGCTTGAAGACATGTTACATATTGAAAACGTTTAAAAAAATCCAAAAAAAACCGAACAAGTATTGTTCAAAAATTAGTGGATACAATCAAATTGAACGAGATTGAACCTCGGCCCCGCAGAACTCAGACACTGTTAGCGCTGCCACGACGATTGCATTAAGTTAATTTAAACGTTCTCTTGACTTTTCGCACGCATCCCTCTTTGTGTTTGTACACACCCATTTGGGGTTGTATTAGTGAATATTAAGGGTCGCTCCCTGTGTACGTGGCCTCGAGATGAATTAGGGGATTACAACTACTGCATCATGCAACTGCACTCTGATTTTGCACACCCACGAAACTACAGGGTGTGTCTGTATCTACGACAAGTCGCCTTAGATTTTAAATTAGACTAGAGGCTCGTTTTTTGATAAAAATTCAACCGCAATTTGATATATTATTAAGTGGCAACGTTTTGAAATAATTTACCGACGAATCTCTATTCTGTACGTCTGCCTGATATCAAAGGCAGTGTTTGTAATCTTACAACACAGTTAGTTGTACAATGATATTTCTCATATAGTTTAAAATATTTTATTATATTTATATATTTTATTATATATTGCTATTAGAATTATCTCCTCCAACTCCATAAAAACTTTAATTATACCAAATCATACACTTCGCCGTGTCGGTTATTTCTTACAAAATGGATATTTTATTCTTATGAAATGAAAAACTGAAATTCAGGAAAGTTATCTTATCATAAATAGCGTTACGGAGTGTTGGAAACCGTAGTCTTATACCGCAGATTGTGCAAAAATTAAAAGGCATGAGAAACTAGTTGAAAATCGTAGTCTTTGGAGAGATTCGGAGATCTCGTTTACCTAGCAGTGGCACGATGCCGTTTGAAAAATTCGTAATTATTTTAATATTTTATACCCAAACAATAAGTAATTTTAACCCATGAACTAAATAATTTTACTTATTGTTTGGGTTAATAATTTTAACCCAAACAATAAGTAAAATTATTTAGTTCATTATCATTTACGAATATCTGCTATACTACATACAAATATTTACATATCTTTAATATGATATAGTCATGATTGAAATTGATAATTCAATTTACTGTTGTATTCATAATCAGTTTAAATTTATATTTTAGATATTTTGTGTACATGATTAGTAAATGAATAAATAAATAAATGGTTTTGTTATTTTTGTTTGCTATAAGGTTTATAAAAGAGAGTTTCACTAAGTTTCATTCCAAGGGTATTGAAGTATGAGAAACACAAAAACATTTTATATATCCATTTCAGTCCCAGGTTCCTTAAGAGTTATATTTGTAAAAAAAAAAAAAAATAGTATATTTGTAACATTATTAAAAGCATATTTTTCTCATAAATACATTATACAGAGGATAAAAGTCAATTGGTGATTTAATTTTTAGTTGATATAGATTTAGATCAATCATTGACAAACTGCATTATTAGATAATTAAACAAAAAATTTTAATAATGTGCTTGTAATTTTTTTGTTAAATCGAAACTAGCAATTGAAATAATTACCTAAGATGGACAATGAACTAGTTGTTATTTTTTGTAAAATTCAAACACTTTTATTGCAACTCCTACACCCTATATCGAGTGGGGTGCGTCGCAGGGGCGACGGGTAATGGCCTAAGAGTAATTTTATTACTTTGCCCCTATTACCATCACAATGCGCATGCCACCGGTCGAATACGATATGCGAATACTCGATACTTTGCGTAACGTTTGATCATTGTCAGTTATGTATTTTATCGATAATGTGCGGACAGTCATCGCACAACACTACATGTTATATTTATTGTATTGTCTTTGTACGATATTTTTATTTACACAACACTATTTGTTATTCGCTTGTTATGTTGTCGAATAGCATATGAAGGAAAATTATACTTTTTTACATATTTTGAAGCGAAATAAATAAAAGAATTTGATAATAGACATACCGAAAACGAAGTAGAAGAAGTCCACCAGGCATCGGAATGAAACGCTTGTTACTTAGAATAAGTCCAGTCCAGTCTAGTCGCAACATACGTAGGACATCAAATAAATAGCATGAAATATCGAATAATCGTTCAAAATGTTCACAGCACTAAGTGTAATTTGTTTTAAACCGTTTCAAAAGGATGCGAAGAAGAAATTAGAAGAGACAATGTAAACAGGAACGCAGAAGATACCAACATGGAAGGGAATAACGTGCAAAGAAATTTTTATTTCGTTATTCATTAAATTAGATACCAAGCAAGGAGAGCAGGAGTTAGACGGAGCTCACACTCCGCTCGGCTGATTCGATTTGTTCCTGTTGCGATGAATATTTGATCCGACTCAGTGCACACTAATTTGTTTATCGCGCTGCTATCCGGGTACGCGCGGATAACATTCTCCAACTGAACTTCGCATAAATTATTTAGAAAAACCAAACAGAACGCTCCGCTGCATTCGGCATTCAGTCTGTCTTTTGTCTTGTCTTATTTTTTTCATTCTTTATCACCGTTTATATTCTCTATCAGGATATATGACCAGTAGCGTAAAGTCTGTCCTATACACTAATTCTTCTCATTTAGATCAATTATGTGTCATGATCGTAACGTATGAAGGAAATGAGGAATCTGAAAGAAGCGAAAGATGATGATAATGTATGTAAAGATCGTGACACTTGACGATCTGTTCTCTCTGACTACCTCGTCCGGGACTGTGCGTGGAGATAAATAAATAAAGTAATAATATAAACAATCCATTTCCCCAGCGTTGCGAATGTTCTTGCGGTTTTTGACATTTACTTTTAAAGAAAAATGGCTGCTTTAAAAAAATCGGATATGGATAGGCAGGTGTTGCCATTAGCGTCACGGTAGTATAAATCAAAGCAAAAACAGAGCAGCGAAAGCAACGCTATTAATTCGAAATGTACTAATCGTAACAAGACGATATTTAATCAATGTGTCAGTTCAACTAAATGACATTACACTCACAGATAACCTGCGAAACTGAACTTATAACGAGAGAATTATCCGCGAACGAAATCCGCACATCAAATCCGCGCAAAACCCAACCGGCACGTACAACTCGCGACGTACCGCGAATTAATTAAGCGTATATACTCAACATACGAATCAGTGGTGTGGCAGGTGATTAAATAAATACTAGTTGGCGTTTCTAATTAATATGCCAGACGCACAGCTGATAAGGTAGCGTCTAGCGAAGCGACATCCACAGTTCCTGTTAGTCAGTTGCGATTAACACATTATTGTAACTAGATAGGCGAAAATTTGCCTAGACTTGTCCTAGGATAATAGAGATGATATACTAAACTGACTGAGATGAATCACAATCTTTTAGATATGGAGACATTTGATACAGATATGGAGATAGGTCTCTTACAACATTAAGACGTAATGACTAAGAAAAAAGATTAACTTTACTACGTGTACACCATAAATTACCTTGTGGTGGTTGCGTGTGGTCTAAAAAACGTGACAGACGTCAGGTCTGTTCTTTAGTCCACTATTCAGTCATTTCATTATGTCCTTAATAAATAGTCGTTAAGTGATCCTTTTATGAACCTTAATAAAATATGTTTTTGCAACTCATGGAATGCGAAATTAAGTGGCATGATAGGTCATATTTATATTAATTTGACAAAGATACAGTTTATTGTATGGTTATATTCTATATGTTCACGCATTTTCCAATACAAGAGTAGTCAAGGTTGTACAATTTAGTCTTTTCTACCCAAATTTTCACCGGAACTTATTTTTGATTATTGAAGTAAAATTTCTTTACGCACGCTATACGTTTTGAACGTCGTTCAAAGGAAGATAAATAAAGAAAGAAAGAAGAAAGACAAGTGAGTGAAAATAGAATGAGCAAGCGTTATTTAATGGAATTTCATAGTAAATTTAAATATTTGTAGAAACTCAATATATGTATATACATGAATACATGACACATATTAAAATGCATATGGATGGAGCTACAGAAGTTTTACTATATAGTCTAAAGCACACGTTTATGTTACACAAATAAATAAATAAATATCTTCACGCAATTCCCAATACAGGGGTGGACAGAGGTCTAGTCTAGACAATTAAGTCCCTTCGACCCACCTTCCATCGAAGATATTTTCGGGACAACGTGACAGGTGGTGTGCCTGTCGCCGTCTTTATGTCCAAGCCAACGACATGAATCGTACATAGGTTTTTTAAAAACCCATTGGTACGAGCCTGCCACCTGGGGATCGAACTCGGGTCTCTTGACTCATAATTCCGACCACCCAACCACTCGGCTATCGTGACATTAGTCACACGGTTATCCAATATTGAATAAGAACCCAGAACTAACATTCGGATCACTTCATTCGCAGGTGACGCGAGTAACGCGAGCATCGGCTCGGGCGAGGGCACGGGCGAGGAGGACGACGACACCAACGGTAAGAAGAATCAGAAGAAACGCGGAATCTTCCCCAAGGTTGCCACGAACATCCTCCGCGCGTGGCTCTTCCAGCACTTAACGGTGAGTACTGTAAGTTTGCATTCCTTTCACGGTTAGATTGATTGCTCATTGAATACCTTCGGAGACATAGCTAAGAAAGAATCTTGGTTTAGGACTATCTTTTTTATTTTTGTAAACAAAAGTCGTGCTAATTTTTTACAACCTCCGTGGACGACGTACACATCGGTTTTCATAGTGTCGCCAACTCTGAGATTCCGGGTTCAATTCCCAGTCGGGTCAATGTAGAAAACCTTTTTTCTGCATTTTCTCGGGTTTGGGGGTTTATGGTGCCTTTGTTGTTTCTGATTCCATAATACAAGTGCTAAAGCTGCTTACTTTGGTATCAGAGCAATGTATGTGATGTGTCTGTCTGTCTGTCTGTCCTGTGTATGAATTTTTACTATTATTTGAAAAAAGTATAGAATCGTTTTCAATTCAGTTCATGGACAGATTAATAATTACCAGTGAAATTGAGAATGTTGCACTAAATAGGAAACAGTGTCTACGTGTTTAGTCATGTCATGCTCATAACAATACATCGGTATGTGTTTTTGTTGCTGTTTGTTTTATACAGAGTTTTCTAAACTCATCATTGGCTATAAGACCAGACGGGACATGCTGCAGACAGTTCTTTTTTTGTCATATAAAGCAGTTCGCCGGGAAATAACCATTATTACGTATCGTAGTGTAACAGTAGCGGCGGCTCATGACGCGGGAACGAAGCAGTTTAGGACAATTGTTGCGCAGTGTTGCCGAGTTTCCAATTAAAATTTCCCGACAGAGCAATAAATTTTTCATCGCGCACACAAAGGCCTAGTTACGAAAGGGACGCCACCTTTCTCACACAATGCTGATGTAATTAAAACTCTTCCGTTTGTACGGATGCGTGCCATTTCTATCTGTGTGATTGATGTCTTTAAAAAAGTAAACATTAGCATAAGACGTTAGCGGGGTGGCTGGATCGCGAATGACGAGTGCACGGCTCGCTGTTGCGTAGTAATTTCCAGAATGGCTTTCCGTGCGGGCGAGGGGGGGGACGCGCGGGGGCTGCGAGGGGCGCAATTTCATTACCGGTCCGGATCCCAGGCCCATAAATCACCAGCGCCGAAGAAGGCGCTCCGCTCCCGCCGTTCGGTTCAGGTGACGCGGAGTCTCCTGGGCCCGCTATTTCTATTTCGTTCGCGTGCCGGATCCCGCTTTCTTTACGGCCGCGGATTCCGCGAATTTCCCGCGAACGAGTTTTAATTGCTTCGGGAAAGCTTTCGAGTAGTCTCGCTGAAATAAAACATGGATTTATTACGAGATTCGGAACGGACGGCGCGCGGCAAACTTCGCAGTTCTGGTCGATTCTTTTTTTTATGTTTTTTTTCAAAGTAGATGGCCGTCGACAATCGAATTAGAAGGCTTTTAGCGCGTTCCGTTTCGCGTTTTTGCGCAGCGCTGTCCGCGCCCATTATCACGCTCCAAATTACTTATAATTGCTTCGCTTAGCGCTAAGTGCTTTCATTACCGTCCCCCGGAAGCGTTTCCGGTGCGGGACGTGTCATTTTAAAGTTTCAGCCGGCTATTGAAGCGCTGCAAATCGAGTTTGAATCTCGAACATAGGCTAGTGATCCGAGCGTTCCGAAATCCGAGCGATGCGCTGACCGCGCGCTGCAGCTGTCTGTCCGTGTGTAATATTCATTCGATTAGCGCCGGTGGAGCGGAACGTGCGATGACAGTGTCACAAGCGGCCGCCGCTGATTGCGCTCTGTATTTCAATTTGCAACAAATGAACGGCGTGTCGGCGGTCCTCGGCCCGGGACTCGATTTGCGATTACACCGAAACAGCGGCGGCACGGACACCGACTATTGATTGTATTCGACTGTTAACTCCGAGCGGGCGCGAGCTGGCGAAAACAGAATCGGTGTTGCTTGGTGTAGTACGAGCCTTACTAAATTTTGGATTTATGTTAAACTAGTAACTGCCCGCGGATTCGTTCGCGCATTGATCCGAATTCCCGTAGGAGTAAAAAGCAGCAGTAGAAACTAGCAGAGTAGAAAGAATTCAATATCGCCCCAGACTCCTCAATACTGCAAAATCATGCTGCAGTCCCTACCATATGAACCATGCATTTCTCCATTTTATTACTGCATAGCAATTCTTAAATCTTTAAACGACAACTTGTTACTGACGTACTATATGCAGTAATACATAAATAACGGCTTATTAAAGTCCACACTTCAAATACGCCTCTCCCATAAAGATATTTTCCATAATCCCTGGCAAGCGAATATGCTATAGCAATACCAGACACATCTTTGCTGTGCCTAAACCGGGTCCGCTCAATTTTCTTACAAGTTTTGTTTTTTTCTGTGGGTGTATTACAATAAGTCACGATAGCCGAGTTGTTGGGTGGTCGGAATTTCGAGTCGAGAGACCCGAGTTCGATCCCCAGGTGGCAGTACCAATGAGTTTTTCAAAAACTTATGTACGAATTTCATCGTTGGCTTAGACATAAAGACGGCGACAGGCTCACTACCTGTCACGTTGTCCAGAAAGTATCTTCGGTGGAAGGTGGGTCAAAAGGACTTAATTGTCTAGACTTGACCTCTGTCTACCCCTGTATTGGGAATTGCGTGAAGATAGTGTTATTACTAAGAAAGAATTAATTTTTTACTTTATGACTTTTACAATTACATTATTAAAAAGTTTACCGAGTTAGCATTGGAAACGTGTGGGGATTTTTTTTCACCCACTAGCAACACCAACGATCCAGTAGTTACGCGGTCGCGTTATTTAAATTCAGGCGGGCGCGCGATATTAGTAACGGCTAGCAGCCAGCGGCGTTCGCACTGAGTTTTAAACCGAACCAACCCAGCTCGTGGATGGTTGAATATAAAAAATAAAATAAATAATTGTATACATATATAGATACATTGCTCCGATCTCAATGTAAGATGCTAAAGCACTTGTGGTATGGGAATCGGGAACAACGAAGGTACCGCAAACACTCGTACTCGAAAAAATGTAGAAAAAGTGTTTTTTTCTATTTGACCGGACCGGGAATCGAACCCGGAACCTCGAGATAGCGACACCTTGAAAACCGGTGTTTACACCACTCGTCCACGGAGGTCGTCATATCATTTATCAACGCAGGCAGTTCTCTTGTTTTATGTAATTTCAAAACCAACTGCCCGTCAATCTTATTGAGTATATTCTACTATTCCATATTGACACATGCCTCGTCGTTAAGTTTTTCTGTTAATCTCATAATATATCTTCACGCAATTCCCAAACCAGGGGTATACAGAGGACTAGTCTAGACAATTAAGTCACTTCGACCCACCTTCCACCGAAGATATTTACGGGACAATCTCATACTTGCGATAACTAAGCAAACATGGAAACATAAGACATCCACTTCATTGTTATAATAATGGTATAAAAATCTTTACGCATATTTCGAATATTGGAGTAGACAAACTTCTAGACCAGTCCTTTCGATCCACCTTCCAACGGTGCTTATTTGCGACAGCGTGACAGGTGACGAGCCTTGGTGTCTAAACCAACGACCCAACATATTGGTCATATATATCACATAGATAATTATTTTTATAAACTTCCATATACATCATACAAAAGTTAGTTTCCGTTAGATTCCAAGGAGCAACCCGTGGGTTTGCAGGCAGGCTGACAACTAAGCTATCGGGTCATCGTAAGACTTATTTTTGAAAATATTTAAAAAATCAGAACAGATCCTAAAGACACAATAGTCGAGTTATTGTGTGATAGATAGGATTTCGAATCACGGGACCCGAGTTCTATCGCGAGGTTGTATGCTTGTGCATGCAATGGGTTTTTTCAAAAACCTGTGTACGATTTATATATTGGACATAAAGATTCATTCACCACCTGCCACGTTGTCCCATAAATATCTTCGGTGGAAGGTGGATCGAAAGGGCGGGCATAATTGTCTAGACCTCTGTCTACCCCTATATTGTGAAGCGCGTGAAGATATTTTTTTTTGCTTAAGAACAGATTCGTTTACATTCCTGTCGCACACAACACGATTGTCACATACCCCGTCACGCGTAATCTCGTTAATGATTAATAAATCGGGAGGCTCGTCTCACCTCACGTTCCTCCGCGGCCCTCCGTGCCAAGAAATAATATTGAATAACGTCTCCGTCCAACAAATCCCACCTTGCGACTTTAAGCCCTTTCAGGGGGCTAAAAATAATTATAAGGCTCGCGTAATCCCGGGCCGCAATCCCCGTCGCGTATTCCGCGCTTTGTCTTTGAAAGCACGCTTACATGTGTCTTAGTGTCGCAATATTTTATATGATTCTTTATAAATATATTTTCTATTTTGAGATGAACATAAATAAAGGTTTTATTTGTCCAACCACCGTGTAGTTAGATTACAATCTAGTAATAATAATAACTCCAAGTTTATTTCTTGTTTACATGCCCCGGCATTACATACTACATACATACATAACGCCATTTCCAATACAGGGGTACCAATATTTTCGGGACAACGTGACAGGTGGTGAGCCCGTCGCCGTCTTTATGTCCAAGCCAACGATGAAATTCGTAGATAAGTTTTTGAAAAACTCATTGGTACTGCCACCTGCGGATCGAACTCGGATCTCTCGACTCGAAATTCCGACCGACCAACAACTCGGCTATCGTGATTCTTGTAATTGAAATGAATGTTCCTTTTATAGCCGGTTTGTCTTAAAACCAAGAAATCGCTTTAAAGAGATTGAATTGAGATTGTCAAAAAAAAAATAACTGCAATAAAGATTTGTCTAATCTATCAAATGTATTCAGCGTGGGAGTACTTAATTAACAATACTTAATCGCAAATAAATAAAATACATTTGGAACAGGCGTTAGAAATTCAAAACGAGTTCCGCGAGACAGCTAACGCGGTACCACCGGCAACGCTCTAAGATTTCTCCTTCGAAAAACATGAACATAATTTTGTAAGACATATTACTTATAGAATCACCAGGACATCATAGATTGGAGGTGATATTGCGAAATGCGGAATTCCTAGGCGTACGGTATCGAGTTGCGTCAGTATCGGGTTCACTTTGAGAGGCACCGCAGCGGAATGGAACCGTCGGGGAATAATCGCTCCGATAGAATTTATAGTATATTTATGCAGCGACGCTGTCTTCGACGTCATGTTCGCCTAGTACTTTACGTTTATTACGAAGGCTTCATTGATTTATCGGTAAACTGTTTGCACTGTTTTATTTTGTCCCATAGATAGTAACAGTAGTTAATTAGAAGTCTAGAGACATATGTTAAGAAAGTCCAAAACAATTTCACTACACTCTTTTCATTGAAACACATTTGGGACACACAAATGTGTTTCAATGAAGAGAGTGTAGTGAAATTATTTAAACACAACGGTATTACATATCACATACATATATATTTACTTGTACATATAAATGTCCATGACTCGAGTACAGATTTACCTCAAATATTTTTTTCACTAGCAGGATTCCAATCCGCAACTCCTAGCTTCGAAGGAACCGTCACTACCAACATTGATTATCGACAGTCTTGTCATTTTAACGACACTTAATAATTATATAAGTCACGATAGCCGAGTTGTTGGGTGGTCGGAATTTCGAGTCGAGAGACCCGAGTTCGAGCCCCAGGTGGCAGTACCAATGAGTTTTTCAAAAAAAACTTATGTACGAATTTAATCGTTGGCTTGGACACAAAGACGGCGACGGGCTCACCACCTGTCACATTGTCCCAAAAATATCTTCGGTGGAAGGTGGGTCAAAGAGACTTAATTGTCTAGACTTGACCTCTGTCTACCCCTGTATTGGGAATTGCGTGAAGATATTTATATTTATTTATATTTACTTAATAATTTAATCTGATTCTTTGGAGATAGTTACTTCGACGTATGTCTTTTGACATTAGTCTCTCCCATAGTCGTCTCTTACGGTACCCAGGAAATGCCTCGGGTTGTTTCATTCCTGTGAAAACACCACACCTCTACGTAATCGTACCACGAGAAGTTTCTGCAATAGTAATTCAAATTTGAAATAAGAACTTATTGCTATAAGGATCGTGCAGACAATTTTTAGTCCAAACAAAGTTATCCTGGTGTCTTATATTCCCAATTTCCCCGGCATTAATCTAATAACCTGTCCACCCTTCGAAATATTACTCAATTTTCGCTGTTTTCGCCGCATTAAAACGTTGGGAAAAACTTGGTCTTCCCTTGCTCTATATAGGGAAAAGGGCGCGTCGTAAGTTTCACTTGGAGGAGTCGGGGGCAAATTGCATACGAATCCTGGAAATGAGAATTTATTAATATTGGAAGGCGACGCTGTGAAAGGGAATTTCGTACGAATTAAGAGCCAGAGGGTTTTTTATTTGGCAACGAAATATAAATACTTGTTCGCCGGGCGACACTGTCGCATTCATAGAGAAATTATTTGACACATACGAGTCGTTGTCTGTGGCCAAGCAGAACCCGGTGCTGTTATATCTAAAAGGTTTTCTTTTGTATCATACATAAATGTTGCCAATTCACGTATAGGGGAATATATATAGAAAATTCCGAAGAGTTTATTCGAGACATAACTTCGTAAACTTATCATGGTCGAGTAGTGTACGCACCGTGGCATATCCCAGGTTCAAATCACGGACTGGTCAATGTTGAAAACTATTTTTTCTGTATTGTCACGGGCCTGGGTGTATGTGGTAACTTCATTGTTTCTGATTCCATAACACAATTGTTTTCGCTACTTTGGAATCAGAGCAATATATGTGATGCTGGCTGCATTCTTTTTATTAATAACATATTTCGATTATTAAAAGGATTGCACAGACTTCCGTTTTAATTTAGGCTAACAGCGTATGTACATTACATGTTAACGGTCAAAATGTCACATTTAATCATATTTAATATCTTTAAAAATGGAGTCTCCCTTATCCATAGCTAGGGCTGTCAGACGTTTATCTTTTAGGCATGGCTATCGCTTATTTTGATTGTTATTTAAAATGTGACAATATTAGCCACTATATTATACTATATAAGTTGGGTGATCGGATTTCGAGTATAGCGTCCCGAGTTCGATCCGCAGGAGATAGGCTTGTACCAGTTTTTTCAAAACTTATGTACGATTTATGTCGTTGGCTCGGACGTAAAGATGGCGACAGGCTCAGTACCTGTCACGTGACAAAATAAGCTCAGGTGAAATGTGAGTCGAAAGGACGAAATTGTCTAGACCCCTGCTTAGTGTCTTGGGCTATAAATACTTCAAGGCATACAAAATACTCGTTTCGATAACCGACACTTGGCAGCCCTATTGCAGGGGACAGGAATCATTTCCGCCGGTCCCGCGCACAGATTTCCGAACACCGCCCACTTTTTAAGTCCGCGACATTTAAAGCCCGCTTCTGCCACCGGACCGACAGGAAATTCGGATTTGCCGGAAATAGAGTGTGCAGATAGAATGCTATGCAGGAGCGACCAGAGAGGGACGGAACTGTTTACAAAACTCTAGTTTTCTAGTTTGAAAACTCTAGTACTTTCGTTTAAGTTTTGCGAGTCTTTGGCTAGTATTTTTGCTATATTAGATACACTATAGCTTAGAGGTTGGATGGTCTACATTCTAATCTCGAGTCTCGAGTTCTATCCCGTGAAGGAAGGTACAATAGTCTTTTCTAATTTTAAGCACTATAAAAATATAATCTATGGTGAAATATGTATAATTATTTACGTTTATTTATTTATCTTGATTTATTTTATAAAAAATAATTTTAAAAACAATTTATTTTATTTATTATTATTTATTTATCTAATTATTTACTTTTTATTTATTTATCTACTACGCGTAGAGATGGGCTCACACCTATCACGTGTTGCCCAACATATCTTCGGTGAAGGTGGTGGTAAAGGACTTAATTTTCGAGACATCTGCCTACTCCTATATTGGGAATGGCGTGAAGAAATTTTTTTGAATTTTGAAACAATTGAAAAGTACTCTAGACAAAAATTTTAAAGGTATGGTTTACTAATTTATTAACTACAGTTAAAATACACTGCGACAATCCGCTGATGAGGAATATATACAAAGAGGGAAAAATGGTTTGAAATTTACCAAGTTAATTAATACTTGTCATTCGATAGGCGAGAGAGGAGTTTGCGGAAAGGGTTCGGTTGTTTGCTAGGGTCGCGGGTTCGCTTCCCGTCGCAGATTATCCAAGTTATCGTATACCTTACGTTTGCATAGGACGATCATGTTGGCGCTTTGTATTAAAGGGTTATGTTCGGAAAATATTGACTTTGACTTTGGAAAGTAATCTATTTGTGAGTTGGGGATTACGTTGCTTGAAGTGTTTTTGTTTCTCCGCGTTTCATTAAACCACACTTTAAAATATAACTTATCACTAGACACTGAAAGTGTGATACAGATGCAGTTTAGATGTTTATGGAGGGTTTGCCATAAACGCCAAGCTTGACCAGTGGATTGGCGATCGCAGTACCAGATACCTCGCACTTTAGACGCTGCTGCCCATCACCGGTCTCCTGAAATTAGTTCTGCTATTAACGAGCTGGTTATACCGCCATCTGACGGTAGCTTACAGCATTATAAGGCTTTTCCTATAGTCTCCTCTTAAGACACCCACGGGAAGAAGCGTGTGGTATTTTCTTTCGCCGTAACCACACGGTTCGTTAACAGACTTTTATTATCTGGTATGTATGTATGTATGTAACGAAATCGTTGTACGTGATTTCTACCCACTTCAAAATGTCGGATTGGATTAAAACTTCACGGTCGCATTACAATAAGTAAGTACACCGTAACATTAATCTATACATATCAATAAAATTGGAGTGTCTGTTTGTAATATTGAAATAACCGTTTTATACTACATTTGTATAATTATATATATATATATATATATATATATATATATATATATATATATATATATATATATATATATATATATATATATATATATATATATATATATATATATATATATATATATATACACCAAAATAAGATTTTTTTACAATTTTTGTCTGTCTGTCTGATTGTTCTGGTTAATCTATGTAACGGCTGGACCGATTTTAACAGGACTTTCACTGACAGATATTTATATATCTGTTAAAAGGAGTAACATAGGCTTACATTTAATTTAGAAACATAATTAGGGTGCCGCGTTAAGTGTTAAACTGCGGGCAAAGCCGCGGGGGGCAGCTAGTTATTACATAAAAATGAACAATGACATCTAGGACTCCACACTATTTAAGGTGAAATATTTTTACCTTAAAAAGCGTATACTTTGTTTTTTGAACTTCTACAAAATTATTATTACAAAGTTCGGCCAGTTACAAAAGCGTATTTTTATTTACTATTTATTTTTGTTGAGCTGTTTCATAAAAGCTTAGTTTTGTGCGTTTGTGTGTTCAAGTGATTGTTGATTTTCGTATGGTCTTTTTTTAATCCAGAGCACCGTGGCTTTATATCCACGCCCCCATTTGGGGAATGATTGTCCACACTGAAGTCTATGTTACGAGCGATCAAAAACATTGTCCTATTTTAGGATTTAAAAGAATAAAACATTATCTAATTACAATATATTTACCAAACCGGTACAGTACTAGTAGCTTCCGGGATAATAATCTTTATATTCCTATATATGTATATATACACTGAAGGTATATATGTCAATCTTTTATTTTTTTTATAAAGAACACTAGAAATGCCAAATAACATTACTACCCTGCTAACTACTCCAATTCAGGTGCAATGTTTGTGTCTCGAGTGGTTTACTACACTATTCGAATGGCTGGGCCGAACCTTCGACGTCACGTTTCACACTCCGCACCCTAAACCATTAGGCTATTGAGGCTTAAAAATAGTTAATCAAATTAATAAAACGGAACTTTTGGCCCACATTTAAGACACCCAACAGGGAAGATTGTTGTAACAATCACCAACAATTACTTACAACAACAACTGTCGTTACGCCGGTATGTAGTTAGCGGACTCTGTCCAAATTGCCAGTTTCATATCAGCGCAGCATCGCGGTCAGTTCTGGACCCGGTGGGGCGCGGGGGCTGCGGGCGAGGGGGAGGGGGGACACCGTTAAGATAAGCCGATATCTTGCAGTGGACACCGGCGTCTCGGGTTGCAGGATGTGGGGTCCATCGGGCCGCTCCCGCGGGACGGTCAAGGGGTTTGCTTCCGTGAAAAATAACCGCATTTATATCGGGAAATAGAATGCTTAAGTCTGCCGCAATGTTATCTATAGCGATACGTAACGTTTTAAATCGAGTGTTAGGTGTTTTTGGATGTGTTTTAAAATTAAATAATAAAATAAATAATAAATATCTTCACGCAATTCCCAATACAGGGGTAGACAGAGGTCAAGTCTAGACAATTAAGTCCCTTTTGACCCACCTTCCACCGAAGATATTTTCGGGACAACGTGACAGGTGGTGAGCCCGTCGCCGCCTTTATGTCCAAGCCAGCGATGAAATTCGTACATAAGTTTTGAAAAACTCATTGGTACTGCTCCCTTGGGAATCGAACTCAGGTCTCTCGACTCGAAATTCCGACCACCCAACAACTCGGCTATCGTGACTTCTCTTTAAAATTAAAATAAACATCAATTCACGTAATTCCCAATACAGGGGTAAACAGAGATCTAGTCTAGGCAATTAAATCCCTTGGACCCACCTTCCACCGAAGATATTTTCGGTACAATGTGACAGGTGGTGAGCCCGTCGCCGTCTTTATGTCGATCGATCGAACGGATTGACTCGAAGTTCCGACCACCCAACCATTTGGCTATCGTGACTTGTGGTTTAAAACAATTTGTACTTATTAATTGCTAAATCTGTTTAAAAATTAGTAATCTTATAATTATTGGTCTATATATAGTAAGTCCTAAAATAACCAATCATATTAAATTATATAATTTCCTATGGCTATACTTTCCTTAAATGTATATCTATAACATCAGCTCTCAGCTTTGCACTCGGGTTCGAATCCCGGTCGAGTCAATGTAGAAAAAACACTTCTACTACATTATTCGGAGAAAGTTTGTGGTACCATCTTTGTTTCTAATTCCATAACACAAGTGATTTAGCTGCTTACTTTGTGATCAGAGCAATGTGTGTGATGTTGTCTCTACCACACCAAGTATCCACAACGCACACCCAGGATTACTATCGCGCTATAAATAAACAAGGAGTAGACAGGCGGGTGAGGAAACGTAATCTAACATTCCGGTAACGCAATACCAAAGTACCAAGGCGCCATAAGTTAGCGGCACGTAATAAACGAGTACCGAAAAATCCAGCGCAAGCCTCACCTAAGGCTCCATTTGATTAATGTATACTTATGTCACTTATATTGCGCAGATATCCCTTATTTTATTACGAATCGCTGCCTCCTGTGTCAGAGGTGTTATTGCAAATCTAGGGTATATTAAAAAGGGAGGGAAGAGTATTTATGCGACGGGAATTACACCTGAGATGTCCCAGATGCGACGCCCCGTTCAGTTACCCGTGATCCATTGTTTCCCGATGTTTATGTGCTTTACGAATATTATTTCTAGAATAGAGCAGAATATTCTCTATAGCTTACAAAAGAAATAACAATCTAAAATAATAAATATCTTCACGAGATTCCCAATAATGATCTAATAAAAGTAACAATGTAATAAAAATTATACATTAAAATTGAGTCACAATCTTCGATGGAAGATGGGTCAAAGGTACTTAAAAAATTAAGAAAGAAATATCTTCACACCATTCTCAATACTAGTAGACAGAGGTCCTGAAAATTAATTTCGAACGACCTTTCACCGTAGAAATTTTGGGACAGCATAATAGGTGGAGCTCGAACTCGGGTCCCTTGACTCGAAATCCGATCACCTAAACAATCGGCTATCGTGACTTAACTTTTACGTTACCTTTATTTAGTTTTATTATAATCGAACTCGTGTAAACCATTAAAGAAACACACAGAACAACGTGGTCCCGTACCATAATTCCCACGATTAGGTATAATTGGGCGTTCGTGAATAGCAAAACGCAGACGGCGGCTGAACCTCACGAACGGATCGCGCTCACTTGTGAACACGCCTTTACAGGACGTCGTTTTGAAATTAGTGAGATGCTTTGCTTTATTTCGATCCGATATTCTTCGCCATGTTATGTCGGGATGTTACAGCCGACCATACCTATTGGCTTGGACTTATTAAAGACCACCAGTGGCACCACATTTTTTGGCACAACGTGACCACCAGTCACGTTGTGCCAAAAATGTCTACGATGAAAGACAGATCGCTGGACTTAATTGTCTGGTCCTCTGTCTATCCATTTTTGGGAATGGCGTGAAGACTAAATTTTGTATGAATTATATAATTTCCTATCGTGTAATATCCAATTATTCTATTTTTTTAAATATATAGCTATAACAAAAATACCCAATATCCGCAATGGAGATCCAGTTTACTATCACGCTATAAATAGAAACAGGGTGTCTGTGTACTCCGTTTGTAAACGGAGAGGAAACATAAAGGAAAGTTGGTTCTATAGGACTTAATTATCTGGCCATACCGGCCTCTGTATTGGATAAATACCCACGGTCTTTATTTCGTATAAAAGAGGAAAGTGGTAAATAAAGAACGAATTTTCTAAATGCACTTCTTTTAAAATATTAACAAGCCACGAGCACCTTTAAGGAAGGGTTGTCCTCAATAGAAATAGCCAGCGCATAATTTCCATGAAGTTACAATGCGAAGGTACATTTTAAAAATGTACAACGTCCATCGACCGCCCGCCGGGACCCCCTGACCGACCGATCCGAGTGTTTCCCTCGATGAATTCGTAATGGCCGAATGAACCCTTTAAGTTAAGGCCGACGGTTTTCGAATTTCGACTTGGAGTTTTTCTTTGTGCAACATTTTAATATCATATCGGTACAAATCACTTTGCTGGAAGACCACTCTATCGAGTTATATACAGTATGCTGTCCCTTTCCTAGTTATAATCTATAATATCTTCACGCCATTCCCAATACTGGGGTAGACAGAGGTCTAGACAACTAAGTTCTCTTCACCTACCTTTCACCGAAGATATTTTTGGGGAGAAGTGACAGGTTGTGAGCCCGTCGCCGGCTTTATGTCCAAGCCATCGATATAAATCAGACATAAGTTTCTAGAAAATACTCTTTGGTACGAGCCTACCCCTCGGGGAACGAACTCGGATCTCTTGACTTGAATTCCCATCACTCAACAACTTAGTTCTGTAGACAGTATCGTGATCGGCGTGGAGCTATTTTTTTAAATTAAATCTGAACAAAAAGGCGTATAAAAGCAACATTTTCACATCGCTATACATATATCAAAGTAAAAATCCAGTGTATTTGTTAGAACTGCATCGGTGACACCAACTTCCTCCTATCCCGCCTTGAGTCTACTGCATGATTACCAAGTAATTCCCCAGCATGCGCTCAGCTCCCAACTTGCGCAGTAAATTTGAATCCCGCCGAATGGGTGTTAGTCGCGGGGAAAATTTTTCCAACGGAGAAAACCCGCCGCCTCGGGGAAAGACGGTAAAGTTGGTGCAAGTAATCTAAAGTTGGGTACCGGAGAGGCGGACTATTTAGACGCACATCTTAAATCGCTCGTATATCTAGATCGCGATGCTGCACCGGAGTCCGCTGCGTCGCGGAAGCTGCTCTTAGAGCTTTTACGCTTTTTCTAAGCTCTTAAGAATGTATCGCTGATGGTAGATAAAAACAGAATATGCATGATATACGGATTACTCATATGCACGATAGATGATTAGGATTTTTTGATTTTTGAAGATACTGACTTGAGATTGACAGAATTCGGAAGAGAGGGGCCCTAAACTAAGAAAAATGAAAAAAAAATAAACATAGTAATTTAAGTAATGTGTTCTGGTCAGAAAAGCGGTGTAATTTCGGGCATTCAGGAGTTCCACTTCATAAATAACTGAATTTATTTATTAATTTATTTATTTGGTCTAATGAGAAAGTATTTTCAAACGATGGTTTATTAAGTTGTGAATATGTGTCAGTTTTAATAGTAAAGCGATCAGCCCTACACTGGATGCCGCGGCCATGTTTATTTAATTTTAATAAACAAGGCATTTGCATAGACGGCGGCTGTGTCACGCTGATAATGCCGACATTTGCATCGGTCCGCGTCGATGAGTTATCGGTCAGGTGGCCGACCTACCTACCTATCTAGCTTACGTTTTATATCGAAATTCCGCTGCATAGCCGGCTAGGCCTCGTTTTCTAGGTAACTTTCTTCGTCTCATGTAATCCTGGTACTTTCTATATGTATACTGTGTGGTTCTGTAACCCCGTGTCCATTAAAAAGAGTCAGCAAAAATGATTTTAGTTCTAATTTTGATAGTTCTAAAAAAAAAATGACAATTGGTGAGTGTGTCACCATTTGTCATTTTTAATCTACCACCCTTTCGCAAGAAGGTTCCTCTAACGGAGTAGAAACAGACGAAAGAAACTCCGGTGTCCCTTTCATACTCATACTTAAATTCCTTATCATTGGAAGCATTGCTAGGTATGTCTATTCGTTAGTTGAACTTGCTTTTTAATTTCCCATTTTCAAATGAAAAGCTCATTATAGCGAGCGATAGCCGAGTCGTTGGGTGGTCGGAATTTCGAGTCGAGAGACCCGAGTTCGATCCCCAGGTGGCAGGATCGTACCAATGGGTTTTTCAAAAATTTATGTACGAATTACATCGTTGGCTTGGACATAAAGACGGCGACGGGCTCACCACCTGTCACGTTGTCCCGAAAATATCTTCGGTGGAAGGTGGGTCGAAGGGAATGGTTTAGATAAGACCTCTGTCTAGCCCTGTATTGGGATTTGCGTGAAGGTATTCATTTATTTATTATTTATTTCATTATATTTTATTTTATGGAAAAATTTAACTAATAACTGACTTACATGGACGATTTTACCGTGGTTTTCAAGTCCCTATCTCATTTCGCCGCCGCGGGCAAGTCGTGCCTGCATAATGCCGACACTAGGGGCCCAGAGCGGCTTAGCTAATCGCGACCCGGCGGACGATTAACCCGGGCCTGGCCAGCAGATAAGGCCTGCGCGATTACACGCTGACCACCCGCTACTTAGAATCGCCTGTTACCTATAGCAGCACCCTCTAACTTAGCTAAACTTAATCCGTCTTACCGACCGGTCAATTAGTTAAAATAATGTTCAACGTCGCATATGATTCGATGAATCCATTCTCATGGAATTGAACCGATTTTAATGAATGAAAATAAGTGAAGTATTAAAGTAACCCTTCCTTGACAATCGGGTAAAATAATGAAGGAGAGAAATTATAAAGAATATGGATTCTTTTAATTTTAATTTACTTTCGAGGAGTCAAATGAGGAGTTACTTCATGTTCCGTTCATATTGGTCTACATAAACCCTGTAAAGTTTTCCTGTGCATGCAATAACTCCTGGACAATTGCTATAAAAATTATTTAAAATATTACTAACTCCCGAATATTTCTTCTCTGCTTTCCCTCCTCTAGCTAATTACTAAAAATATTTAATTTCAATGGACGACAATTGGTATTGGCTATACTGATTTTTGTGTGGCTTCACAAGTTTTTTATTTCCCAAATTATCCGTTACGAAATTCTCAAGCGTTTATGTAACACTACAAAAACCTTGGGATAGCATAAAAAACAAATGACAATATCTAGTGTTTTTATTCTGTTTAAAGTATCCAATTTGATAAATAAAAAGTTCTAGTTTCAGGTATGAAAAATTCACGAAATTTAAAATAAAACTAAGCGCATATTCGTTTTGCAAACTTCATCGGCGTTCCCTTAGGCAGCGAAATGGCATTAAATTCATTGAAATTTCCGTGAAAGCATTGGACGTTCGGTGCTCCGTTTTTAAAGCCATAAGTCGCGATGAAATAAGTAAAGTTTAAGCCGCCATTAGCGGGATTGGACGGGACCAGTGTCAGCTTGAATTCGCGGCACTCCGCTTTATTGTCGGCTAATTTAGAGAACGGAATATCAAGTTGAGTTATGAAGACATGCGATAGTTCCTGATAAATTAAAAGCCATTTGCTTAATGCTATTCAAGTAAATACTGCCGTGTGACTGAAGAATCTGTCACAACTCTTTCATAGTGAGGGTATCGTAAAAGTTGACTAAAGGAATTACTCTTATTCCAGAGAGGTTACCATCACATGGTGATAAACATCTCGAAAAATCGAATCCGGTTCAAAATTTATACCCTTGTGGAACAGCATTTCGGTTGGGTCAAACAAAATGGGAATTTATAATTGTCAATCAGCTTGTCGAGCATGGCGCTATACAAATGCTTTAAAAATTCACAAAAACTTGGTCATTTTAAATTATAACATGTAGAACGTTAAGCAACATTAAACTATCATACATACACATACATATCGGCCTGTTAAAGTCCACTGCAGGACATAGGCCGCTCCCATAGGGAGGATTTGCCATAATCGCCACGCTTGGCAATAGACGCTGCTGTCCATCTTCGGTCTGATTATTTTAGTCTGATGTCCATCTATCGGTTGCCATTACGATATTCAAGGCTGTTTCCCTTAGTTGCCTCCTAAACTCCGTATTAAGATAATTACAGAAGATACCAAAGTTAATTGACTCAGGCGTTACTTTGCGGAAATTCATTGTTTTGAGGCGAAACACGTGTCGCGTTTTCGGTGGTGGTATATGTTACCTGGTTTGAGTGTAGTGGTGGTGGTGGTGCATACAGTGGAATTAGTGCATGCATCTGTGGGAGGGAGGGTGGTGCTCTTCTTCTCTTCGGACCAGGTAACATATACCTTTTTATATTTGCATGCGGAGGGTTGCGAAGTAATTTTTTCAATAACAACTTTAGAAGATACCATATTTTTCGGAAATCTAAAACCACAAATTTTAACAATTTAAAATAAGTATATGAGTATATGAAAAGTAGACGACTAATATAGAACAAATACTTAGTCTGAAAATGAAGGAAGGAGGGCGTCAGCTTTAGGGGGTGCTGCAGTGGAGGCAAGGGGGGTAGGTCTAAAGCCATTTTCATAATGCACCGTTGCTTCGGCTGCTCTCGCGAAAACTTCACACTTTAAATAATTACAGAGTAGACAGCGTTGAATATGCAGATATACTTTGGGATAAGTTTAGTTTTGAACTCGCTAATAAATAAACATTCATAAGTGCATCAAGTGCAATCACGTTTCAAGTTTAAATCGCGACGTTAACTGCGAGTCCTGATACTGGAGCTACAGCTACTTTGGCACTCAAGGATAGTATATATACCGTAATATACCGTATAAAGCGGTCAAGTTTGTATGTTTGGGAGTTTCTTAGGAAACTCGATCCATTTTGAAAATTGTTTTAGTAATAATTGTTTATTGTTTTATTTATTGTTTTATTAAGTCACGATAGCCGAGTGGTTGGGTGATCGGATTTCGAGACGGGAGACCCGAGTTTGATCCCTAGGTGGCCGGCTCGTACCAATGGGTTTTTTAAAAAACTGATGTACGAATCATATTGTTGGCTAGGACATAAAGACAGCGACTGGCTCTCCACTTGTTATTTTCGCCTAAAAATATCTTTGTTAGAAGGTGGGTCGAAAATTATCGACTCGTCGACTTAATTATCAAGGCCTCTGTCTATCTGAGTATTAGGAATGGTGTGAGGATTTTATTGATTTATCTGTCTTTTATTTTTATTGATAGTAATTCCATTATCCATCTATAGCCATTGTCACTTACATAAGTAAAAAGAGTGGCAAATGATCACGCCTCAAATCCTACTTAGTAATCATTAAGCTCCGAGAAAATTTAGTCACGCAGACTGAAACATTATCACAGCAAACTAGGCACGTAATATAAGGTTCTGAGTTAAGACTTTTTAATGCAGCCCCACCCACCTTTCTCACATTACTTATACAGGCGAGACTTTAAAAATCAGACGGCTGTGCAGTTTAAGCGTAAGACTTTCTTCTTAGCAGTAAATTACACCTGCAGCAGACCATTAAAGAGAGTAAAAACGAGACGTTGTTTACGCTGAAGCATCTTTTCTACTAGATAATTCCCATCTGGGAAAATACTAATGCGGTGTTAAGGGAGAAAGAAAGGAAAGTTAAAGTAAACGATTGCGCTGAATCGGTATTTACCAAGGGGACATAATATATCTATGGTAGTAATGCAGTAATATATTTGGTATCATCTTATCCGGCATATACAGTACATTTCCGTACCGAATCCACTCAAATCCGTTATACACGACAAATTTTCGTATTTATTTTATGGAATAGTATTAGATGCTGTACACTGCATACCAGCTTATATTAACGTGAATATACCTTTTTATCAGAAGAAAAGACAAAAAAGAAAATAAAGGACTCAATTATCTTCAGTAGACCCCCAGTGTTTAAGAAATGCCTGAAAACATTTCAACGTACCGTTAAAATTGTTCATTCAGTTTCATTAAATTGTAAGATGACATTGCGTATAAGATAACGTTAGATGTACAACGTTATGCCGTTCGTGGGAGGTCCGATTCCTCACCGGTCGCGCGGCCCATAGCTCACTGCCGATACCATCTCGATTGAGTCGTCACGATACAACCAATGGACGTACGCCTCGCGCGAGCTGGTACAAGTTCAGTTTTTGCGATCAGGAAAATAAAGAATTGTTTAATTAATAAATATATACATAGGTTGAGACAACATCACATGCATTGCACTGATCCCAAAATTAAAGCTATGGAATTAAAAGTAACGAAGCTCCCACACACACTCTGAGTGTGTGGTAGCGAGACAGTTCCAGAAAAAGTGGTGTTTTATATTGCCCCGTACAGGAATCGAATTCGGGAGCACAGAGCTGGTGTCACCATGAAAACTAGTGTCCACGGAGCGTATAAACACATTAAAACTCCTGTTTTTAAATTAGTTAATAAATATTAATATGAATCGAACCTTTGCTATATAGGATCTTATAACACTACGCGTAAATGTAATCCGTAAACTAATGTAGTAGTTACATTTTTTTTATATATCTCAGAAACGCAGATCTCGTAACACGTAGCCAAATATATTCTAACACAATAACAGTTATTAATAAAATTACGCAACCAGCATAGCATCGTGTCCATGGCTCCATCAGCGGTACGCCCTTGCCTACCTACCGCACCATCGACCAATAAAAACTAGGCAGCTGTCGACTGACGCCCAATCAGGACTCAGTCACCCAAGGCTTTCCTGAACTCATTTACTTATGACACATACGTTATGTTGTTCTAGGCCTTATCGTAGAATAAAAACATATACATCTGTCCTTATCTGTATTGAGTTTTGTCTGTTCTTAAAGTGTTTATCTGGGCTAAATAAATATCATAAGTCATGTGAAGGCATATTTGTGATACTTCGTACTCTGTAGAATTGAATGAGGGAAATTTTTTATTGCCATGTCAGGGTTCCTAGTTCTGCCTTTGTAGATTTTCTTATAACCTTTACGCTCTACGTCTTCACGCTTTTCCCAAAACTGACGTAGCTAGAGGTCTGGAAAATGTAGTTCTGTCGACCCGGAAAAAAACCCTGTTCGGTAAAAACCGAAGTTTATTTTAAGAGACGTGACAGATGATAAGCCAACAGTATAAATCGAACATAAGTTTCTTAGAAAAACTCATTGGCGTCTCTTGATTCGATTCGACCGGAATATCTACCGTGATTTGATCTATGTAACTTATATTGATGATCTTGAAGAAAAAATTCAAATATTTGTCGGTATAACGAAAGCAATTCCTGCCTCTGCCACATACAATCTACCGGTGAGAACAAGAATTAGTTATGAAAGTACTATATGAATTTTAGTAACGGTAACTAAGCTGATTGGTATGGGCTGATGTCTAGACATTCTAATCATTTTAACAAACATTCTTCCGTATCCCATTTTAAGACAATGTAACAAGTGGTAAGCCTGTCGCCATCTTCGTCTCCAAGCCAACATCGTACATTTGTTTCTATAAACTCAGACGATTCTACTAAAAGAGGATTTAAGTTTTTTTATTATTATTATTATTATATCTTCACGATTATATTTAGATATTTATAAAAATAACCAACGGGATTTTTCAAAACCTATGTACGATTTATATCGATGGCTTAGACATAAAGGCGATGACAGGCTCACCACCTATCCCGTTGTCACAAAACATCTTCGGTGGAAGATGGATCGAAGGGACTTAATTGTCTACTCTAGACCTCTGTCTACCCCTGTATTGGGAAGATATATACACGTAGAAACCACTCAGCTATTGTGGCTGAGATGAAATTTCACCGCATTCGCGAATCTGTAGCGGCCGTTATAGAGGCCGGCGCACACCGACGTGTATGAAGACGTCGAAGGGTGGGCAACAATGGGCGCGGACAATGGCGGAGATAACCACGGCACTCCGTCACGCCGCTGACAGGGTTATCGGACCGCGCGCAATGAGGCCCGGGGTGTCTCGGACCCGAGGCGTAGCCGTTAGCGTGACACACTCCATACCGTTATATAGTTCGCAAAACGAAACATCTTCCTTCTTTCTTTCTTCTCCTTCTATAACGGAACTTGAGAAAAATGGCTTCACGCCCCTCCCAGTACTGTGGTAGACAGAGGTCTTGACAATTGAGTCCTTTCGACCCAACTTTCAATGAAGATATTTTTGGAATAGTGATTAGTGGTGAGCCTCTCGTATTTATGTCCATGCCATCGATATAAATCGTACATAAGTTTTGAATTGTACCTACCATCAGCCAGGTTAAACTCGAGTCTCTTGACTCGAATACTGATCAACTAACTACGCGGCTGTCGTGACTGTGTTTATACATACATTTACGCATATTTTTCTGTCGCAAGCTAAATTTTATAAATTTATATGTTTGTCTATACTAACGCTTTTTCATTTCAAAATTCAATGTCAATTGCCCAAGGGCTTAGGTTTCTGACTGCGAATCATAACGTATTAGATTCAGGTCCGCCATTCGACTACTGTCATAAATAACTTCAATCACAAGCATTACAGCTTAGTTGGAAAGCTTAACAAGAATATTAATAATATTATAGAAGTCTATTAGATATAATTGAAAGTTTACATTCTTTATATCATTGTTTATGTATCATTTTAAATATATTTAATTGAAAGTAAACATACTTTATTGAAAGCTATAGTTTTAAACAAATAACATAACATACATTACCCGCTTCAGTATATCGCTCCGCTTGTAATTTCACGCCGTAAACTGATACGCTGTATTGTTAACTTGCCCATGAGGTCCGGAGTGCGCACGCCTCTTTATGTATTGTCTTATGATTGGGTTTATCTTGTCCCATAGGTGTTTCAGCTCGGTTTATGGCTAATTTTGACTGGTTTATTACCAACGTATTAACTTTCTGTATTGGGGAACAGTTTATGGGTACTTTAATGTCTTTTAATATTTCATTTTATCTTTATTATATGTAAAAACATGCCAGAAGTTGACGTTTCTCTTTTGTTTTTAACTTTTGATATCCATCTTCGCAAATGAAGACATCAGAAAATGTCTCTTGTCATTAAGTCCGCCATTTTAAATGTTTTTCTTCTGCAAATAAATCTTTACTACTACGTACCCCTGTTAATCATTAATTGTTGTAATTTTGTAGAGTTTAAAGCTGACAAACAAAATAACTTCAACATGAACGGGGTTAAAAATAAACCAGTTTACATTAACTGACATCTTTGCCTCCGCGTCACAGGTACCAGGGGATCATATCAAGGCGCAGACTTCAAAGTAACCAGAACAAAGTGAAAACGGGACTGTTCGTTTGATTGGGCGCGTCCTTACACACGCCCGCCCCGGGGGCTTACTTTGTTGCTGCGACCTTTGTTCAGACTAACTCAGACATCCTCCGTAGCGCTTTGATAACGTTACATTCTAGTTACTTGTCGATTCTAACGTAACAACGTGACAGCAAAGACCAATCCGTGTCGACTTACAAGGTAAAGGGTGACAGCACAGCCGCTTCTGACAAATATTGTGCTGTACAACTTTACCGTAACTTTATTACAACCATGATACCCCAGTATTAACGTTAAAGATATGTCTAAGTTTTTTGTCTATTACATAGAGCTAGGTCTAGCAAGAAAACGTTCAACAGAATAAAATAGAAATTATTTTAAATATATAGTACCTCTCGAAGCACAAATTACATCGAAAATTATTCACCTAAAAACATAATCAACTAGTGTAAATAGATTAGGAAAATCGTGCGGCGAACTTCTCTATCTAGATATTACATGAAATTATTTATTATTAAATTATTATTACATGAAAAATTAAATAACTACAAATGTATAATAATCTAGCTTCAGTCTGCGGCTTCAACCACGAATCATCTCTTATTTCCGCGGTAATCTTTAAATTTCTATGTACCTATTAGGACTCTTAAACCGTATATAAATACAGGAATAAAAGGTATTGAAAAAAGTCACGATAGCCGAGTGGTTGGGTGGTCGGAATTTCGAGTCGAGAGACCCGAGTTCGATCCCGAGGTGGCAGGCACGTACCAATGGGTTTTTCAAAAAACTTATGTACGAATTCCATCGTTGGCTTGGACATAAAGACGGCGACGGGCTCCGACCTGTCACGTTGTCCCGAAAATATCTTCGGTGGAAGGTGGGTCGAAGGGACTTAATTGTCTAGACTGGACCTCTGTCTACACCTGTATTGGGAATTGCGAGAAGATATTTATTTATTAATTTGAAACATAATTAATCTAGACTAGCTGCTTACCAAATTTCAGTCTATTCCGTTCAGCCGGTTTTAGGCCCTAAGAAACATAGCTCGCAGAATTGACCAAAGTAGGGGAAAGAACGTTTTCGTATGGCAGCCTAGTTCAGGCAAGCGCAGTGTGGTACGATCTTCACAAGATAGAGTAGAGATCTGCACAATATTGTCGGGAGTCTATGGGTGGAGTTGGCTAGTACCGTTCTTAGTGGACATCTTTGGAAAAGATCTATGTTCAGCTATGGACTTTTGAAAGAAAAAAAAAAGAATTCATATTCAATTTTACTGAAAGGAATATTTTCGTGTATCTCATTTAATTGACATCTCTAGTAGCAGTTAGCTCTTTAACATCCAAATCAGAATACATGACGACGTAAAACTGGCCATTTGTAAAATAAAAAAGATACAAAGTATCAAGTTTTTAAAAAGTTTTGTACGTGGCGCGAGTGTCAATAAAATTTGATATTTACGCCGGTCGCGATACCTGGCGCTAAATAAACCCGCCATTTTAAACTGTTTTGTTCCGGCCGAAATGAATTTACGAAATGTTTTTGTTTTTTTTTTGCGCTTTCACTTGATCGTATCGGACTCTTGGGTTTATTATCTCACGTTAAAAAAAATATTCAATACGCTTAACCCATGGTGTGGTTTTAAAACCGGTTCATCCAGTTGTTTGTTTGTTAAAAAACCTAACTCCTTAGATTTTATTTTAAATGTACTTTATTCTGTGACATTATTATTACTAATTCGAAATTATTTTATACGTTTAAAGGTGTGGAGACCAAGCAAAACTTGATAAGTAGTTGGTGCAATAGTTTATTTGAAGCAATAAATATTTTTTCATATGCCAACACTAATGTATAGCTGTGAAAGTATGACAGAAAAAACATAAGATTACAATAAATGTGTATATTTATATACACGTATATGCAAGATATATTAATGTAATACAAACTTTAAAGTAATTACATTTAACAGATTTCATTACGATACTTGTACATGTTAGCCTTACGTCTTGAGAGAGAGAGAGAGCATTTCTTCCTTATTATTCTTCATTTGCCGAGAGTTTTATAAGTCTAAATGTAATAAACACACTAGAATGTCTACAGAAATAAAACGATACCGACATACGAACGTTGTTCCGGCGACGTTATTTCCTTCCGTTTTTTTTTTTTCAAATTTCCGACCGCGCTCGATTTCCCCGAATAGTGCGAATTTGGATAGCTTTCAGGAAACCGTTTGCGGTTTGAGTGAAGCGATGCTTTAAGCTTTTAATACGCTTTTTAATAGCTCTTTTATTTTCTACGGACGCGATGTGATGGACGGCACTGTCTACTCCTTTTTGACTAGGTACGGTTTCGTGTCAAAGTTTACCTATTTTCGGGTTTAAACGAGGAGCTAAATTAGTGACATGTGTTGTAGTGTCGTCGGATGAGCTTTTTCCTTTGTCTTTCGCTTTTGATACTCTACTTCCAACAGAAGTAGTGTTTCGATTAATGTTTCTTGACTCTTTATTACAAAATCGTAGCTTTAAGGTAGAGATTACCTACACACCTAAACGCTACCTTTGCGCTCTTAAAATTTACACGTATTTATATATATACATACGTTACAAAGCCTCGGAAATATTAACACCATTACCAATACAGAGGGCTCTTAGCCTGAAACCAATCGTCATTACAACAAAATGGTCTACCATAATTATAATATAATACGGATGCATTAACAATTCACATCAGAATTCAGACGTAGACCGGGTGCCTCGGCTATGGTTAGGTGAGAGAGGGAAGGACGCTTCAGGCGTGAGAGGGAAAGGGCCGGGAGAAGGTGCCTCTGTCGGAGAGCTGTCAAAACGTCAAATTTTAGAACGCTCAGCGCAAGTTGAAACGTGCCCCTACCGGCGTGCAATGTACTCGTACGTCGCGCCAGCATCTCTAATACAGTTATGGCTGCCTAGTACGTTTCACGTTAATATTCATGCACCTCCTAGCCATTTTCGTGAAAGCCTCCGGTTAACCGGCACTATGAATATGAATGGAAATGATTTCCCGTTCGTTTCTTAGGTTAGACTTTTTAGTTGCGCTTTGATTTGCATTCGGATAGTGTCTATTCGTAAAATTAAGATATATTAATCGATTAAAACATACTTAGCCCCAGCTAAACTACATGTTTTGTTATGGCTTAGTATGTTTTAGTCAAAATAGTAATCATTTATGCTTGCGACATTTATACTTGAATGAATATGCGATACAATTAAATTCGTTATATGGACATAAAGACGGCGACGGGCTCACCACCTGCCACGTTGTCCCGAAAAATGTCTTCGGTGGAAAGTGGGGCGAAGGGACTTAATTGTATAGACTAGAACTCGGTTTGCCCCTGTATTGGGAATGGATTGAAGATATTTTTTATATATGTTATTTTCAACTTATAAAACAAATTACATATCTGATTATAATCTTAATTATTGCTGTATTTTAAGAAAATGTTTAATCTGTCAAAATTTCAAGTCAATCCATCCATCGACTAAGTATTTTTCGAGTTTTGCGGCCACAACATAACATCCGTATGTTCACAGTACAGTACAGTAAAATACAGTATCATAAAATTCAGCATCCGTACTGTATTTTATGTATTATTATTACTATATTATTTCAGAATATTTTTAAAGTAAACTAGAATACTTTCATGATGCATATAACATTTTCTATCAAACTTGCAGGAAGCTATGTGGCTTTATTTTTAGGAACAACAAAACCGCCTGTCCATTCACGAGTTGCAAAGCAACCGACTAAAAATAAAATTGAACATTTCCATTTCGCGTCCATTTCCTGACAAAATATGCGATTTTCTATTTCAACACACAAAAAACAGTACGCGGCCCGCCGACGCTGTCTATCTCCCACTTGACGTGGAGGATATTGAAACTGGCCGAAAATGAGAAGCAAAAGAAACACTGATTTTTGACGTTTCAATATGCACTCATCTGAAGCCCAACGGAGGCGGTGAGTTAATTAATATAATGCCCCCGAAAAATACTCCAAACGAAAACCTACCTTAACTCTTTCGCATTTGAACCCACAGTCTTGGAAATGCGGAGCAGTGACATCAACAGCACTCCATCGAAATAGAAACGTTTCTTACGTTTCCGAACGGAGCATAACGAGCCCGTACTTGACTCGCGGTATTTACGAACGTCAATCACAGCTGTCAAAAGTGACAGTAGTCAAATCCCGCCCGGGAATAACGGTTAAGGACGTTCCCAATTTGAAAAACACACGTTCGGATATCCGCGCGTGCTCGTAACGTCGATTAGTGTAAGTTTCGAAAATGGAATCAGGGATCGTGTCGCCTTCGGGCGAGCCCGCCCACAAGATGGCCGCTCTAATCAGCCGGCGCGTTCGCGGGGAAAAGAACCGAATGATATACAATTACGAAGCGATGCGTTATTACAAACATGAACCTATAATTACGTGCAAACATTGCGCGTGGGAAGAGTTTAGAAAAAACGTCTCTGAAACGGCTCGTGCTTTATAATTGGGGTGTAGTAACGGCCATTCATGATTCCGATTTGATTATAGCAATTTGGAGTTTGCAAATAAATAAAAACGATCGTTCCTTTTATTCTCTCTCTACGCCGCGTGAATTAAATTGTTTGGATACAACTAGTTTGGTGAATGTACTACGTGTTCTATGTTCCAGATTTCTTGTTTGATTTTCGATAGTACACATATTTGTATGATGAATGTTATAATATCTTTCGCTGAATCATGACCCCAATGGACGAGTGGCGTTACCCGCCGATTTCCATCACGTCGCCAGGTCTGATGTCCCTGTTTTGCTTCCCGGACGGGTTAATGTAGAATACCACTTCTACTACATTGTCTCGGGTCTGGCTATTTGTGGTATATTCGTTGTTTCAGATTCCATAACTCAAGTGCTTTAAATATTTACGTTGGGATCAGAGCATTGCATGTGACCTTGTCTCTATATATGTACATATTTATGTGTCGGTAAATTTTAATATTACTTTCGTAATTTACATATTCAGTTACGTTCATCTTAGCGATATAGGTACTCTAGCGCATATAATATAACCGTATTTCCATTTGAAGACAAGACAATCTATAGACTTACTCGGCGAGATGCGGAATCGGATTCATTATTAATTTCCTAAACCCGGTGCTTCTGCCCCCCCCCCCCCCTCGTTCGGGCATCAAGCCCGTCTGATTTATCGGGTGTTAGCCCATCGTAACGGACACGTTTCTGATCGGAGGTCGAAGCTGGTGATTGACAGGTTCTTAGACTAAAGGTGTCTGCGCTACATTTCCTCAGTTGGAATTCTATGTTTACTTAGCCACGTGAATTCACTTCACTTTAGGACTAAAACTAAGTTGTTAACTTTTGTTTGTGTATGGGACGTTATGCAGGTATACTGTTACAAAAATATTGTCATCATAACAGCCTATCAGAAGTACACTGCTGGACATATGCCTTCCCCAAAAATTGGCACATATACATTTACATTTTTAAATTGAATTTTACAAAAAACCGAATGATTCTATGAGTATTTCGTTTGTTTCCCAGGGGAAAAGTTCGTGCCAATGGGGTTAGAAAACTGCGTACGATTTTCCTAAGCAACTATCACATTGTCTCAAAATACAATCCGGCGAAACACGTTCGAAAGGATTAAAAACTCTCCAAATTCTGACTGCTCCAGTATTGGTAATACGTGAAAATAAAAACAATATCTTTAACTATCTCCTTATTCGAAGACTCTGTACTCATACGCACTTGTTCCCTATTTCCTTCGTGTTCTCAATAGACGTGTGACCAGGGGCCAGGGTCGCGTGCGGGGGCGGGCGCTCCGCCCCTGTCCTCGGGCAACGCTCACGACACAGCTTTGGCGGGACCGTGTACAGAGTGCGAGGCACCATGTCGTCTACGCCTCGAAGGCAACCCGACGTTGCTTAACGTCGTGCTACATGCGGGGGCACAGGGATGCTTGTTGAATGACACCTCGCTACTTTGCCAGAGAATGGAGGGTTTTGATTCAAACGATAGTTATTCTTTTGTATTCTATTCATAACTTCTGTAAAAGTTCACTGCGGGACATTGGCGTCTCTCGTACGGGATTTGACATAATCGCTATGCTTGGGATTTGCTATCGGATTGGCGATCCAAACATGTTGTACCTTAGACAATGCTGCCCGTCATCGACTTTTTTTGGTTTGGTGTTTTTTCGAGAGGGTTATCTCACCATCTGTCGGTAGACAATCAAATTTTGCAATGCTTTTTCTTTAGTCACCTTTCTAATACCCACGGGAAGAAAGGGGGGTGACATATTTTTACGCCGCCACCACGTAACATTCAACGCGAATCTCGCAAATCGATTTTTGATGAAAAATATACTTTCCAAATCCATAGTAAAGTCAACAAAAACACGAATACCATATAAACTCGACGAAATGATCATTTAACAAATACGTCATCATAACATACGACCCTAAATCACGCGCGTTTACACAAACGGGCGGGCAGAGAGACGCGACCGCGCATAAACAGCTGACGCTGACAAATTTCACATCTAACCGATATCGATGCCGCGTAAATCATCCCAGTGTGTGCCCGCCTTTATGTCGCGCGGCGTATCAAAGTATGTTTTATTAGCGCAGTACGACTTACGAGCTAGTTGAGTTTTAAATTATCCCTCTGATAGATTGCACTGGTGATTCGGTTCTACAAAAGATGTGGGAACTTGTTTGTTTTTATAAAATACACATAGTTCTTTTTTTAATTGTTTTAATTTTTCCTTTTTTATTTCATATTAAAGTAAAGAGTTCAATCAAATCACTCATAGCATAAACAACTTCCAAAAAAAAAAAATGGGAATTTACCCCATTGAATCTCCAATAGCAGGTCTGCTGGAAGATTTCTGAGGAAATAAGCAGTACGTTTATACAGACTATAAGATATAGTTAATTTTTTTTTTGATATATTAAATAAATAAAATTAAAACAAATAATTAAACTTTTTTTGGTATAAATGAATCTGGGTAGACAGAGGTCTAGACACGATTAAGTCCTTTTTCAGGTCTAACGTCAATAAGTTTTATTTTATTAAAAATAAGTGCCAGAAGCGACAAGACAGTAAAAGAAAGCGATCTCTTTCAGTTTTAAATCGATAATGTCATATAGTAAATTTAATAACTTTATGATCAGTTTTAATCTCACCACATATTAGAAATAAATTAAAAATCAATTTAATAACTTTAAAAGCTTTCAATTGGCGGAATTAAACCCTAAGGGCTTAATTTATTTTATTTATTGACTTAAACTTTATTTGCACACATTATAAAAAATGGCGGACTTAATTTGTTTTGTGCAGAGAATCTAGTGATGGGCGCAAAACTCATAATTAAAAAAAAATTAAGGGAAAAAAATCAAAATTTAAATATAATGATAATTAATATAATACATATACATATACATTTACATCACTACATACATGCATACAATAGTATTTTATACATATACACAAATAACCACAATAAATACATACATAGTAAATAAATATAAAAAAAAATATATAAATAAATATCATATAAATAATTATGATATTTTTTTATTATACATACTCGAGAATATAACAATTTCTCAAGTTTACAATGTCTGAAGTTCTTAATACCTAATCATAATATTTCTTGTGATGATAATATAACGTAGTTTCAAAATAAGCTTCGCTGAAAGGACTAAATTTTCTTGGCGTTTGGCCACCCCTACCTTGGGAAATGCTTGAACATATTTTTATTTTATTTGATTGTAATTAAATGTCTAGAATTGAGATCTATCCTTTTTTTTGCTGTCGATGCTGTTGTTCCAATCTAGATTTGAACGCGTCGATTCTCATTCACACGCCCGCGGCGCTAATCAATGCGCGACAAACAGTTTAATTTATGTCCACCATTCGTCCCGGCGAATAGTTGTTGCATTGATTTGGAATCGTTTTATTCATTCAAACTGCACCGTCCACGCTCGAGCTATGTTTCATAACGCATCGTTGAATTTTAAATTATTCAGAATAAATTTCGCGTGATAGTGTGTTTCGATTCATTGTTAAATTATGTAATAAATATTTGCTTAGGTAATCTTCACATTACCTAAGCAAATACCACATAGTACAGATATAAATGTAAATATCTTCACGCCTTTCGTGATGCAAGAGTAGATAGACGTCTAAACAACTAAGTTTTTCGACCCACCTTCCACCAATATCATTTTTGTGGGACAACGTGGCAGGAGTTGAGCCCGTCGCATACTTATTTCCAAGCCAACGATATAAATCGTACCCAAATTATTTAAAAAATTCTCTGGTGCAAGCTTGTCTCCTGAGGATCGAACTCGGGTCTCAAGAGTCGCTTTCCAATCACCCAACTACACGGCTATATTGTTGACTATCTTGGAATAATCGGCACCGAACCCTGAAAACTAAACTCCGCCCGGCTGCTCCTTGACTGTGTTGAAGCAGCCCATCCTTTTATTTAGCATATACGCCATTCATTACATATGGAGTGTTTTTTGCGTTTATTTACCGCCCGTCTGTTCGTCCGTCCGCCGGCGCCCGCGCATCTTTCCGTGCGGCTCTTTTTCCCTCGTAAACGATACCGCCTCCTTTGATGTCTAGATCGATATGCAAAGTTTTATAAGTCGCTACATATTCATCAGTCTTTGTTTCGCCGCGCAAAAAGTCTTGCTCACTTCAGTTTTTTGTTTGAGTAAGAGACGAATAATTTTCGCTTATGTTATTATTATTATTAATTATTACTTGTGTTACGTTACATGAAGTTATATATTAAATGAATAGTTGGGTGCCACACAGCCGAGTAGTTGGATGATCGGAATTGGAGTCGAGAGAATCGAATTCGATCCCCAGTCACGCTCATAATATGTTATTAAAACTTTATTTACGATTTATATTGTTGGATTGGACATAAAGACTGTGAGAGAATCATAACCTGTCTCGTCGTGTCAAAAATGTCTTTGGTGAAAGGTGGGTCAAACAGTCTTTATTGTCTTAACATCTGTTTACCGCAGTATATGAAATGGTGTAAGAATCATAGGGGTAGGCTAAGATTCGGAAGCATATGAATGTGAAAAGTGAAACGCAATTTGATTATAGATCAATCATTCAGATGAGTGAATGACGAATGTAATAACCATTACAAATTACACAACACCTCGTCACTTAACAGAACGTTTAGCATTGTTAATTGGCATGACAGAACCAGGTCTTCGATGAAGATCATTCCGGGCACAAAAGGGCTCCCGTAGCGTTCGGCGCGGCGCACAAAATCATCCCAATTCGATCACGGCATAGACTCGAGGTACCAGGCTAACAGAGGACCGGCAGAGCTGTGTACCTATCACATTTCCTAGCCCAGTTGCGGCTTCCGAGGCTGTCAGCGCGCCGCTTCCGGCTCCGTAGATTAATATCGAAGGCTATTTAACGTCTCATGCCGCCATTGTTCCGCCTCTCGATTCACAACACTGGCCGCTTCGTCACTGCTTTGTTATTCAGGTTTCGAAATTCGAATGCCGCTTTTAGTTTTCAACAATAGTGTTACTTAATGTTTAAAAAATAAGCCTTTTAATATAGCAAAACAATACAGCATAAACATATGTAAATCACATTGATTAAGTTTTATAATGAACGATTATACGAACGAATAGTTTTTTTACGTATCCTAAAACGTAAACAAATTATAAATAATCCCAAACCGATTCTCGGTACTCGCCAATTGCGGATGCGTACCGTTCATTCGTTATTCAAACGCTACGCCAAAAAAAAGGGGGGAAACCTGTCGAAGCTGAATGATATAACGCAAAGTGGAACCGAACGGCGGTTTGTTACAAAAACTATTTCCAGTACAAATACGCAACGGTCGCGTCCATTACGGATTTGCATAATTTAAAGCGGGAACCCTGTCGCGTTACCCTGACCGCTCGCTGAATACTTTATCTGTGGCTCTCTATAAAAATTCACGGACGACAGGAATTGACAGGTGTCCTTCCATTAACCCTTTCTAGCCTTTTTTTTAAGATCCTGAAATATGTTACAATTTGCATTTCGAGCACTTCCATGAAATTACGAATTAACTAAGAGGTACGAATGGAAGTTCATATGTTAAAGATGCCTTATGATTATCTCAATTCTCATGTAATTCACATTTACATATAACAATATAAACTTAGCATTTTCGCATGTGACGACTCTCCAAGGAACGGAATAGAAAAATATTACGTCAGAGATATAAGGAATACGCAATTTTACTTTCAAGCCGATAAATAAAAGGCCCGTTGTCCCACGTTCGCACATAAACAAAACGAGAATGAATAAACGAGGAGACACGTCGAGAGACACGGAGAGATAGTGTCGCGGAGGGTAGCGATAGAGCTATCCATCAGCCGCTCACATCTCTCCGATAGGGTTAGGACCACCTCTGCAACTTTATGGATCCCTGGTCGCCCATAAAGGCCCCATACTCGAGACCCCAGTTTTTTGACATCTATTTGTGGTCGCCCTCTGGCCCCTAACGACTGTCATGGCTCTCTGCGTGTTTGAGAAATAAGATTTGAATTAGCAATTCCAAATAATTGGCAGAGATAATTAAAGCTTTATGGGATGTTTATATGATGTTTTAAGTCGTTTAAAAGGCTAATGGAATAAGCGATTTGTAAAATTGTTAATTTAAAATAACTAGCAAGGTAATTTCTATTGTCTTGTTTGTCTGTATATTGTAATACCAAGTAAGTTTATTACCATTACAAAACCGTTTGGTTTTTTTTTCAAAAAAGATTACCATTTCATCATAAAAACGTATAACGCGATTCAAATGCTATAAAATACATAAAAGCGTATATCGAAAAAAGGCGCATTTAAAATTCAAACTTTAGTAACCGTCAAACCATTTTTAAGCGTCAAGATAACGCCTTAACCTTTTAAGTGTCGAAGGAACGGTTAAGACGTTTTCATTACATGAAAATATGGTAAAAAATATCATTAGGCCTTTCCCAATACAGGGGTGGACAGAGGCCTAGACAATTTCGACCCACCTTCCAACAAAGATATCTTTGGTACAACTTGACAGTTGGTGAGCCCGCCGCCGTCTTTATGTCTTAATGTCCTTCAACTTAGGATCGAACTCGGGTCTCTTGACTTGAATTCCGAGCACACAACCACTTGGCTCTCATGACTCTCTAAAATACTATCTGTATGTTTATTATCATAAGAATTTAGTACACGTTGTAGTGTAATAAATTCCGATTACGGCTTAAGATACAATACATTCTCGATTTACTTTTAGACTCTCTAGAAACTTAGAAAGTGGTTACACATAAAACATCACCATAAAATTTAATGGAACCCATCTAACCAGGTGATACTTTGTGTAACGTTTGCCTTTCGACTTCACTAACGCTCTCATCAGCCTCCAAAGTACGTGTTTTGGCACGCGCCGACGTAGTGCCTACTGCTCTTGGCAAGTGGGCCAAGTACAAAGGGGAATACCTTACGCGTGCTAGTTTGAAGCACGTCGCGAGGCACGGGGTAAAGCGAAGCGCGCATAATTTAGCGCTCGATTCGCGCGTGACGCATTGCCGGGGAAAAATTTAATCCATCAGCACATTGGTACTGTAACACTGCATCTGATGTATGTTTGTTTATATCCTGTTGTGTTAAAACTAAATTTAGATTTTATGTGTAATATGATTATAAATCTACCAAACAAGTTAATATCAGTCACGACAGCCGAGTGGTTGGGTGGTCGGAATTTCGAGTCAAGAGACCCGAGTTCGATCTCTAAGTGGCAGGCTCGTACCAATGGGTTTTTCACAAACTTATGTACGAATTATATCGTTGGCTTGAACATAAAGACGGCGACGGGTTCACCACCTGTCACGTTGTCCCGATAATATCTTTGGTGGAAAGTGGGTCAAAAGGACTTAATTGTCTAGACTAGACCTCTGTCTACCCCTGTATTGGGAATTGCGTGAAGATATTTATTTATTTATTTTATAAACAAGTTAATAGTAATACATGTTTATTGTATGTGTGAAATAATATTAGGAACATTTATTTATTAAAAAAATAAAGATCTTCAATCCTTCCCCAATACTGTGGTAGATATAGGTATAGACAGTTAATTCCTTTCGATCCACCTCCTACTGAAGACATTTTTGTCAAAAGGAGGGTGTAAAGTTTATCCTATTTGCGTTATTAAAATTTAATTTTAATTATCTTATAGTTTTTCTCAAAACTAAAAGTATGTAAAAATAATTTTATAAATAAAAAATGTTAAAGTATAGTCTGCTTATAGTTTTTTTGATATTTTGCTTTTCAATCCGAGTGAATATAATTTCGCGCGCGTACCAGTCCCCGTCACATGGTATAGAACTTCCTCCTCGGAGACGCCGATGATGCTCTCGACTAAAATCACCGGGGCCCCTTGAATATATTATTATTATTGTTATGCCAACACAGCTCTGTGAAGATTGTGATATACGCCGCACACTCTGCCGCTGAATTATGCTTCCCGGCGCATATCATTAGGGAATTTCGGGTTTCTGATCCCGGAAAAGGGATGAATTTTTCAACGTCTTCGAAGATTATATTTTCTGTGTGAGACATTGTTTTTTTTATGATGTTACACACGCTGTCCTTATTAATGAATGCACTCAATGCGTAGCCCTGGGGAAATCTTATAAGCATCACAAAGCGTATTTAGATAATTAGATGGTATGTAGTTGAAATTTTTCTGTAAAATCTTGCTGTAGATTTGCCTTGCATGACTGCCTCCGCGAACGACTTGTACACAGCGGTTTTCATGATGCCACCTACTAGGAGGTTCCAGGATCGATTTCTGTAATGTAGATACACGATGCTTTCTATTGTACATTGTCTCGGGTTGTAAGTGTTTGTGGTAGCTTCGTTATTTCTGTTACCATAACACAAGTGCTTCAGCTACTTACTTTGGAATTAGAGCAATGTATATCAAGTTGTTAGTATTTATTTATGTATGTTGAACTAGCCATTTTGTTTGTTAGGAATTTAGAATTGACAAAAAACGTATGTTTATTTATGATTGATGTTTCCATTTCGCATAGGCCTCTACATCACGTTGCGTTTGATTATTAAAAAAATATCCCCCGTCAAGAGTGGTATCTGCTAGGTTCCGCGACGTCGCTCATGTGGAGCTCGACATATTTACATATTCCCCATCCAGCGCCCCCATAGATTTAGGTGCCAACAAATGGATTGTTTCTTTTCCACTCGCGAAACGAAATTTATAGTTCGCGAGGCGATCTCTTTCCCTTGCTCCGACTCTTGCGGGAGCTCGCGGCGTTTTTTTCACTCCCGATACCCGATTTATTGCTAACTTATGCCCGATATAATCGTGATTTTAATGCGCCCGGGGTGATTTACGGCCCGGATGAGAGTGGAACGGGATTGCTTTTCGAAATTTGATATCTCAATAGAGTTTATGACGGCTGGTTGGTTGGGCCTCGCGGACGGCCGCACCTCGGATTATGTTTAGTTGTAAATTATCGATTGAATTTACACCAGTTGGAGAAGCAATACATGCCTGTGTGTACTTGTGTATAGCCGTAAGCATCAGCACGTTGAAGTGGCAATGGGCCGGTCATGTAGCTTGTAGAACTGACAACCGTTGGGGTAAAAAGGTTCTCGAGTGACAAGGTCGAGACCTGTGTTCGGCAATGTACTTTTATAGGCTGTTTTGATAATTATGACACAGGTATACTTTATTGTTGGGTGGACTTAAAAACTAGCCATAGCCTTTTTATCTGCATGTATTATAAACAAAAAAAGGCCTCTTAGACTTTAGACGACCTTCGTGGACAAGTTTTCACACCGGTCATTCTATATTGACCTTACTTGTTTTACATTTTTCTGAGTGGTGGAATCATGAGACCCGAGTTTGATCCCCAATGCTCGTACCAATGTGTGTGTTTTTTTTTTAAAAAACTTAGGCATGATTTTGTACGTAAAGACGGCGACGAGCTCTAACTACCTATCACGTTATCCCAAATAATGTCGTCGGTGGAAGGGGGGTCGATACAACTTAATTGTCTAGACCTCTTTCTACCCCTGCATTGAAAATGGTGTAAAGCCATTTATTAATTACAACAAAACTAAAGACATTAACCTCGTCTGGTACCTGTCTGCTTTGATCGATTGAATTCAAAAACAATCGCCAATAAATCATCACGGACGGGGTCAATTTTCGTGTCTCTTTAAATTCCGCGAGTCTCCGCCGGATTGCTAGTTAAAAATAATTGGTGGCCGTCAGCAAAAACCGATGCCCCCCTCCCCCTCCCGGTATAATTTTGACAAATCCCGTTAGTCGGGCGGTGGCGGTCGCTGGTTTATCATTTTCCGGTTTTTGTACGCACCGTAATAGGCTTCATAAATTTCCGATAATGTTTTTTTTACGGTTTTTCGAATCTGCGACCGGCGGGCAGCGAGCACCTCGACAATACTTTCGGTCGAGTGGATGATAATGCTGTCTTTGGACTCGACAGCAAGAATTACTAAACAATAGTCAGAACTGGAAAGTTTTTTATTCAATTCAATTAAACTTACGACCCAATGGCCGAGTGGTTGGATGATCGGAATTCGATCACGAGAACCAAGTTCAATCCCCAAGTGGATTGGCTCGTGAGCTTGGACATAAAGACGGCGACAGTCTCTCTACCTGTCACGTTGTGAATGAGAATGTCTTAGGCTGTAAGGATATAATTCGTACATAAGTTTTTGAAGAACACAGCCATTTCGACTTACAAACTTAAGCTCTTTAAAACATTTGTATAGATTTCGAATGTTTCATCTAATTGATACAATTCATAAAAATAACAAGGAAACATTAAAAAATCGCATTAATCCCGCGCCGAACGTTCCCGCTAACATCGCACAGTTAAGTCAATCGACGAGAGACGTTTATCGGGAAACGGAGGTAAACACAGCATCCTGGGGTTATTACAAATATAATGCATTAGGGCGCATTACCGATGGTCCGATTTGAATGCATCGCAACTAATTGTAATAATAAACAAACGTGCGGGAGGCGGCGCGGACCCACCACGCTTGTTATCGATAGGGCATATACATATGATCGAAAGCTAATCTAGATCGCGGTTCAGAAATTTCAAGTAAATGTAGCGAATTTGGTGCCGCCTGGGAGGACGTCTCCTACGCAAGTGTGTATGGTACTCGCGTAAATGATCGGAATCGTTTGAACTTCGATAGCGCGATGTAGGATTTTGATGTGTTCGGATAGCAAATCAACATAACGGGAGAGGCCTAGTTCCTGTAATTTACTTTTACATGCCATTTACTAATCGTAAGTAAGTAAAACATCCAAGATATAATTATAATAATAAATATCTTTACGCAATTCCCAATACAGGGGTAGACTGAGGTCTAGTATAGACAATTAAGTCCCTTTGACCCACCTTTCACCGAAGATATTTTCAGGACAACGTGACAGGTGGTGAGCCCGTCGCCGTCTTTATGTCCAAGTCAACGATGATATTCGTACATAAGTTTTTGAAAAAACTCATTGGTATTGCCACCTGGGGATCGAACTCGGGTCTCTTGACTCGAAATTTCGACTACTCAACCGCTCGGCTATCGTGACTTTACTTTGAAATATATACTTTGAAATATATCTCAGATTTCAATGCGGGGTTAATTTTTTTTAGTTTATACCTGTAATTATCAGTTGTCTAAAATTATTATTTTTATATTAAATTTAACATATGTTTTAAGCTACTTGGTAAGTAACAGCAATAATTATATTCGAAATATTAGATTCCGCTCCAACGCGCAAGTCTGTGACCGCCTTTACAAGAGTACGTGGCGGTATTATCTTTGACAGTTAGTTTACTGTGCATTTCTGCTTCACAACCAATTGCATCCTCATCTGGACCATCACAATAACATGCCTAACAGGCCCACCTACGTTTCACTAATACGTTTGTTAGGCTGTTGTTTTTTAATGGTACTTACTTATGTAGTCAGGAAGAGTCTCACGTATGGATTTGCTATAATAGTCACTCTTGTCAGACAGATTCTCAACCATAATATCAGATAGCGTCCTCATTAATCAATTTTGTATGGTAGCACGGTGAAAAAGGAGGTAATGGTAAAAAAACATCAATAAATAAATAGGGACAACGTCACATACATTGCTCTGATCCCAAAGTAAATAGCTAAAGCAGTTATGTCGTGATATCGAAAACAAGGAAGGTAAGGCAAACTCTGGGTATCCGAGACAATGTAGAAACATTTTCTAAATTGACCCGTCCGGGAATCGAAATTGGGACCTCAGAGCTGGCGACACCTTGAAAACCGATGTGTACGATACCAATTCGTCGACGTTAATTAAAAAATATGAAAGTTCTTTTACTGTTGAATTTTTATCAATTTTATCATACTGAGTTTTGTTCTTGAAGCAATTTAATAAAAAATCATTGACACTTCGAACAATTCGAACTCGCAACCTCCGTCTCTGACGCTTTAATCTCCGAGCCAATCAGTTGCATCCGAAAGATGTTCTTAAATTACTTCCTTACGTTATTTTATTTAAACGTTCGTATACAATCCCATATTTGACACGGAGTATAAGGAAACGAGAAGAGAATCACTCGGGCAATATGCCGCGAAGTGTTTATTACAAAATTTTATGGACGCCCAACTTTAAAAACGTGGAAAACATCATTGTTTTACGATCCCGCTGTCAAGTGCGTGAGGTGACGTAATTCGCCCCATAACGCTCCCCCTTCCGTGGACGGGATTGCGAAGATCTCGTCCCCGCGTAATTCTCACTATGAATACATTATTTAGACACTCCAGCGCATCAGGGAATTGGTGTAACGCGCGCGTAAGCTTCCATTTTTATTACGTTGATTTTACGGCGGAGCCGAGAGGCATCGGCGCAGTCGAATTTACGGTGCCGATGTTTAATGACCCTCTGGAAGGCTTTCAGGTGACTTTTAATGCGGTGAACATTACCTCTTTTATATTTGATTTGCACTAAACGACCCGGTTTATAGATCAATGCGGGGCGACGTTCTCTTGAATCACATCTTAGAGCCGATTTTATTTAAAATCGACTGGAATGGAATGCTTATCTATTGTAGCTCTGTGTTGCTAGACTCATAAAATAAAAAATGTGTACACTACGTACATTAAGTAGTTTGCGTTAGAAAACAATAATAAGTGATTAGTAAAAAGATAAAATATTTGAATATTGATCTCAATTCGAAAGGTTCTACTTAGAAACTTAGTTCAGTAATTAAAAGGCAGTCAGTTAGCATGTCACTGTCAATATTACCACCCACTAAACGCTCCAAAATAAATAAAAAAAATACCTGTTCCTGAAGGATTGAGAAGAAAATTTATAATCACGCCATAGTATAAACTATTCTATGGTAATATCATAGAGCATACATGATATTTTCATTTCATAGAAATATTAATTTCCGTGTGGCATAGGCTTAAAAATATATCAACTAATTTCTTAGCGTAGTCAAATATAGACAAATGTGGAGGTAATCATCTCGAAAAATGTCAGAACATCGAATCGCCTACGGAGTGTGGCGATTATGCCGTACATTGGGTCGAAATAAGTGTTGTTTTTCGCAACCCGATATTTGGTAGTGACTCTGCTTACGAAGCTAAAGGTTGTTAGTTCAAATTTCGCTAGAGGCAAATATTTATGTGATGAATATGAAAGTTTGGACTCAAAGAATTGATGTTTATATCTTAATATATACCTACATAAATATATAGTACCGGTGTCTTGGACACAAAGATGGCGATAGACTCATCACCTGTCACGTTGACCTAAAAGAACTGTATTGTCTAGACAAACGACGTCGATCCCAGTATTGGGGATACGTGAAGATTTTTATAATATTACTGTGGACTCGGGTTACCAAACACGCATAAATCTTAGGAGGTAAGTAAGCGTGGACAATGGTGCTATGCGTCATAGCACCTCATAGCGGGCGACGTATCAATTTCCTTGGGAGCTCGACTCTATCGCCTCATCTCTCCCGCCTTTCGCCGCCTTTTGTTTTTGTTGGCACGGCCTCTGGCAATATTTTCCCGTGATTTACACAGAGCGCGCCGCCGTCTTGGACATGTTAAATCATGTCTCTTTAAATAAACATATCTTTTTTTGAAAGCGCGCGTAAAATATTTACGTAAGTAATGACAAATAGCTCATCGCATCAATCGCCGTGAAATATTTATAAACATTAGTTTTTCCTACTTTATAGTTTATAAATATTTGGACTGCAGCAGAATCTATGTTTGTATTTATCTTTGGTGTCGATCCACCTTTCAACGAAGCCATTTTATGTGATAAAATGACAGGTGGTGAGCCTGTCACCGTCGTTATGTCCAATTTCTTGAAGGAAGGTTTCTTCCAATGAGTTCATCAAAATAATGTATAATTTACCGTTAGATTTTTGGATTCTAATACGGCGTCAAGCTCACCACCCGTCACGTTTGCCCTAAAAATATTTTCCGTAAAATGTGCGTCGATGGACTTAATTATCTAGACGTCTGTCTACCCCATTTAGAATTGCGTGAGGATATTTTTAAATAATAAAGAAAACACTGTGAGCTTCATCTTTAAGCCCGAAATTGGATAGAATAAATATATTTTTACATAAACAAATCGAAAGGGTTTTCACTTTCAGTTTAAATTAAACCCGAGTTCATAGCTAAAATAAATTAAGCTGCACGTAGTAGATAGTTAAGTTAAACTTACTCACGTAACTCCAGCAGACGGTATCGACCGGGGACTTGAACCGAGCGAGTTAATAATTTATATACACGTACGCCACCTGCAGTTCGACTACCAGGGCGAGATGAAATAGAGGTGGTCCCGCGGGGGACCCACCCCGCGACTGCCACGGTAGAAACCAATAACATTAGATATACGTGAGTCATGCTCTCCCGGTACTCACCTGTCCCAGGGACCTGATAAAAATGATCTCTACCTTTGAATAAGAAAACACCTTTTCCTTTGCCAGTTCAGTTTACTTTAAATAATTAAAGTTACATCGAAATCGTGTAATGAGTTAAAGTATCGATAACATCTGTGAACGAGAGGTGTATAGATCGATTGCATGGTTCTATTCCCAGTCCAGTCAATTGCAGAAAACACTTTTTCTCGTGAAACGTCATATTTCGCAGTCCGCACCTTAAACCACTAGGCTATTGGTGTATACCAGTTACTGTTCCTTGGAAATTTGTGCTGAATATTGATGTTTTCTTGTTACAGCACCCCTACCCATCGGAGGACCAGAAAAAGCAATTAGCACAGGATACAGGGTTAACGATACTACAAGTAAATAACTGGTGAGTACTTCTCCTACTTTTACTGTTTAACTATTTTTAATTAAAAAAATGATTTAATGAAATTGCAATTCTCATTTCAATGTTATTGACCCTTATTAAGTATATATTTGTCGGAAAACTCTGAAACTAGTTAATGGATTGACTTGAAATTTAGACACGTCGTTACCCCATAGCGCTATCACTTTTTGGCTTTCTATAATAAGCCAAAAATATCTTTGATGGAAGATGGGACGAAAGGACTTAATTTTCTAGACCTCAGTCTGCCCCTGTATTAGGATGGCGTAAAGATATTGTTTAGCGTTTATAATACTAAGTCTGAAAGAACTCAATGCAAAGATTTTTTTTTTCACTCCCATAAAATTCTATAATCATCCGTTCATTTATTCATAAACGTGAAAACTTCTTAAAAATGTCTGCGAAAGTATGCTCTCGGCAAGACGCGGATCGAATAAAAACGACACACGTAAGACAATTTTATATGGAAACTTCGCGCGCTGCGTTTCTATTTCGTAACCATTATTGCTAGACACGTCAAATACCCATCGCCAACTTTCGCAATATGCCTAAGAGAAACCACTTGCCCACCACCCGAGTGCCTTGTTAGTTTAGTTTGTGGATCACGTCATTATCTACGGAGACGAAGTTGTAAAATCAGATATTTTACGACTAAGGATCGCAACTCGGCATTAAATGCGTTCAATAATGAGAATGGGATTTTACCTACGCCGGTTATAAATACGTGTCTTAAGGTAATGTCGTCTATGATATTAAAGTTATGTTTTATTATTTTAATTAATCTTAGAAGATACAAGTACTATGTATTACATAAAATAATTATAGCTAGTGTTTGGAGTCACGATAGACGAATGGATGGACGGTTGTAATTTCGAGTCAAGAGACCCGAGTTCGATCCCCAGGTAGCAGGCTCGTACCAATGGGTTTTTCAAAAACTAATGTACGAATTGTATCGATGGCTTGGTGGACATAAAGACGGCGACGGGCTCACCACCTGTCACGTTGTCCCGATAATAATTTCGATGGAAGGTGGGTTGTGGGGACGTAATTTTATAGACTAGACCTCTGTCTACCCCTGTATTGGAAATTGCGTGAAGATATTTTTATGGCTAATCTTCTGGTGAAAAATTAAATAGGCAATAAATAAGTAAATTATAATAATTAAGTAAGCTCTAAAGCACATGGCCAGTACTTTTATCAATTCGTTCGCTAAGGAAGCCGACTAAAGTTAAAGCTTGAGGTCCGTGTTCCTTTTGATAACTTTAGTGAAGAAATACCTTAAACACTTGCAACTACGCGCATAGCACGTGGGCGGCGGTCGAGTTTCCACGCACGTCAATAAAATGCTCGACAAACTGCCCACCGTACCGTTCTGCCTGGTATGGTCGAGAATGACGCAACAGCGATCCGACATTGCCTCTTTGTTTTGCAACTCAATTTATTTACTATGCTAAAGGAATGAGGTAGATTTGAACTGTCTTAATGTGTTAAATCCTTCAACGTTATTCGTTCCTGTATGGTATTTTGTTGTGGTATAAAAACTATAAATAGGCTACCACTTGAGGGATGGAACTCGGGTATCTTGACTCGAATTCCAATTACCCAATCAGCTATAGTGACTTCAACGGCTTACTCGTTTCTGGCATCAAACAGCTTTTCATCTCGTTTTCCTGCGGTTGAGATAAGAAATGTAATCAGAAATAATTCTGAAAAACCGATTTTGATTTGCAGTATTGAGGGTCTAAAAGGGATAGAGATTGTATTATACAATTACATTGCATGTAAAAATATGTTACCAGGTTCAAAAAGAAGAATGCACCACCCTCCGTCCCACAAATGTATGCACTAATCCTACTGGATGCATCATCACCACTACACTCGAAACCATGTAAAATATACCACTACCGACAATTACGCATCATTCTATAGAGCTAACTACGGTCAAGACAGATTTTGACTGATTTTTACTATGGGAGAATAAAGTGATTATGGCATAATCCATGTAAGAAGTCGTGGGAAGATCAATATTGTAATCTTCCATCCATTCATACTTCTGACATGAAGAACTCTTGAACATTGCAGTTACTATTTTAAGTAGCTATTCCACGACAAAATACCTTTATGATTGAGCCACTATATTTATATTCCGATAAACACTCGAGACCCTCGACATGATGGCTCTAATGAACCTCTAAGTGCCCTCTCGAATTCTCTAACGGATATTCACGATATAGTATTTAATAAAATATTTCTTATGTGTCATTATCCAGTAGACACTGAGTCGGTGAAACACAATGAAGTAGCTTTAAATCATCATATCAGGAATCTAGAGCTTAATTGATCATAGTACGTGTCTGCACTGAAGTGGCCCATAGTAGCTTAATTTCAAAGCCTAATATTACTCAGATTTATGTCCCTGTACATACATACATAGGGACAACATCACATACATTGCTCTAATCTCATAATAAGCAGTTTAAGCACTTGTAGTATGGAATGAGAAACTACAAAGGTACAACAAACACCGAGACCTAAGGAAATGTAGAAAAGTGTTTTCTACATTACCCGCCTGGGAATCGACGCCTAGACCTCAGAGCTGGCAACACCATGAAAACCGGTGCCACTCGTCCATGGAGTTCGTCTAATGTATAATTTATAATTTAAATAATGTTATGTAGTGTATGTTTTTAATTCACAGCAATTCACTGTATAAATATGAAAGTATATACGGTACTTAGACAAAAAACAATTTTTAAATTTTTTGTCCGTCTGTTTGGTCCGGCTAATATCTGAATAGACTGGACCGATTTAAACGGGACTTTCACTGGCATGCTGATGTCATAAGGAGTAACATAGGCTACTTTTATTTTACAAAAATAATTATTGTTCCGCGTTAAGTGTTAAACGCGGGCAAAGCAGCAGAGGTTAGCTAGTTTACGAATAAAAATAAAAACAAACATACTTTCCCGTTTATAATATTACATACATTATTTAAAAGATATGTTGAAATACCAATACATTAAAATAACCGTTGTACATATCTAATCACAAAAATGCAACGTAATATTTCGGCACTTAACGTTTCTAGCCACGGTATACCTCTCGAGTCTGTGGAGGGCAGAGGTCCAGACCTCGACGTCTGTATCTCCTGCCCCGACTGGCACCTATTTACATTTATAATTATTAAAAATTTTCTCACTCATCTCAAAGTAAGACAGATAAAAAATATTTCATCACACCATTTCCACTCACTCGTCTCTAAGAAAGACGGATAAAAAAATATCTTCACCAATAATCAGAGGTCTAGAAAATAAGGTCTGGATATTTTAATTAAAATTAGCGGGAACATTTTTTTGGGACACCATAACCATGGTTACGTATAGTTGGGTCTGTTTGATGACTGACAACTAAGATTCGTTCAGAAATAATGTTCGTGTACTAACATACAATATTTAACTATGCCAAATCCCGCATAAACTCTTATCTCTTTCTGTATTCATATTTAGATGAGAGAATATTATCTGTTCTAATTAACAGTTAAATAAATAAATACATAAATAGATAGGGACAACATCACATACATTGCTCCGATCCCAATGTAAGATGCTGAAGCACTTGAGGTATCGGAATCGGAAACAACGAAGGTACCACAAACATCCAGACCCGAGAAAGTTTAGAGAAAGTAGTTTTTCTAGACTCGACTGAATCAAACCCGGGACCTCGAGATGGCGGCACCTTGAAAACTGGTGTTTACGCCACTCGTCCGCGGAGGTCGTAGTCACAGTTAAACCGCTTAAGTAAGTAATAAGTTGAGTTGCTCATGTTATATAGAATAACAGCACTGCATTTACCGATCGATACGTCTAGCATTCCTAGGAACTGTTTCTTCTCCGTTAGATGAAATGTGGTAGATTTAATAAATGAAGTTGAAGCTCATGTTGAACTTATTTCTCCTGTTACGAAGAAATTATTGTTTGATTAGAAATGATTTTCTTCGAAACAATTGCATCGTTTTGATGACTCTTAAAGGGGGGTGAAATTTTGATATTTTTATGGATTAAATATTGATATAGTATAATTTTGATATTTGGGAAAATCTTGAAAAAGCATTACCCAGTGATAACGGGATACTCCTACTCAATATTGCCGGTCTGGTACTTTTCGTTAAAAGGCTAGGCTTTTTTCTTTTTACGTGAAAGCAATATTGCGCGCGCCTATTTGCACCAATTTCATGGCGGTTTTGGCAAATCAGAAAATCCTGCAAAGGATATTTAGAGGCTGATATGTATTATTTATGTATTCGAGGAAATCTCATGTTATTTTCCTAAAACCTAATAAAATTTATTAGGTTAAATATAGGTTATATAAAATATGTCACATAGGTTCTATATACGATGTTATATTCATCCCATTAAAGATTAATTGGTCAAGCAACCTAAACAAAGACGATTAAGCAATCAAAAATTCATACTCCCTAATCGCTCTTAGAGGATCTGTAGTCGTTAAGGCACTGAATACCATATAATGCTCTCATCCCGTTCGAATATTTTATGATAAATATGCTCAAACATCTATCCATTGCCTCCTAAAGCTACATGTAAAATAATATGGTGTATCCATAACAGGCAATGTATACCATATTGTTTTTCCTTCGAGTTTCATATAGTGTGTGTTGGTGGCACCCTACAGAAGGGGTTAAGAGGGCCCCTCGTGTAAACAGGTGGCTAGATCCCCGTTGATTACTCTCTATAGCGTATTAGGACAAATGCCTCGTATAAATACTTTATTGAGTTGCTTTTGACTTTGCGCATAAATATTATTTAATTGTTTATTTATACAATTTTACGTAAGTCACGATAGCCGAGAGGTAGGGTGGTATTTAGACTTGAGAGATCCGAGTGCGGTCCCCACGTGGCAGACTCGCACCAAATGGTTTTTTCAAAATATTGTAAGAATTATATTGTTGGCTTGAAACGGGCGACGGGCTCACCTCCTGTTGCGTCTCAAATGTCATCTCTCTTAGGTGTCTAGACCTCTGTCTACCCCTGTATTGGATACGGCATGAAGATATTCAATTAACACGAGAGTATACATTTAATGTAATCGTGTTTAATCGATTACAATTTGCATCGACTATAATATCCATATCGATAACGACGTCAGCATCGTGCCTCTCGATAAGATTTTTCGATTTTATTATCGATACTTAAACCTTAACTGGCAGCAAAGTAAAATTATTTTTTATTCGCCTTTTTTCTTAATTATAAAAATATAAAAATTTTTATTGGCAAAGGCATGAGCATTATTTGAAGTATGCCAATATACCGATAATCGTAAAGGATATGTTTGTTAGTGTGTTCTTATTTAAATAAACGTAATTAAATTGATTTCGTAAAAGTTGTGTTAAACAATTTGTAAAAATATTTTGCCAAGAATTAAGATTATGGCTTCTCCTCATTTTTTGCTGTGAACTTTTGTAGACAGTAAATAAGACAAACCAAAATAATCAGACCGAAGATGGGCAGCAGCGTCTAAGGTCATTCCGCTTGCCCATAAACCCATATCGAAAAATTACTTTTTAAATTGACCCAGCCGGGAATCGAACCCAGAACCTCTGAGCTGGCGATCCTTTGAATACGCCACCTTTTTTATCTTGGTGGCTACTAATATATATTGTTATTGTGTGTATATATTTGTACTCAGATGCGACAGGGGTCACACAATTTTAGGGTACATATGTCTAGATTGTAGATAGACTACGCCATATTCCCGATTAGTGCGCTTATATGGGATTACTGTTGATTAGTATACGATATATTGGAAATGGTGAATGGCCAATCTATACTAATATCAGCCTATTAATTTTCAATCAATGTGTGGAGTACACACCGGTTCTCACGGTCGCCAGCACTGAGGTACCGGGTTCGATTCTCGATCGGATCGATGTAGAAAACGCTTTTTCTTGATTTTCTTAGATCTGACTGTGTATATATTAAAAATATTTGTCATTAATAGTATTTTCTCTTAAGCCACGATAGGCGAGTGGTTGGGTGATCGGAATGTCGAGCCAAGAGACCCGAGATCGATCCTCCGGTGCCAGGCTCGTACCAATTGGTTTTTCAAAAAACTTATTTACGAATTATATCGTTGGACATGAAGACGGCGACGGGCTCACCACATATCACGTTGTACCGAAAATATCTTCGGTGGAAGGTGGGTTGAAGATTAATTGTCTAGACTAGACCTTTGTCTACCCCTGTATTGGGAATGGCGTGAAGATATTTATTTATTTATTCTGTTTGATTACATGAAACAGACGGACACACACGGAAACTTTCACATTCGTAATGAGATGAGGTAAAAAGAATTCACAGATAAAACCAGTGTCGACTTCTAAACAAGGGAGAAGTTTAGACGCTCCCCCTCTTCTCCCTTGAGGTATGAATGAAAAATAAAATTAGAAATTCAAATCCACTCTCCTTATCAATTACATGTTGGAGCGACAATAAGAGATAGCGCGTTCTCATTCTTTGTCGGATTTGCATCTTCATACAACGCCAATTAGGGGCCGCTCTCATTAATTCGACAGGGTCCCAAAGGCGAAGCGGTTTCAATTCGACGGAGCCGGGATAGAACCTTGCGCGGGTAACGTGATTACGGGACATTTGCATTATTTTATGTACTCCCGGTGTGTAACGAGCCGTTAACTTCAATATCGAATTTGAATATATTTCTGTCTGTCTATTGTTTATCGTATTTTCGGCGGTAAAAAGGCGGATGAAGGTAATTCGGGGCCATTGTTTGGTTCAAATTCGTCGTAAGTTAGCTTTATTAAAAAAAACATTTGTGGGGTTGCAATCTTAACGGAGAATTTTCAAATAGAATTTAATTAAAATTAAACTTTAAATTAATTAATAAAATTTTAATTCAAAAATTTATTTTCATGAATTGTTTCATATTGTAAAAATACATATACAACATTATTACTTAAAAAATATCTTCGCGCCATTCCCAATTCTGGGGTAGACAGAGGTCTAGACGATTACGGCCTTTCACCAAAGACATTTGTTTGGGACAACGTGATGGGTGGTGAGCCTGTCACAGACTTTACATCTAAGCCAATGATATAAATCGCAGATAAATTTTTGAAAAAATCCATTGTAACGTGGCTTGGTTATCGCACTTGGGTCAATTATTAAAAATTCAAGTGTCAAAATTGTTCAATTGTCTCAAACATGTCTTCGGTGGGTCGAAGGGACTTAATTTGCCTGGACCTCTGTCTACGGAACGGCATAAAAATATATACTTTTAAATAAATTACATGTATTTAATGTGAGTAACAGCTAATGGGTTTGTTTCCGTAATTTACGAGTTACTAAAAGTAAACAACAATGAATACCCTTAATTTATTTTCTCTATTCCCTTTTCCAAACTCCACTAAGTGGACGGACTCCATCCTGGTAGTTCCCGACAGCCAGGCACGCAATAAAAGCCTTATTTAGGTAATTTACGCGCCACTCTCACCTGTGACGCGAAATGAAAATACCAGGGCGACATGTTTCGGAAGGAGGGATATATGTTACCAATACAGAAAATTGTTAGGTGTAGTTATGACCTCCTGATAATTGTGTAGGCTTTCATTATGTTTGTCTGGTACTTTCCAGAACGTTGGTTTAACCGCAACATTAGTTCTTATGGATATTATGGCAAAAAATGTTTTGTTTTGGTATAAGTAGTATACCAAATCACATGAGCAGCATAAAAGCTATAAAGCAATAACAGCATAAAAGATATAACACAAATATTTTCATTGTCATTTCATGTTTTTTTATTCTGTCAAATATTATTAAGATTAGGATTAATATGTAACGAGCTTGACATTTTACAAAAATTACAAACATGATATAAATAATATATATATTTTTTATAATTAAGAAGAAAAAAATGAAAAAGAATAAAAAAAAACATTATTTAATATTTAATCAAACAAAATATGCAGCTATTCGACAATTTAATGACAAAACACCGCATTTTTGTAAATAAACTAATTCTAATTCGTCCTTTAAAACGTAACAGCAATGTAAAACCATCCATCTCGAGTCGTAAAAGATACGCAGCATCCCCCACGCCCCTGCAAACTCTCAAATTGTCCATCAAGAATCACTGTCAGCCGACCTTTATGAGCCCTGCCCCGTAAAACAACTTGCAAACACTCCGTCTTAATGCCCCACGGATTTTTGTTTACTCCGATTATATCTTTACGTTTAAAGAGAAGTGCTTTCGTATAAAAAATCTTTTTTTATTTTATTTTCACGCATTTCCGAGTGGTTGGGTGATCGGAATTCGAGTCAAGAAACCCCAGTTCGATCCCCAGGTGGTAGGCTCGATTTATATAGTTGGATTGAACGTAATGAAAACGACAGGCCACTTGTCACGTTGTTACAAACATTTTCTTCGGTGGATGGTCGGTCGAAAGGAATTAATTGTCTAGAACTCTGTCTACCCCGGTTTTGGGAATGGCGTGAAGATATTTTTTTATTTCAAATATTTCCCAGTATTGAAGTAGATGAGGCATAGTCAATTTAGTCCTTTGGATACTTATGTATACTGAACCTTATTTGGAGACAACGTGACAGGTGATAAGCGTGACGCGTTTGATACAGATCGTAAATAAGCTTTGAAATACTCATAGCTACGAGCTATTGTTCGTGGAATCGAACTAGGGTCTCCCGATTCGAATCCCGATCACCGAACCGTCGTCATCGTGGTTTTAACTTCTTTACACTTTAAATGTTCTTTCTTTGTTAATTACAATATTATTAGAGACCCGAGTTCGATCCCCAGGTGGCAGTACCAATGAGTTTTTCAAAAACTTATGTACGAATATCGTCGGCTTGGACATAAAGGCGGCGACGGGCTCACCACCTGTCACGTTGTCCCGAAAATATCTTCGGTGGAAGGTGGGTCAAAGGGACTTAATTGTCTAGACTTGACCTCTGTCTACCCCTGTATTGGGAATTGCGTGAAGATATTTATTTATTTATTTATTTTATTAGTGCTTATATCAATATATACTATCTTCATAGATAATCACTGACGGCGTAGGCAGAGAGTACAAATCGACCCGATCTTACATCTACCGCTTCTGTGCAATTAATTCATCATTCTATTCATACACTCACGTCTAGGTATCCTAGTACTCTTGACCCTCCCATCTTTGAGCAATTTTCACGAAAGTTAGTCAGTCCTAGTACTCTTGACCCTCCCCTCCTTGAGCAACTTTGTCGAAAGTTAGTCAGCCCTACCTGGACTAATTTTTTTACACCTCATACTCTTTGAATTTTCAAAACAGTTGTTGTTAAAAAAACTTATTAAACATCTTTAAACATTTCGCCAGTTTAACATTACGTCGATATAAGAGACGGTTTCGACTTCTTGCAATAAAATTATCACTTAATTTTATAGCGCGATATATTTTATTTTGGAAATTATTCGTTTCGACGTGAATTCGTTTATGGTTCGGTGGTAAGTATGTCTTGTATTGTACGAATAACATACAAATTCAAACAACTACTCTATCGATTGGGCAATATTTTGAGTTTAAAGAGCGTTATTGTTTGTTTTTGTGGGCTAAAAGATTTCAGATATACACTTGTTTTATACTTACTTCATTTAATTGACTTTTACGTCGTTACAGCACGCTGTTGTCTCTTATATGACCCTAAAAAAAAGATATCCCATGACCACATTTATTCTTTTACCATTCAATTATCCGTTCATTCTTTTTCCTTTATTCGCTCCGTTCCTTTCTCTACGAATGTAATATAAGCGAAAGTAAGACTTATTTATTACGTATTTAAAACTAAGCTTTATTAACAGTCCTTTATTAAAGGTTATACAAATATCAATATTTTAATTAATTGTAGAAGATCAGGTTTAAAAGACGATTGTATCATAAAAATTGATAAGGGCGTGCTTCGATGGTTTGGGCACGTTGAGCGAATGAGTGAAGACCGAATGGGGAAGAAAATATATAGCGCGAAAGTTAATATTAAATGGTGTCGATGTAGGCCGAGACTAATTTTCAGGGACAAGAGTACTCGGATACCTAGACGTGCATGTATGAATATTATGAATCTGAAAGAAGCGAAAGAGGTATGTAAGGATCGTGACAAATAAATAAATAAAAATTATAGAAGAAAAAAGACTAACTTTCGCAAACTATGTGAGCAAATACTCGAAATAGGGAAGATAAAGAGTACTGGGATACCTAGACGTGCCTGTATGAAGAAAATGATGAATTTGAAAGAAGCGAAGTAGGTATGTAAGGATAATTTCACGTGGCGATCTCTTCTCTCTGGCCACCCCGTCAGTACATGTTTACACATAGTCCATGTGTGAAGATATTATCGAAGAAAAACTGGCATAAGGCAGGCACTAGTTAAAGCATCAATGATAAAACTATACTAAACAATTTTAATTATTTTAGAATAAGAACTGTTAGCCGAACTCTTGATTTTCTTCTCTAGGATTGAACATGAATCTCATGGTTCTTATTTTAGTAATATTGTGTGTGTTTTTGATCACTTCCTTTAAAATATTTGATCCATAAAAATTAATGTAGTTTTTTGCGATACCCTTGATATTATACCATCTGCAAAAATTCCGTACACTATCGATATATGTCTAAAAAGATTGAAACAAAAGAATCTTCTAAAATTAAGCATAGACTCCTGAATAAAACTCCTCCATGTTTCCTATCACAATTCTAATCCGAATAAAACAACATGGCGACAAAGTTGAGCACACTCCGGAGACGTATTGCTCTAAACTGTCGTAAGTATTCATTGGAAGCCATCGGAATCCATTTCCCGGAACAATGGAATCACGCTGCATCGTGATCTCCATACCGTAAACGAAAACACACTATTTCGCGTTTACTACACCTTTGGCGGAGACCGCGCGGCTCTCTCCCCTAAACGTTTGAACGTACGGAAGCTTATTGCGAATTTGAACGTCTGCAATTTTATTAGAATAAGTTTTTTTCCGTGGTTAGAGTTAGAGGAGACTGCGGAAGGAGCCTTTAAAATGTTAAGGGCTACCGACATATCGCGGAATAACTGTTATGAAATATACTAGACTAAAATATGTCATTTCGATCACTTGTGGCGATACTGGTGCTAGATGTCTAGTAATGCATTTTTGTGGTACAGATTTATGGACTTGCAGATTGTTAAGCGAGATATTTTTGCAATTGTTTCAAATGACATTTTTATACTAATACAACTAGAGACCTTACTTATTTTAATAAACACATGAGCTTAAAAATGACTGATTACTATACGACATGCAGAAAAAGTCCGTTAAATAAATCCATAGAAATCCCTTTCCATAAAAAAATACTTAAACACTAAGCTAACTTGACTAAATTTACATAAAAATATATTGTTATCAGTTCGTAATCTCTACATTAACAGTGATGTCAATTAAACACTACTACAATCTGTTAACACGCCACCTCGCTTGAATCAACATTATCTGTGGCACGACACGTCACTGTCAAAAACGTTGACAGCTCAACTGTGCCGTTCCCGCGCTACGTTTAAAAACAAACTTCTCGGCGCTGTGTGGCGGTGGCTGTGATAAAACACCCATTTCCTCGCTGTAATCGGAGCCTGAATTTTTACTCGAGATCAGTATCTCGGTGGGGGATTTCGAATGAGCCACTCACGGTTTCTATATGTCGTTAGATTTCTCTTACAATCGTTTTTTTAACAACTAACGCTACGCTCCGTTTTACGCTCGTGTGGCAGCAGGAATTCGTTTCTCGACATTTTTAGTAGTTAATAAACAATTGTATAATTTTATGTTAGATATTATTGCAGTTTTAAAATTATTGAATAATTGTATTTAGGAGTTAAAACGTAATTTTTCAATTGATCATTTTGAATATCTCAAAATGATTGACGTTGGTTTGAAATAGCTGCTGGCTCCATCTTTAATGCTTTTGCTCACTAAAATTGATTTAGTTGAACTGAAGCTGTTATTATTCATCAAATCCTGTATATTAACTGCACGGGTACTACAATAAAGATTCATAGCATGATTTATTTTTAAGTTGTGCAGTTCATTGCAGGAGTAAAACCTTCAGAAAAGAAGATAGCTTTTCATTATCTTCGATAAAATAATGGCGCGAGTTGATGTCTCTTATTTTACCTTAAACTATTTTTTCTATTATAACAACAAAAAGAGAAAAATTTGTATTGTATTCCTTTCAAAATCACGACAGTGACATTTTCGCTTGGGAAAACGCAACGAAGCGTAATCGTAAAAAGTAAAAATTGACGACCTCCGTGGACGCGTGGCGTAGAAGTTGGTTCACATAGTGCCCACTCTAGAGTCCCGGTTTTGATTCCCGGATGGGAAAATGCAGGAAAACCACTTCTTCTACATTGTCTTGAGCCTGGGTGTTGGAATATTAATTGTTTCCGATTCCATAACACAAGTGCTTTAGCTACTTACTTTGGGATCAGAACAATGCACGTTGTCGTTGTCTAAACCTTTAAAAAAAGCTCCCTGCTTAATAACATTACATAAAGAAGCAATTTAAAAAGATAATTTAAATCGTAAGACGATCGAAACGACCCCGAAAGAAACATTCCATTTAAGATACCATAGACAATTAACGCACTATGCAAATATCAGCATGGCGACTCAATAACACAAACCGTAAACAACGCCCCGCCGTCCGACAAACATTTACCGTACGTAATTACATCGGGAACAAGCTTGAATTAAACGCGAGAAAAACAATTACCTCTTATAGCGCAATAACAATTCACCTCGGTGCTGTAAACGGGGGATAAGCCTCAAAAAACCCCCTTACACTCGTCAAAATAATTCATTTTAATTTTCTTTACGGCCCAGTAAACCTTTATTTTACGACGCGAGCGCCCGAGATAACTCGGGGACTCCCTTAAAAGCTCTTATTGCGGACCCTTTTACTGTCAGCCCCTTCTACCTTGAGACGAGGAGCGGCCCGCGGCTGCCGCAGTCGTGTTTGTCTAAGAATGCATGTTGCCTTTTATTAATTGTTCATAAACTGTTGTTAACATGATTATTAAGCGTGTTTTATATCTTCACGCACATTCTCACCTACGGTAGATAGAGGTTTAGACAATTCCTTTCGATACGCCTTTCACCGAAGATCATTTGGTACATCGTGACAGGTGGTGAGCCTGTCGCCGTCGTTGTGTCCAAATAAACGATACAATATAAACAAATAAATACATATATCGATAGAGACTATATCACATATATTGCTCCGATCTCAATGTAAGATGCTAGAGCACTTGTGTTATGGGAATAGGAAACAACGAAGGCACTACAAACACCTAGGCCCGAGAAAATGTAGAAAAGGTGGTTTTTCTACATTGACCCGAATGAAAATCGAACCTGGGACCTTTAGACTCCTTGTAAACCGGTGTTTACGCCACTCGTCTACGGAGGTCGTCAAATTAATTAATTACATACATATTACTTATATACATACATATGTATATTCGTATAGATAAATGTTCTGCAATTATTAACGTGTTACATTCGTATATCGTTTTATAATAACAAAGACGTGTACAGCGGTACATAGTGTTCAAACTAAATAGAAAAAATCATATCACTTTTCACACAGTCGGGTAAAAAGAACTGAAAACAAACGAACAAAAACAAACTCATTTTATAGAACAGGGTGGATACAGATCTCAGAGATTCGTACTACCATCTCACAATTTCTCTCGTCTTGTAAATATTAATTATAATTAAAAGGGCTTTTATCTAAATAAATAATGATGCGGTACTTTTTCATTGTAATTTTAATTAAATTTTTCCCCCCTACTTTCTTTGTTACAGGTAAGTGGCTTACGCTGTTCGTCTTTACGTTCATTCATTCATTTAAGTTATTTGGTGAGTCTTCTAAAATTAAGTCATTTTATTTTTAATCTGTGCAATGTTTGTTGTTTAGATTTAAATCACGCAGCAATGGCTGAATGTATTTAGATGAACTTTAGCTAGCACAGAATATAGTTAAGAACAGAATATAGTTTACCAAGACTATATAATCTATATTCATCAGATCAGCCGTCAGAATAGCCTGATGATGACGTAGGGTGAAGCGACGTAAGGGATTGTGTTTGTTTATACAGGTTACACACCTAATGCTATTTCAAACTACTATAAGAATTTTGAAAATAGAGAATTAAGTGTGTTTCTTATATGTTTCTTTAGTTCGTTCTTAATTTTTAAAATTCACTCTTCAATAGAATGCGACTTCTCCGAATAATTTACAACGTATTTACAACCGTGTCGATCCCTTTTACACTAAAGCTCGAGGAGATCGTCCGAAACCCTTCAGTCACCGTTCGCAGCTCCTCATGGGGTTTCAGGACCGTCGTAACCCGCCTCGTAACGGCTGCAAGGAGGTCGTTTAACACGACGTTTAAGTGGTCCGATTAACTGCCTCCAAACTGCGCGCTCACGGTACTGCCTACGTTGTATTTTTGTTTGGGGCTTTGTCAATCGAGTTTGTTGTTGATTTTTGAAATAAAAATTTAAAAATGTTTAGTCGATTCCCAATACTGGGATAGACAGAGGTCTAGACGATTAAGTCTTTTCAAGTCACCTTCCAAAAGACATTTCTTCCAAAGAAATTTTCTGGGACAACGTCCAAAACAACGAAGCATCTATAAAATAATATAAACCGTGCATAAGTATTTAAAAAAAATCATTGGTGCCTACCTCCTAGGAAACAAACTCGGTTCTCTTGACTCGTATTCCGATCACCCAACCACACGGCTATCGTGACTTGATGTATTATATAGCATCTTATTATAAGTGCATTAAATGTTTTCTCACTTTCGCAATTTCCCATTTGTTTGAAACTTCCAAATCAATCGATTTCACACAATCCTCATCGCTGATTCGTTGTGTAGAATGTTGGAAACGCAGCCGCCCGGACGAGGCAGGCGTACGGAAACACAAAAGCGTTTGACCCGGACGAGGAACCCCGACCCCTTTCTGCTTGCGAGGTCTTTCCACAACGCCGGTGCGTCATCATTTTTCAACGTTCCTCCATTTATTTTATCTCCGTAGCGCACGCTCCCGCCATCGAAGATAGGGCACTGTCACACTCGCGTTGGCCGAATGAACTTTAACTGGAATTCAAGTTATTTAAACTTCTATATATTTTGTTTGTTTCCTTGTCGACTCGGTAGTATAGTTGGTGGTGACGCAGCTAACGAAACTAAGAGTTGCGCGGTCGAATCCCGCTGTGCTTACCATTTCCAAATTTCCGTGATGAATACGAGTATCTATACCCGAGTCACGGATGTCTGAATTTTTTTTTAGGAAATCATGAACAGTCATTAATTTATTTTTGGTATTTTTTATAAAGGAAGTTATAATGTTGATCTGTGGCGTTACTTTATTGGATCGAAAATGAAACGATGAGATTCGCATTCTTGCAGATTTGAAAGATGATCTGATCACTAAAACTGATAAGAGTGCGCTTCGATGATTTGGGTACGTTGTTCGAAGAGGGGAGGTTCAAGAGCATTCGAATACCTAGACATGCGTGTTTGAAAATGATTAATTTGCAAGAAGCGAAAGAGGCATATAAAGATCGTGACGATCTGTACCCTGTGTCTATCCCGTCAGGGACTATGCATGAAGATAATCATTTATATTAATATCCATAATCCCTATATGATTAACGATTATTTTATGTAGATGCAACAACTAACCAACAAATGACATGGCAATTCGGTGAAGAATATAACAATGTATTATGTTCTGTTGACACGCGCTGCGTTCGTCGCTCTCAAATCAGTGTATAGGCACCTTTATTATCTCGCAGTTTCGAATTCGAGCGAACATCAGCTGCTGAGACGCGGAGATTTATGGGCGGGCCCATTGAGCTAGAATCCGACTGTTTGAACTTGCAGCTCGTTTTTTTGTTCGCGACACTCATTTACTCTTTCGCTTAATATCTAGAGGTTCAACCAACTCTATGGTAAGGGTAGTTTTTGCATATACGATATTTGGCAAAATATTATAACTATTCCGGAATTCATAAATGAAACGTCCTAACTGAAGCATTTATGGGGAATGGTCCTTAGAACCCGTTTCCCCTTCAGATGCAAAAGTGAAGATATCATGCTGATCTATACACTAGCTGAGCTGTACTCTAAGAAGAAAATATATTATAAAATGTTTTATCTCTAGCTAGCAATCGTTTACAGTAAAGCAAGCAATTCATCTAACACGTCATTTCAGTTGTTTAAGAATCGATTAAGTTAATAGGCGATCATAATTATTCTTTGATGGACATACTCTTTGACGAAAAACTTATAGAGTTTTCTTTGGCGGTAATCGTCAAGAGGACAAAGAGTATATAATCACTATGTTAAAGAGGATTCCTTTCTCAATCACGTCATTTAAGTTGTTGAATCAATTAGAATAAGAGGCTCTTTGTTATGCTTCGGCGGAGAAACTAATTGACAAAAAATTTAAGTTTTTTTTTTCGTTTCGAAGCAGCCGCGGGACCTTAGTTAAACGAGAAGTTATAACAAATATTAAACGGGAATCGTTTAATCCGTACACGTTCTGGTTGTGTGTAGCCATTTTAATTAAATGTCAACATTCCAGAGTCTGAAAGGGCAACGCTTATTGGGTATTTAATTAATTTTATACAGAATTTAACCATTCGCAGTCGAGCTGTAATATTGAGCTATCTAATTTCGATATATGTATGTATTATCGAATCGCTTCTTTATACAAATTGTACATAGATAGGGACACCATCACATTAAATGCTCTGATTACCAAGTAAGTAGCTAAAGCACTTATTCTACAGCTAAACGGCTTGTGCAAAAACAATGGAAGTTACCACAGTCATCCAGACCTGGGAAAATGTAAAAAAAATGATCGTCTGTATTGACTCGTTCGGGACCCAACCCGGGACCTAAGCCGGTACGTACACCACTTGTCCACTGCAGTCGTCACGGAGGTGATACAGAATTTTTTGGATTAAATTCCTGTTTGCTGTATCTTCTGGTGATCGAAAAATTTGTGTTATCGATGTATGAAATATGAAAATGTATGAATTGAAATATATGATATAATATATAATAGTGTAAGAAATTAAATGAAATATAAACACTTCAATTTCAATACCAATGCAATATTTTCAACAATATCGACTCAATTATTCAAGATGTATGTGTAACAAACATATAAACGAAGTATTTGACTGTAACAGTTTAAATTTACAAAGCGCAGACCTGCGTCGTTATAGAGAGGGAAAATAAAATATCTCGGGGCTCACATAATGGAAGCGGAACAGCGGGACGCAGGTTCGAAGCGGCGAAGGTCGCAAATTCAGCTCCTCTCAGCATTTCCCTCATTTCCCTATCTCATTTTCCGTTTGACGTGCATCGTGTACGACTTGGCCCCCCGCGTGACAATTTTCGGAGGCTTTCGGAAGCTCTCGGGCGTGTACAGTGACTTCCTTTCGTTGTAAGCGCAGTCACGGCGCTTGCGTGTTTCCTGTTTGATTGAAAGCTTGTGGGTAATTTCTAACTGCCAATTTTACATTTCCCTTATCATGTTGCTTTATGTAAGCTGTATAAATTTTCGTTTTTATCTCGGAAATCGTTCTATCGACTTAACCTATATTTTAAATTGAAAGAAGAAAGATAAAAATGAATAAATATCTTCACGCAATTCCCAATACAGTGGTAGACAGAGGTCTAGTCTAGACAATTAATTCCCTTCGACCCACCTTCCGCCGAAGATATTTTCGGAACGACGTGACAGGTAGTGAGCCCGTCGCCGTCTTTATGTCCTTATGAGAACAAAGACACGTTCTAAATTTATCTGAATAGGAGTCATCTCTGAGAATTCTTTTACTTACGAAAAATTAAATCCATTTATGGGCACAGAGTGTAACTTGACCCCCAGGTACTAAACAAAGTTCATCTTCCCCATTTTATTTAAAGTGTTGTAGTTAGCACACGAAAACCGAGTGGTTGATAGGAATTCGAGTCTCTAGACCGAATTCGATCCTCAGGTGATACGCTCGTTGGTTTTCAAAACTTACATACGATTTGTATCGTTTCACCACTTGTCATGTTGTCCCAAAATGTGTTCGGTTGAAGGTGTGTGGTGACTTAAATGTGAAGTATTTTTACCCATCAATATTCTCGATTCACAAAACTTCTAAAGCGATTTGAATCTATACCATAAATTTCTAACTAACAAACACCATCACCGGTTACTTAGAGTTGATCTCCACCGATTGCTCAAAACTCTATTTCCTAATATAACATCAGTTTCGAAAATTCTGACCGCCTTCTCAGTGACAATGCTACACCGAAGCGGGCACGCCGTGGAAGGGGGATGATTAATTGTCATGAGGGGAGTCAGGGAGTGAGGGGGGGCAGGGAGGAATGCTGCGATTGAGCCGGTTTGGTGCTGTCTATTGTCTATTTCGGTTTTAGGGTGCCATGTTCGTTTTTAATGGACAAACCCTGTTGGAACTGTCTCCGCTGACAGGTGAGCTGCTCGCCACGCTCGTTTTCCACCCGTCGTGTATGAATTATTCAACTATTCCAAAGGTATATGGAGAAAATTCAACGTCTTAATTATTTGTATTAAAAATTGTATCTTCACGCCATTCCCAATACTGAGGTTGACAGAGGTCTTTGTCTTTTGGACGAACCTGTCACCGCAATTTTTTTGGGCATCTTAATAGTCACAGAAATTCTTAGTCTTTATTTAAACCAATTGCATCAATTGAGAGATAGAGAGAGACAGAGAGAATACAAAATTGGACACCAAAAATTCCAGACGAAATAAACATTTAAACGATTTGTTGTCTAGTAATATACTAGTGTTGTTACTTAAAAGACAAATTATCAACAAACATCCTCGTACTACAAAATACAAAAACTACACAAACATTTGCAAGACTATCCATACAGATAAACACACTATAAAGTTAATTCCGAGTAGATAATGTCTGACAGTAACGCGAATTAGTTGCAAAGTAACAATACAACACAACACAGGAACGGCAGAGGTGTTAAATTATTGAAGCATACATATAATTATAAGCGAGCAGTCTGGAAGGGCTTGTTTGTTGTCTAACGGCGGAACTGTGCGCCCCCGCCCTAGTGGCTAGGGCGGTGACATCTGATAGCTACTGTTAACCGTGTAGCTTGTGGCGGATTTCAACTTAAAGCAGTTATTTGTACATTAAACGAATTAAACTATAAATAGTAAATACATACATGCATAGATAAGGGCAATATCACATACATTGCTCTGATACAATCTGAAACAACATCCAGACCCGAGAAAATATAGAAAACTTGTTTTCTACATTGACCCGACCGGAAATCTAACCCGGGACCTCAGAACTGGCGACACCATGAAAACCGGTTTGTACGTCACTCATCCACGGAGTTCGATAAAACTAAAAAAGAAATATTACATTTAAATGGTATAGTATTATTGTGTTTAGTTGTTAATTTTCCATTCTAATTTATCTTCTAAAGAAATATTAAACCTAAATTGTAAAATTCTTATTGATTTTTACTACTTTCTCTTTGTTAATGACCTAAACTACAACAAAAAATTATTTCGATTATTTTATGAATCGTTAAAATAGTAAAAACAATCTCTGTCGCTCTCTGGATACCTAAAATGACAAATCAATATCCGTTCAACAAAATCATGCTACAATGTTATATCAATATGCTATTCAAGATAAATAGCTCTGAGGTCTGATTCCTAGAAGGATCAATACAGAAAACAATTTCTTATATTGTCTAGGGTATTTGTGGGACTTTCGTTGATTCTACAACACAAGTGCTGTAGCCACTTTGGTATCCGAACAGTGTATGTGAGGTTGTCCCTATCATAGATAGGGACAACCTAACATATTGTAGATATTATTCATTTTTATACAGTGTAACCAGTTATTTCTGATATTAAACGCTACATTTAATAGTTTCGAAGTTATTTTGTTTCACATCACTAGGCCTCGCCCCGAGCGATACGGAAGCCGCGGCTCTCCCCCAGTTTGTTTGTTTGTTCGAATGAGTGTAAGAACAATCTGCGGTGGCTAAATTGTTTTTAGAGTCAACCTATTTACATTTAAACACGCGCTTGTCAAAATATTGACTGTATTGTGAGCGAATAACAAATATACATAAGGGATGATTTCTATTAACGCAATCTAATATTTTTTGGGTAAATAATGTCTTCGGGGTGCACAGAGTTTAAAAAAAATATCTTCACGCCATTCCCAATACAGGCGTAGACAGAGGTCTCGACAATTAAGTCTTTTCGACCTACCTTCCACCGAAGATATTTTCGTGACAACGTGACAGGTGATGAGCCCGTCGCCGTTTTTATGTCCAAGGCAACGATATATAATTCGTGCAGCAGTTTTTAAAAAAGCCATAGGTACGAACTTACCACCTGGGGATCGAAGTCCTTTCAATATATTTTAATTATACGTTTATTTCTGTGTATGTGGCGTAGGCGGAAGTATATGACGTAAGAGATTAATAGGAAAAGCCTTGAAAATGCCATTGGCCACCGACAGACGTCAAGACAATTATCTCGAAATGTATTAGAATAAAATTCAGTACCAGTAGTCTAAGGTGCCAGGTATTTGGTACTGATCATCAATCTACTTGCCAAGCGGGGCAACAAGGGAAACTCTGTACAAAATAGAATTATATCTTGCAGTGGACACTTGTGGACTGTTATGTTTAAAAATATGTTTAAGACACTGATTTTGGTGGATTTGTCGCCATTTTTGACCTCAAACATAACCTCACCAAAAACAATGCAAAACACCAGCAACAGATGTCTTAGACACGATAAATAGTGAAGTGCCGCGTCATAACAGGCCCATGATCTATCGAGGAGGATCCACTTTATGACGTATTAGTGAGACGTCAAACGGGCGACATTTACGGCGTCGTAAACCGGCCTCAGCTCACTTGTTGAGTTTATGGCGACGACAAATTTTACGACTAACCCAGAGGACCTTATCGCGCCGTGTTAGAGGCGATAATGGCACCGATTCGGCGTTAGTAGCTCGTAGAGACGATGTCTTACAACGGGGACAGATGTCCCGGAGTCGTTCCGATCTGTGAGAGTTCATCCTGAATGCTTACTTAAGACGACACAAATAAAATCTTACTTCTTTGTAAAATTATCGGATTACAGTCCGAAGCGCTTATTAGTCCGTAATTAACATAGATACTTAAATACTTCTTAGATTGAAACATTGTAAAAAAAAACACATTGAAACATTGTCTAGCTGGAAATATGGATCGGCCGCTTATTAAGAAAAGAAATTCAAAAAAAAGTGCTCGGCAAATGAAGATCTAATTTCGAAAATCGATTTAATTCTAATCGCTTACACAATCGATTACGAATCGAAATTACCTGGTCCCAGTGACATCGTCTGTTAGAAGACAAATGGGCTCCAATGCACCGCTGGCTCCCTGGTACTCTAGGTGCGAGGTATTGTAACTTATGCGCGCCAGGGCGGGGTTAATAGCTAATATTGCCGCCTAATGACCATACTCGTCTTGGGCGTAATGTCCCACATGGGATCCAAAACTACGAGCGAGCATGTCGCGTGCTCTGCTCGTATAGATAGATCTATTTTACGTCTGATCTTACACTAAATCACATTTGTTTCTCGTTTGGTATTGTAATTATCATTCGATTTAATTGTTTTTGTATCCTTCGGTAAATAATTCATTTTTATTATAATTTTCAATGTATTTCTTTTAACGTTATCCACATTGTTATAACTAGCACCACGCCCTGGCTTTTCCCGGGTAACAGAGCATATACATACGAGTATCTTTGTTTCTGTCGTAGAATACCTATTGCTTCCAGCTTATGGGTTAGATTAAATACTAACTTCATACCTCAAAAATAACTAAGATTCTCTATTAAACATCAGCCAGCACTAATGAAGTCAGCACGGACCACGTCATAGATTAAGCGTCCCGGTTCGCTTATAAATTTCGATGTCAACGTAGACGGGGAATAAATCAAAACCTATTTCGAACGGACGCGTGAACTGCAAATAATGTCGATTAACACCGAAAGGATGCCTCGTAAATCATTGGAACATTACGTCTTAAGTAGACGGCGCCTAGCCGTGCCACCAAAAATGGCCACTTCGAAAAAAAAAAAATAACAAAGCGCGCGGCTAAAACACGCGCGTCCGCTTACCCGAGACGTTTTTATATTCGGAAATTTAATAGCCTATACGATTACAAAGAGCTCGATTGTTTTCACAAACGCTGATTTATGGTGGGCCATAAAAAAAATTATGTTTTAAAACTAATCCCCTTTCGTAACAAGGGATTAGATTGACGCGTCCGTCAAATTGACTGAGTCAGTTGTGAAAATATTTGTTAACTACCGTTCTTGGTGATATATTGCCGCGTATCAGATTCACAGTGCTTTGATTTCGTTAGTTTTTATTAAAGTATATAACTTCTTATACTCACTTAATGTCACAATTAAATAAATCAATTTCGCTCAATATAAGGTTTAGCGACTATTAAGCGATTCAAATATTCATTCGTTTATTTAAAAAAAATGGAATGCTTTTGGTTTTGGATATTAGAATTTTTGCTCTTCTCACATAGTAAAAGTTGTTTGCTAAAATAATTTCTAATTTGGTTTTCATGCATTTTTTTAAAATAGTTCTTGTATTTCTTAATAACATTACTATTATTCTCGTTAATCACTCTAAATAAGCTCAATGTTTATCTGGAATGGTTCACGTCAATAGTCGAATGGCGAGATCGAACCTGCAACATGATATTGCGTTCTGCATTCTTTAAATAACGAAAATGTTTGCCATAAAGCAACATTTTCAGACTGTGCAGGTGTATTTTCATATCGATGTTTAAGCTGGAACTCTTACTTATTATTAGTCGACCAATGCACGCGACTTGTGCGCCAGCCTTCCGTATATGGTGATGCCCGCTGCGTTTGCAAATTGCTACAACCTTTTGTCTACTAATGCCATCTGGTACACCAAAGATACCAGATATCAAATAAGGCAATGTCAGATAACGTTCGTAAGAGGAAACTGAATTACATGGTAACATTCATTGGTGTTTATTTGAAATAATCTTTACGTCATTCCCAATACTGGGGATGTATAGATATTGTATAGACATTACCAATGTATAGACATTTAAGCCCTTTCGACCCACTTTACAAGGAAGACATTTTCTAGAGTAACGTGACTCGTGGTGAGCCTGTCGCAGTCTTTATGTCAAAGTCAACGATATAAATCGTACATAAGTTTTTGATGAAACTCATTGATACGAGCCCACTACCTGAGGATAGAACTCGGGTCTCTTGACTCGAATTGTGACCGTCAACCACTAGGCTATCGTGACTGTTATTAAAAAAATAACTGCAAATATTGTAAATAATTTCATCTCTCTGATAATTTTGACTAACCTGCTGCTCTAGTTCCCTTTGTACTCCCTTAAGTACAGTCGTGAACTCAAGACCTTTTCTCACGCTGGCTAAAGACGGTGCAATGAATCTTGGATATAATGGGCGTAGTTCTCCATTTATATATATATTTTTCTCCAGACTACATACAAGTCCTGTATCGTAGTGTATTATGAGTGGGCATTAGTGGTCATTAGCTGGAGAAGCGACCGGATGTATTACTGTAATTGCGACGATTACATTGATTACGCCCTACCCCCCCACCCCCCCCCACCCCCCCACCTTCCCCCCACCACCACCACTCCACCCAGAGCGGTAATTACTGACCGACACGGATTTCGCGTTATGCATGCATGTAATACGTAGCCTGATTAAGAATTAACATTCAATATGATCGGCGCCGTATGTCGCACAGCCTCTGATTATGTTTTGTCAAAAGGTCCAATGTAATCCGGTGTGTTATAATAAAAAAATACATAGATAGGGACATCGCCACATACATTATTCACATCCCAAAGTTAGAAGCTAAAGCACTTGTGTTAAAGTTGGAAACAACGAATGTACCACAAACAAACAGAGCCGTGACGATGTAGAAAATTATTTACTACGTTGATTCGTCCTTGAATCGAACCCGGGACATCGGAGCTGTCGACACTACCAAAACCGGAGCGTACGCCACTCCTCCACAGATGTTTTCACAGGAATACATGTCATAGTAACATATAAAACTTTTCCTAGACCTTATTAAACAATGCCGTTACGTCATTCACGATACTGGGGTAGACAGATGTCTAGACAAGCTAGACAATTATGTCATCACGACCCACCTTTCACAGATGACATTTTGTGTGACAACGTGTCAGGTGGTGAGCCTGTCGCTGCCTTTATATCCAAACCAATGAAATAAATCATACATAAATTTCGAAAAAACCCATTGATGATCGAATTCGACTCTCCCGACTCGAATTCCGACCGCCCAACCACACGGCTATCGTGACCTACAATGACGTTATGTAGTTTCTTCTTATCTTTTATAAATCTCCATCTCAACTCGACAGTATCAACAGTTTAATTTTAAAAATTATTGTTATCTTTATATTTGCTATCATTCGGAATCGTTTGTGCATCGTTGTCCCGGATCACGTGCAAGGACGGACAGTAAACCTGGTCGTTAGCACATCATTGGCCGACCGTACCCGGGCCAGCCGACCGCCCGCTCTGATTACAGCGAATTACAGAGAATTACAGCGATTACGCGGTCCATAGTTGCGACCGGTGATTGCGCACGGTCGGTAACAACTATCTGCGATATGAGTACGGGTGTTAAACTCGCTTCAGTACCAAAAACAACCGTTGGTTGAAAGAAGAGAGAAAGGAAGAAAATATATTTATTTTGGAGGAACACTTAGCAACATGAATTAAAAACAAATTTTTTAAATTGAAAAAAAAAACAAATCAAGTCATTTATTTATCGATATAAATAACATAAATTTATTCCATCGATCCTAATTTTTAAATGACCACCGATTCGTATTGAGGTAACCTCTAACGGAGAAGAAACAGGCGAAAGAAACTTCGTAGGTATCCTCTTTAGCATTTTTTATAAAGGAAATACAAAATTTAACACTTAGTTACTATCATTAATATATTAATTTATATTGTAATAAAATGTTTTGCACAGTTTATCTTTGATAAATGTATGGAACCAGTTAATAGGCAAACTTTGCTCTTTTACTGGGATTGTGTTGTAGAAGCGTACACACCACCCCATGAATGTTTTACTAACTTTAAAAACACTAAACTTAAACTAACTTAAAACAAAAAACTAACACTAAACTTAAAACAAAAAACTCTAAAAATTAGTTACTAACTCTATGGAGTAACACGACAATAAGTAAACATAAATTAAGAATCTACTTTTCTGTCTGTTCTGTTTTCGAACAAGATTTTAAACATTCCGTGTTAATAACCTATCATCTAAAACATAACATACGGTAGAAACCGCAAAAATTCCACGTCCAATCCAATTACAGGCATCCAACGGTCCCTTTCAACGCGTAGCACAAACAATAACAGTGAAATCACGATAAATATGAACGCGCGCGCAATCGAAAACAATTTGAAGCATACTGGCTACCCTGCGCTAATGTGTACGCTTCCTAGGGCGATGCCACCGCAAATTGAGCTATTCCAACCACCTACCTACCCATTCCACGTTTACGCCAAATGCCAAGTCCATCGGGTATTTTTTTGTCAAGAGTTAAACACGGTAATTGGGGTATTTTTAATAAAGTGCAGGTTTCCGGTGGTATTTATAAAGCCACAAATGACATCGATTCTAAAGACAAAGATTGCGTTAGAAAACCACGAATTGTGAAATATAAAAATAATATTTATCAGGTCACTTAGTATTTCGTAATTTGAAATTGCTGTAAAGTTAAAGCTTAAAAAAATACCATATTTTTCTCGTTGGTTTCAGACGAGACAACTACGAGAAAAGCCTTAGAGATCGGGAAAAAAATCTCGCTATGTACATGGCAAAAATTGTAGGACATTTCACGTTGTCCCAAATAAAAAAAGCCTTCGTCGGAAAGACAGAAATTGTGTGAAGACATATAAAAATGAGAAATTTAAACATGCCACCTCCGCTCTACCGTGGCGACGCACTTTTTTGATTAATTTTCCTGGTCCCTGCGGTTTCGGTCGCTGATTTCAAATTTCGATAATCATTTTAAGATAATTGAAGCGTTTCCGATTCTAAGACGAGCCTGAGAAGGGCTGACATTGTTCTTGCTCATTGATATTTATAAACAAACCACCCTCGACCGCATTAGTTGAAGAGATACTTTGAAAGAAACAAGAAACGGAAATTTAAAAAATCAACTGCCAAAAGGCGGGTTTTTGGTACTTCTCATTGATTTGTTGTTTCTTTTATTTCATTCATTACACACAACCCTGCATGGCTTTTACGCTTTAAAATGCAACATGCAGGAACTTAAATGATTATATTGGCTGTTATTTAGATTTCTCCTGAATATTTAAGAGAACTCCTTCGCCCAGCAATGGGCATATACAGCTTGCAACTTGAGTTAATCCTGTTGCTATTCTAATCACTTTATATTGTAAATATTTACCTTCCATAATTAGATGAATGTAGAACTCATACATTGCTCTGATGTTAAAGTTACTAGCTAAAGCACAGGTATTATGGAATCGGTAACAACTTAGGTACCACAAACACCCAGACCCGAGACTATGTATAACCTGTCCGGTAAATGAACTTGAGACCTCAGAGTTGGAAACACCATGAAAACAAGTACCCAACTCCTCAACGGTGATCGTCAATTAGATATCATATGAGACTAACACTCCGTCCTGGCTCCTGCAGACATTACGTCACCCGATTACGTCCTACCGATTGGCTATTGAATATTTATAAACCAGCGCCCATTACACCGACGACATTTTGTATAATTAACGAGACACCCCATTACGCCGCCTGAAATTGCTAGGCGCACTGTAAATAACCTCTTGCTTTATGAATAATTAGAGATTCAATCGATCGAGGTCTAATAGCTTTCTGTGTGGAGGCTAATCGATTGTGTGTAATAGGCTAGCTCTCGGACTTTGGAACTGCGGACATGTCCTCTACAACGATTGATGTAATCCTTGATGACCTCCGGGAGCGTGGAGCTGATGTACCGGTTTTTGCGGTGTCGCCAACACTGATGTCCCGGTTTCAACGGAAACCACTTTCTTGCATTCGGATCTGGACGTTTGAGGTAGCTTCGTTGTTTCTGATTCCGTAACACAAGTGCTTTAACTACTAACTTTAGGATCAGAGCAATGTATGTGATGTTGTCCCTATTTTGAGTTACTTAGATACATAGTATCAATAACATAAATAGAAAGACAGAAAGAAACATTTATTGCACATAATACACCACGAATGAGAAAATTAACAATGAGAAAAAATTAACAAACTTAGAGACGAAACTAAAATAATGATAAATACATATATAGATAATATCTTTGCATCTATATAAATATACTATGTATATAGGTAACTTAAAAGGCAAATCATGGAAATTAAAAAAGTACCTACAGCCACGGGAATGCGGAGATAGCATCTATAGCCAGTTCTTCACCATTTTAACCTATCTCTTATCCACTGAACATTATAAAATATGATACGGCGACTTTATTAGTATCCGTGCAAAGCGCACAATGTAATTCTTTATTCAACATTTTCCAACCGCGCCTTGCAGATTGCAATTTGCGGCAATTTTGCAGTATTTGCAACCGACCCCCGCGGGTGCAATATAAAAGGTCCGCATGCGAAATAATTACAAGATTAACTATTCAGGTGTGGTAGCACGCGAGCGACGCGTACGGTGCAATGCGACTGATTTCTGATTAGTTGAGTGCTCTAAAATGTCACTAATTTGTGACAATTAACACTCGGGCATAACAAAGAGACGAGAGCAAAGAATAAAAAGAATTGTCCTGATGTTTGACCATGTAGAGAAGAAAATAACCATAAATACAAATTTATATATCTTCACGCCATTCCTAATACGGGGATAGACAGAGGTTTAGACATTTAAGTCCTTTCGACCCACTTTCTACCGAAGACACTTTTTGGAACAAATTGACAGGTGGTGAACCTGTCGTCGTCGTTATGTCCAAGCCAACGATATAAATCACACACAAGTTTTTGAAAAAACTCACTTTTATGAACCTCGAATTCCGTTCATCCAACCTATCGAAGGCTATCGTACCTTAGTACAATACTGGACAGAGAGAGAACAGAAAAACTGGACCTGATATTTATTAATATAGAGAAGAAGATGATTAAAAAATGATAAAGAGATGGTGAGAACAGAAAAACTGGACCTGATATTTGTTAATATAGAAAAGAAGATGATTAAAAAAATGATAAAGAGATGGTGAGAACAGAAAAACTGGACCTGATATTTGTTAATATAGAGAAGAAGATGATTAAAAAAATGATAAAGAGATGGTGAGAACAGAAAACTGACCTGATATTTGTTAATATAGAGAAGAAGATGATTAAAAAAATGATAAAGAGATGGTGAGAACAGAAAAACTGGACCTGATATTTGTTAATATAGAAAAGAAGATGATTAAAAAAATGATAAAGAGATGGTGAGAACAGAAAAACTGGACCTGATATTTGTTATTATAGAGAAGAAGATGATTAAAAAAATGATAAAGAGAAGATACATACCAATTTTAAAGAAGCTGATAAAAATATCCCTCATTCCTTCCGGTTATTTTCATGGTGCATTCCTAAAAGACGCCTTAATAATAATAGCCAGAAATAGATAGCTCGTTAACTAAGGAATCAGAACAAAATTAAGTAGCAACGTCTAAGATGTGAGGTGGATTGTGGCGATGATAAAACAACATTCGTACGAGAAAGACCATACATTGCATCTCATTTTTAAAGGTAGATAAGATATAGTGATAGCGTTAAATAAATTCGCGTTTAATAATGAATAATCGAAAGATGCACGAAGGGAACATTTGTTTATTGATTTTCAGTTCATGATAACCTTAACACCTTGATGCATTCTCTGCTGGTTAAGAGGATGTTCTATGTCTCCGATGGATTGACCGGTCTGGACTGGAAACAGTTTTTACAAAATCCTTGTAATTAAACGGACATATAAATAGGGACGAATCATGTACATTACTCAGATCCCAATGCAAGTAACCAAATCACTTGTGTTATGGCATCAGAAACAACGAAGGAAAAGACTCGAGACAATACACAAAAATTTGTTTCCTACATTGACCTGTCCGAGAAACAAATTCGGGAACCTTGAAAACCGGCGTAGACCACTCGTTCACGGAGATCTTCACATTAAAACTATCACATCATATTTTTCGATTCATCAGGGGATAACAAGCAACCCGAAACACGGCGGGATTATTGCGGAGACGGGAGTACATCGAATATTGCCGATTGATACACACGATGGAATCCCGAGGGATGCGGCAGGAAAAGGAAAAACCTATAAGCGTGGTCGCATACATATTTAACTGGAATTACATTGTTTTCTTGTTCCGTGTTCAATTACATTCCGTACAATTCAATGAACTGTTTTGTGTGTGGGTTTGGGCTTAAAAAATAATTATGTAAATATTTAAAGATTTGTTTTTGTTTTGATGGTGTTTTTAGACTCATTCTCGGACTGTAAGTCGTTTGAAATCATAGAATATAATATGATCAGTGTAGGATAATACAAAAACGAAAGAAACGAATATCTTCACCCAATTCCCAATCCCAGGATAGACAGCGGTCTAAAAATTAAGTCCTTTTGACCCACCTTTCATCGAAGACATTTTTTTGGGACGTGGACGTGCACGTGGACGTGACAGGTAGTGAGCATGTCGCCGTCATTGTATCCAAGCCAACGATATAACTCGTACATATGTTTGTGAATGGGGATCGAACTCTGGTCTCTTGACTCGAATCCCGATCACCCAATCTGCTCTGCTATCGTGACCATACTATAAACTGTTCGTAGAATAAACAAATACATGTATATACACATATAACACCTAAGCACACGCAGAAATACACATACGTATAGGAAAAACATTCTTGAGTTTTATTATCATGTATATTATTAAGTGGTTTCATCGAATTAATATCACTAAACATATTTTCAATACAATAAGAAAGTATATAATCTAACCAAATATATCAAATAATATATCCAAAATGCAGTGCATTTTTCAGTAAATATTTAGGGCGTGGCAAAACTATAAGTACACATGCTATCGTATAGGAATCCACCGTGTCTGGGCAGGCCCGGTCTCCGAGGAAATCATTGGGAAGGCATCCGGAAAATTTACCGCGAATTCCGGCTCGTGTGGCGTAGCACACCTCCTGCTGGTTTCTTGATAGCGTGATGTATTTTGTTGCGGTTGCAGTGCTATCGGAAATGAGTTTAACATGCATTTAACGTATTTTTATGATATTTATGACAATTACAAGAAGATGGTCGTCGCCAGCACCAAGGTCTGGGGTTCAATTCCCGGACGTGTCAATGTAGAAAATACTTATAGAACTTTTTCTACATTTTCTCTAAGTGTTTTTGGTACCTTCGTCGTGTCCGATTCTCGGTGCTTTAGCTACCTGCCATGAGATCAGAGCAATGTTTGTGATGTTCCCATTGATGTATGTAACCCGGAAACAGAAAATAAGGCCTCTTATGTGTCCTTATAACAAATCTAAGTATGTACCCCGTAAACAGAAAATATGGCTTCCTTTGTGTTCTTATTATAAACGTGATTTCATCCCATGAAGAGCGCAGGACTTGTGTGGACCACAGTGAGGAGTCGATGAACTTAATGCTTTACGTTAATTACGGTTCATCATTAGACGGATTTTGAACCGCGTTTCAAAGGTCAGTGTACTCGTATATGCAGGACGACTCCTGACAAGATAGAGTGATGACCTGCACAGCATTACGAGGAGTCGATGGATGTAGTTGGTTTAGTTCGTTCTTTATGGTAGTCTTTCGATTCGTTGCTTTTGATTGTAAAGAAGAATTCTAAGGTTAATAAAGGGCGAACTTACTTATTTGTACAAGAAATTATGTTGAGCCTAAGTTACATTCAAATATCAAATGGCAATTAAAATTAATTCGAAATAAATTTTTGTGTTAGGTTCTTATTCTGACATGTTTTATTTAAGAAAACCGATAAGAATCAAATTGTCTGCGAAAACTCATTCTTTTTTTCGTAGACTTCTCTCCAAGACTGTGGTAATCTTCTCTCAGTAATCGGTAATTTTTGGTAGGTTGGACTGAAGAAGTAACAATAAAATAAAAGGTTGTAATGTAATGAAGAATAATAAGGTTAGCAAAAGGCCAACTTATTTATTTACACAAGATATGACGATGAGCCACGTTTACATTCTAATATTATCAAATATCAATTAAAAAATGAATTCAGAATAGGTTTAGATGCTAATGAAATATTGGAAAATTTACGCACAGTCACCCGTCGTGTATTTTGTGAGACGTAAATAATTTTTAAATAATTGGTTTTACATAATTTAAATATGCATGCCGTTGTAAAACTGTCACGCGACCCGAATTGAGATGTTAGGCGTAATGGAGTCGCTCGGCGTTTGTTTCTTGTAAAATTCACTAATTGCTGCTCCGCAAAGGTGTGCCATCCGCGCCGACAGCAACGGAGGCCGCTCCATTTTAAATGCAGGTGTAAAATATAATATTTATGGGGAGAGAGGAAGAGTTCAAATGCTTGTTAGCGATAATGAGGTGCGCGCGCAACGATAAATTCGTTCCGCCGCCCGCCGCCTGGGGGCGCGGTTCATTTGCATCTTTATGTGTTTCCCGTGTTCTTTTATTTCAATATCGCCTAAAGGTCGACGACACTAGTTCGTTCGGTCGCGCAGTTCGCCTATCTGTCGGTAGATGGCGGTGTAAGGGTTCGTTTCTACGCGCAGTCACGATGACGCGGCGGATCCGCGGCGCTCGTTAAGCTGACACGGCGCCCGTCACGTTTTTGACAGTTTTTGACAGAGACATCGATAGTGAGGCGCTTCGTTACCGTCGGGGCGGTGAGCTTATCGCGTATTTGTTGGTTTTTCGACTCGATTCACTCTCATAAGCTCATTGTTAGACAAGACTTTGTTCTTTTTTTTTTTCGATACTCTCGTAATGAGGCCTTTTAGCTGTATTAGTTCGAGCGCGGGGATGCTTCAGTCATGATATTTTGTTATTTTTTATATGTAGAAATATCATAGTTTCTTTTCAAATAGAGTAATCAACTCTCTTTTTTATGATATTTCTTCATGACACGCATGAGTTTTCCCAGATAATTTAATTCTTATCGTGTTTTTTATTAAAAATGTAGAGTAAGAACATGGCATATAAATTAATTTCGAATAAATTTTAATTTATATTTAATATTATTTGAATATAATCTTGGCTCATAATCATTTCTTTCAAAAATATGTAAAAATTATTCTTAATTTTAACTTTTTGTTTAAAACCTACTAAAAGTCATTCACTGAGCAAACGTCTCCCAAAGACTATCTACCATTGAATGAATCTGAGTCACCTGCATCCATCGATCTCCGTAATGCTGTTCAAACCCTCATTCCTCGTCAGGAATAGTCCTGTATATAACAGCACACTAACCATCGAAGCGCGGTTCAAAATCGGTCTAATGATAGACGTTAATTAACGCAGAGCACGCCCCGCTGTGGTCCAGACAGGCTGTGCTCTCTTGATGGGATGAAATCACGTTTATCATAAGAACGCTTACGGGGCCTCAGATTATTGTATAGAGACAATACATTATTGGTATGGAATCCGAAAAAACGAAAGTAACACATACACCTAGACCACATAAAATGTAGAAAAAGTTGTTTTCTTTGACCAGTCCATTGACCCATTGTTCATTGATCCGTCTGAGTATCGAACCCGGAACCAACCAAGGTGGCGACGCTATGAAAACCGGTGTGTACGCCACTCAACCACAGCGGTCGTCAATTAAGATAACGTTAATACGTAATCTTAATTGACGACACAAATGTATAAACACAACAAATGTATAAAAGCCTGTAATCAGGCTTTTATACATTTGTTGTAGTTACACAAACACTGGCTGGTTAAAACAAATTCTTTTTCATCTCTCATTTATAAGAAAAAGTATTACTGGCCTTTATGTATGTACTGGCAGTTATACTGGCTGTATGAAGCTATTTCTTTTGCTCCTATCAATTACAAAGTTGGTCGCTTATAAAAAGAAAAAGCTACATATAAAAGGCGGGAACACGTGCTTTAGTCGCATAACCAAAAACCGCGCGTATGTCATCACTTCACAATTGCAATTTAGGATTCATAAGGCGGCAGATGTCTCCGCATCGCGTATTCATGGACCGATATATCACCTGGAGACAACCGGAGCCCGAGGCGCCCCCGGGCTCCTTCCTTGACGTGCAATTATAAAGATAATAATGTTTTCAGCGGGCTGGCGTTTTTATTTGTCCCCGGTTTTTTTGATTTATAGCTGTTCGCGAGACGACGTGACGCTTCGGGTTTTGTGTGAGACGATTTCGAGGCTTTCGCATTGCTATTGGTTTTTCATATTGGTTTTCATGAAACGTTGAGGAACCGATAGCCCAGTTGGTTGTGACCCTTACAAAGCTAAGGGTTCCGGTTCGTGCCAGCTAGGGACAAATAATTTTGTGTTGAATATGAATGTTTGTAGGATAACGTAATAGTAAGTGGGTAAATAATTTATACGCTAAGAAATCGGAAACAACGAATGAATCACAAACACCCAGACCTGTGACAATGCATCAAAAGCTGTTTTCTACATTAACCCGTCCGCAAATCGAATCCGAAACCTCAGGGCTGGCGACACCTTGTACACCGATGTGTTCACTACACGTCCATGGGGGTCGTCAATCTATGGAATTAGTATTAAATTACTGCATCTTCCAGCTGCGGCAAAAGAATGTTCGTTTCGTTCTAAATTCGAACTTGAAAATGTATGTATTTAACACGGTTAATCGATATATCCGACGCTAATCATTCAATTAGTATTCGATAAAACATTTAGCGTTCGATGATAAAGGTAAAGGTTAAATTTTGACATAATAAATCGTCTTAACCGAGCAGATGTCAGATGCTTATTTAAATAAGCCCATATACAAGACTTAACGTGGTCAAAATGGCCGCTTTCCCACGCGCACGAATTCCCATAGGCGATACGGACTCGGTTCTCCCAACTCGATGCAGACGCGTAAACTATTTTGATTAGAATGGCGCAAGAAAAAAGTCAAAGGCATTGGCATTTTCGAGTGTGTCAAGCTGGCGAAGGTTTTTGCGCGGGACATTCCGCGTCCTTGCCTTGAAATCTTAATTCGGAATGTTTTTTTCTCTGACCATAAAGTGCGATGAATTTATAGAGGCGATGGCATTGACTACAACGATCTGCCATGGGGACTCATGGCTGATGACTTAATTAAGATTGTATAATTTTATTTTAACAGTGGTTTTTTTTATAGTGGGTGACAGTATTTCATTATCAATGTTAATTTTAACTTACTAACGAATCCTATTCACAACTCTCACATATGTCATACTTCTTGGGCAGTATTTATTTAGAGTTTTCGGTAAAATTAATCAATATTTTCACGGTCTTCCTAATACTGGGGTAGACAGAGGTCTAAACAAGTAACTCCTTTCGACTCTCATTTCACCGAAGACCTATTTAGAACAACGTAACAGGTGGTGAGCCCGTTGCCATCTTTGTGACCAAGCCAACGATATAAATCGTAAGTACATAAATTTTCAAAAACTTTCACGGAACTCGGGCCTCTTGACTCGAATTACGATCATACGACCACTCGACTATCGGGACGTAGTTTTTCGGTCATCACTGTTAACCAACGTTGTGGTTACTTAACTACTAAAAAAAAGCTTTTGTGTAGTCTCAGTTTGAGTTTTTGTATACTATACTATCTAAGATTTCTTACGTCAGTTTTACTATGCCAAATAAATCTTTCTATCTTTCTCCTTTCAATTTAACGAACTGAAGTGAGCATACGTCACGACGCACCGCCACCGCCAGTTTCTTTATCTCCACGAGCTAATCGTTTATCAACCCGTAACGTAATAGGACTCCTTGTGACAGCATTATCGTAAATATATTTTTACAAAACGCACCTACCGAGCAAAAGGAATCGCCCCAAGACACCCGACACCTGACACTCGCGCTCTCGCGACACAATCGCATCGCATTATCAGAATTTACACCGGGGCTAATAACGTACAAGCTAATGCGCGGGAATATTCGCGCCTTTTTTCTTTCTTTTTAATTTTTTTTTTTCGAAAAACGCAGTCCGCACGTCCAAAGCAAGGCATCCATCAAGACCGCTCGCTCCCGCGTAAATCATACGGACGCGAAAGAGACAGGTGCAAGGACGGCGGGCAGTCGATTTGTAAAATCGACTAGAATGGGCGGAGCGCTGAGCGAGATGTCGACATGCCGAAACAAAAGAGCGAAAAGGAGATAATGACCGGTGCAAAGTGCAACGCGTGCGAGCAAGACGGACGCGGCTAGTTTTTTTATTTTTAACTTCGGAAAACGCTAAGGCGGTGGGAAATCCGAAGAAAAAGCTGCCAGCGCGAATTGGTCGCCAGCTCGTGGATAGGTACTTTGCGAATTGGATATGGCGTTGGCCGCTTTATTAATTTAATGCACTTTGTATTTGCATTACGCATTCTTTATTTTTTAAAAAGAATACTTCACGAATAGTCGAAAGAGTTTATTTTTCACAAAAAAACATAAAACATCGATACATCGATTCTCTTTATTGTTGCTAATGACCTATCTTGCTTTACGATCATCAGTTTTATGTTACCTTGACATAACATATTAATATTAATTATTAACTTACATACTTTATTGCATAGAAGGTACTTAGGCCTCTCCTAGGAGGATTTACCCTAATCGTCAAAATTGGCAAGCGGATAGGCGATCACAACAAACATCAAATCCTGAACACGGATCTCATATCCAGTCTGATTTAATACGGTTTGATATTTTTCAAAATTCAAGAAAAAGCTATTTTGGGGTATCTTCGATGTTTCCGATTGCATAACAAAAGTGCTATAGTTACTTAATCTGGGATCAAATCAAATCAAATTTATTCTATTTGTAAATACAGGATGCATGGTAACATGGATCTTATAGATATCCAAAAAAATGTCTTCGGTGGAAGTTGGATCGAAACGACTTAATCATCTTGATCTCTGTCAACCCCTGTATGGGGAATGACGTGAAGATATATATTTTATTTATCGTCATATACCCCTGAGTGCTGACAACACCACGACAACCGGTGTCTTCTACGGAGTTTGTCACATACTTCGCTCATTTATCATATTTCGAAAACATTCCAATGATATATAGAAACAATTCAATTGCGACGCTTGAGAGAACAATGGCGGAGAGAAATCCGTGTATCCGCGAGCCGTGACCGCGCATCACTGTCCGTCCGTCTGTTCTTCAATCCGTCCGGTTGATAGGTGATAGGTAAATTGCTCAAAAACCCGGCGTAATTAAGCAATTTGTTCCGTTTGGAGCAAAATTCAATTGTTGCCCCGTTGCGCCACGAAATGATGCCCCGTATTATTAATTTAATTCACTCAAATTACTACAATTACGTTTGTATGATACGCACAAAACAAATATCTTCACGCTTGTTAACGTATATAGGGTAAAATTACACTAAAAGCACGATTGGAGGTGATTAATTTGACAGTACAAAAGCATATGTATACAAAGATGAAAGAAAAAAATATACATACGTAGTTCACAATAGTGGGGTAGACAGAGGTGTAGACAATTAAGTCCTCTGGAGACACGTTTCAGAGTTTCAGACAGGTGGTGAGCCTGTCACCATCTTTATATCCAAACCAACGATATAAATCGTACAAAAGTTTTTAAAAGAAAACATTTGTACAAACCTGGGGATCGAAGTCGGGTCACTCTATCACCCAACCACTCGGTTATCGGGACTCAACGTGGTTTCAGAAATCTGTTATGATGAAATGAAAAATAAACAGACCCTTAGTCGCCTCCTACGACACCCGCTGGAAGAAAGGACGTACCGAAAACTTGATAGACTTTGACGGAATCCGATTATGCGACGTAATTGATTTTATAAAGCGTTTTAGGTCAAGTTCAGATGTAAATGTCGTTATAACATGGTTAACTTGAATAAGGCGCATAGGCAGAAGTTTATTGACAGTTTCCGTATGTATAGGCATAAAATTATTTTTATTGCTTTATTTATTTAGTTAATATCACGATAGCCCAGTGTTTAGGTGATTGGAATTCGTGTTAAGAGACCAATGGTTTTTTCCAATCAACTTATGTACGATTTATATCGTTGGCTTGAACGTAAAGACGGCGACAGGCCTTCCACCTGTCACGTTGTGCAATAAAAAATAACTTCGGTGGAAGGTGGGTAGAAAGGATTCTCACTGTTTACCTCAGTATTGGGAATGACGTGATATTCTTATTTATTTCACAAAAATGAAGTTGTTTAAGTGAATAAATAGTTACGTTAAACATTTTTACGATATTACAATTTAATTCTTCAGCGACTGTACAAATCAAATTATTTATTTATCAATATATGTAACATACATTACACCCGGTCGGTCTTCATTTTGAAACTACCTGTACTGTAATGATGTCTGTACTGGGATACCCTGTATCATCACCAGATCAAGATCCAAATCACCTTTCCTCACCACCCGGGTCCATTCTGGGATAACTACAAAGGAAAGGAATAAACATTTATTTTATCAAATTAGGTAGATATAGGTGAATGAGTGTGTGTGCTATTTCATATGCATATGTCTATAAAACACACACGCACTAACAGTGTGTATATATATTATTGTGTATTGTATGAATTAATGGATGTATGTAAGGATGTGTTAGAGTACACTGTATATTTTAAGGTTTAATTTTTAATAAAAATGACAATTTGTCTTATGTATTAATTTTTTGTTACAGGTAAGTGCGATGCTGTTCTCATCTGGTACCCAGTGATCTTGATTCACAGTATAATGGCCAGTAGTGGCCAGAAAGGTACATGAAGAAGGATAAAGTAAGACAGAAGACAAAGAAGTTGTCACAAACGGGAATAGCGACAACTTCTTTGTCTCCGATTCCACAACACGCGTGCTTTAGCTACTTACTTCAGGATCAGAGCAATATATTTGACGTTGTCCCTGTCTATGTAACATACATATATAGATACATATCTATGCGTGTACTTTTTATCTATCTTTCTTTGATATGCACAACTTTTTTATTCAAAAGATAATAAACCAAATGATATCAGTATTGGGCACATCATTACACCGCCTGTTACGATACCGCATTCCTTAAGATCCGCACACCGTGTAATTATTTACGCTAATCGAATTATACACTTCGTTCTATCGCAGCGGTCGATCTCCGTCCTTATTGCGTATAGGCAGAGACCCTGACCGCGGGCACGGCGACATCGGATCCGGCGCATCGGATGGTTGAGGCCGTTGTCCCGATGCAACCCGAATCCGATGCGATACCATCTCGATGTACGAGAGCTTATTTATCTGGCAGTTTGTTTGTTCAATCTTAAATGACGAGGGCGGGAGGCTGCGGGACTCCGTTTTTGATTTTGGAATGGTAGATGTTTTTTTTTTTTTCTTCTGGTACTAGTTAGGCCATTTGAATTGTGTTAAACAAACGATTTAAGGTGTTAGAGTTTGGACGCGGGTTCGATTTCTACGTGAAATATATATCACAGTTTACTGTAATAAACAAAGGAACCAACAAACAGTTGTTGTCTTATTTAGATTCGTCTTTCTTACTACGATAAACGGAGATTTAAACAATTAAGTACTTTAGACCCTTCTTTCACGGTACTCTATTAGAGACAACGTAACCTGTCTGGTATATTTTCGAGAAGGTTCCGCCATTTATCGGGAGCCATTGATACAGTCAAGGCAATTCTCCGATTCGCCTCTTACGACACCCACGAGAAGGATCAAAAGGTGTGTATTAAATATAACTTCTCGATAACATTTCCCTTTAATGTTTTATAATAATTCTCAAGATGCAGACGGGGCATATATATAAATCATAAACTGTCCGTCCGACCTCATGCTGTTAAAGGCCTCGTACGCTACGTCCACATGACTCGAGGCTGTAATGGCCGCATTTTTGCGGTTTTATTTTAGCCGCCGACCCCCAAACGGAATTTGTTGCATGGCCATCATAATAAAGTATTTTCGGATCAAATTAAAATAAGCGAAACTAATTAAGAATTAAAAATAAACCTTACAACATGTTTTTATGCTTGTAAATGACATTAACATATTAAATTTTGCTTTTGTTATTACGTAAAGGATTATTTACGTTACGGTAGATCGAAAGATATGAGAGACGACCTCCGTGAATGTGTAACGTACATGGTGTCTTTAGCTCTGTGGTCCCAGGTTCGAACCTGCGGCGGGTCAATGTTTGAATTTCTTAAGCACCTTAAGTTTTCAAACAGTGCTTAAGAAAACTTCTTATGCACTGTTTGAATTCAATGTATTAGTCCACTGTTTAGTCCAATGCAGGAATGTCCAATATAGGACATTATCTCTCGTAAGTGGATTGCCGATAGCAGTACCAGACACCTCGCACCTTAGACGCTACTGCCTGTCACCGTTCGTCGTGAATTCGCTATCTATCGGTAGCTATTGACATTTACAGTGTTTTTTTTTTCTCTTAGTCGCCTCTTACGGAGAAAATCAGGAGTCAGAGAAAATCAGGAATCAATAAAAGGTAGTGTAGTAATTACGCTAGTACTATATAGTAAATATTCCTTACTACTTCATGAATACGATCTGTGTCAGTTACTAGTACGTTTAGGTATCTTACGGATATACAAATAACACTGGCCACTTCGTCTGTGTCGTGCCTAAGCTATCTTTAAAAAATTGTATTCATAAAATGACATTTGATTCTCTTTGATTCGAATTTACGCGTCCGAGCGCGGGTCAGTCTTTTTCACTCCTTTTTTTTTTTCTTTTATACCCTCGTTTCTTTTTTTTTTTCCTCGCTTCGCTCGCTTGAAGGCTTAAATTTCTGATGTGATCTCCCGGACGTCGCATACCGAACATATTTGATGTTATTTCTTCGTTATTTTTTTTTCGTCCGCGCCGCGTATTATGTGTGATTATTTTTTTCACGTTCGTAAAGTCGCCATGTCGCGCTTGTATCTGGGATGGTCTTGTGTCATATTTTGCCGAGCTAATTTTTTGGAAAAAATTTCCGCTCTGGTAACACTGGCACAAAACTAACCAGCGTCAATTATTATATTAATGACAAATTTAAAACATCAACAGATACGGGCGTGATTCGGTTGATTGTTTAAATTTATCATTAATATAATAACAAAAAGTCAAGCATGACTAACATGCCTTAAAAATCAATAAAATTGCAATTTAGTATCAGTTACATTAAATAACACATTGTCACATTTTTCGATTAAATATATTTATCCCTCTCCAGTCACGATAGCCGAGTGGTTGGATGGTCGGAATTTCTAGTCGAGTGACCCGAGTCCGATCCCCAGGTGGCAGGCTCGTACCAATGGGTTTTTCAAAAACTTATGTACGAAAAATATCGTTGGCTTGGACATTGAACATAAAGGCGGTGACGGACTCACCATCGGTCACGTTGTCCCGAAAATATCTTCGGTGAAAGGTGCGTAGAAGGGACTTAATTGTCTAGACTAGACCTCTGTCTACCCCAGTATTGGGAATTGCGTGAAGAGATTTATTTATTTATTTATCCCTCTCCATGAGCTACAGTTTAGCACCACTTTCCTTCTACACTCCCGTCTTCTTAGTCTTGATGCTAATCCCATATTTTTAACCTTTGTGTCTGTTATCCTGAACCTTCTCAATATCCTTGCCATCCCACTGAGAGTCGAGTTGTTTTTCGATCGTGGCAGGGGAATAAGGTGCGGGCACTTACACTGAGAATTACTGCTTAGGTTCAAATCGCTGTTACCACTTCGGCGCATTCCCCGCCAACAACCAGGGTGCCATTTGTTGTTGTGACCAAATATGTGAGAATCACTATGTAAGTGGAATGGCTGGTTGGAAACGAAAATGAACATTAAAAAAAAAAGAAAAAGATATTGTTTTTTTTTTTGGAATGTTTTGAATTTTTTTATATTGCCACACTCTCAAGAAGCCAAATTAAACCCCATCCTCCTGATATTGTATATGTGAAGATTTGTTTGGACGGATTTGTTTGGTTTGGCCATGACGAAAGAATGAATGAAGAACGATTGACGAAAAAAGCATATAAGGCGAGTATGAATGGAAGTGTAGGAAGGGGAAAACCTAGGCGGAGGTTTCGAGATCCAAATCAGGGACGTCCTGAAAAAAGGCCAGGTCAAGAGTAGACTGAATCTAAGAGAATATATGAAGGGAATAATGAAAGTGGACGAAGCGAAACAAGTATGTAAGGATCGTAGCAAGTGAAAAGAACTGGTCTCTGCCTACCCCTACAGGAAAAAGGCGTGATTATATGTATGTATGTATATTTGGACGGTTGTTTGTTACACTTTGACGTTTTAATGATGGAATGGATTTAGTTGAAATATATAAATTAAGAATTAAGAATAATTATGAATTAAGAATTCCGGTTTCTTTTTAGAACATGACAAAAAAAATCGAATAAATACTAAACGATTTTTAATAGAATTAAATTTACTTATTTTAGGTTATGCATACATAAATATATAGAAGACAACATCATATACATTGCTTTGATTTCAAAGTAAGTACCTAAAGCGCTTCTGTTATGGAATATTATGTCACTATCTATTTATGTATAATTTATCTATTTATAAGTGATTGACTATAATTTTGTAATACTATATTGGCGGCACATTATAACAAAATTAAAAATGTCATTACCACTATCCCTGTTTGTTTAATAAATAAAATTACATCTCATATACGTAACAGTTGCATAACACATTCTATTCTCAGTATTCTAATCCCGTTGCGGTTGAGAAGTCGCGGCCAATACGCGCGCAACCTTACTGACAACTAGCTTAATAAGAGGATGATAATTTAACGCGAATAGTCGCAAAATGGCGCCCAAACATCTGTCGCGTATATTATAAACTTGCGGATTTAATATCGGCAACGTTCCGTTCCGACGCAGCTGCGAGAGCCCGCGTCGCGACTATATTTATAACGTTTTAATTTACCTTTAGTTAGTAATGGCGGTGGCGTCTTGGTAATGCAGCGGGATAACGAAAACAATATCAATAATTGATCAAATGCAAATTATCTGTTTTTAAATTTCTTTAATGTCTGCAAATAATTAATTTGGTATTGCATATTTTTTAAGAGTATGGTGTAAAATAAGCTGGCGTGTTGAATAGGATTTGCAACCCATAACACTTGGAAACCACTTCAATAGTAGTTTGGAGGAAAGTTTTTAATGTCAAATAAGTGATATCTAAGAACTTTGAGCTAGTGATACTGAGATTACACACTCGTTTTCTCTTCTGAACTAAAAAAAAAAAGAAAAAAGTTTGAGGCGTGAAGTAGAAGTCTAACAAACTTCTGCGTTTCTTCTGGTGAGTGCAGGTAACCGGAGGCCCACACCCCCCTCCTCCCCCAATTCTGGGGAAGGGGGCACTCTAAGGGAGGCAACGCATCTGCTATGCCTCTGATATTGCGGGTCTTCATGGGCGGTGGTAATCACTTACCAGCACGTGAGCCACCTAATGGTTTGCCTCCCTTTTCTATAAAAAAAAGAGAAAAGAAATTGAGGCTATCTACGGAGTTTCACTTGTTTCTTCTACTGGAGAAACCTCATTAGAAAACGGGATTAGATTAAAAAAATTCTATCGATAAACGAATTTGTATTCTTGTTTCGATAAAATAAATGATTTGATTGTAAAGGTTCATAAACTCTTTGCTCTCTAACCAGAACAAACAGTTTTACAGCATAGACTTCATATCTACTTACATTGTTCTTTTGAGGCAGAGTCAAGTATAGTTCTGACTCAGACCAACCTAGAGCTGACTAAGAACTACTGGCTCTATATTTTAGGCATATTTCAATAACTTAGTAATTTTAACAGATAATATAGCTTGATTTACTTTCTGTGTTGTAAAAACGAGTTAAAAAGTCAATATGAATATTTTTTGTGGATAATAGAACTAATTAGTCATGTTTTGCTTAAAGCCTTTATCTTCTTGTGCATTTAGAAAATCGACGCTTGTCTGACAGACTCTTCTTCCCAGTAAATTTATGGTTCTGCCCTCTGCGATGGATGCGGGATGCGCGATGCGCGTCAGTTTACAATACCAGGACAACATAAAGTGCAAACAATGATGGCGTTTTCCATTACAATATGTTTACCGATCCGTGGCGCGCCGCATTATGTGTGTTATCCTGGCAGGACTAGCGGGAGGCGTTGAATTTATGATACCCTCGCAAATATTTGGCGCCTCGAGTTGGACTCGGCTCGTAAAGATTGTTTGTTCGCTGCTACTGTTTGAACAGTCTACGGTAATTTTTCTGATACCTCTCCTGGGACGATGGGCTCCTGGTGTTTTCCCAAATGACATGCTTAAGATGGAGTCGAACAAAGTCTTTTCAAGAAATTCTAATCCCACTTGCGTGTATATTAAAAAATGCTTTATTTTGATGTAGTTTAAAGAGAGGTCTAGACAATTAAGTCCTTTCGACCCAACATTCGCCGAATGCTTCGGTGTAGTTATTGAATTTCTGTTTTTAAATTGATGTATTATTTGGTTGTACAAATGTCCCTTTCTGTGCTTTCAAATATATGGCAGACCTATTTTAGTCTTGTCATTATTGTCACCGGTTACGCGGTGCCTATTTTCTAATTAATGAATTACAATGTCTTCTTCTTTGGTTAAAGACAGTACCATTACTTCTTAGGTAGGATTGTATTAAAGGAACTTATTTTCGCCCTCAACCAGAAAAAGCGAAAAGATTACTCAAAGCTAAGCTTACTCTAAAAGATTACTAAACTTAAAAGTAAAGGTTAAGAAGGCATTTAAAGTAACAATTTGTAAAATAATAGCCATTCTTATGGTCAAGAATAAATGGTTAAAGTGCAAGGTTTAATTTAAACGAAATAATTATGAGGCGGTAGCGGTCTATTTTAAGAATATGCAACCCCCCCCCCCCCTTCTTCTAGAGGGTGTCGTAAGAAGCGACTTAGAGAAAAGTTACGACAATGGAATCTGGATAATAATAGATAACAATCTGGAAAAATACCAGACCAAAATAAGCAGACCGGTAACCTCTCTGAGCGTCTAAGGTGCAAGATGTCTGATACCGTGATCGCCAATCCACTTGCCAAGCGTCGCGATTCTGGCAAACCCTCCTACAGGAGAGGTGTATGTGAAGTAGTGGACTGTTACAAGCCGTTATATGTGTTATGTAAGTATGAGTAGGCGACCTCCGTGGTGTGACCCGCGTGGTGACACCAACTCTGGGGTTCCGAGTCCATTTCGGGACCAAACAATGTGGATGAAGAATTTTTCTACATTGCCACAGGTCATGATGTTTGTGGTACCTTCTCTGTTTCCGATTCCATAAAACGCGTGCTTGAGCTAGTTACTTTGTAATCAGAGCAAATATATGTGATGTTTTCGCTATCATTTTATGTAATATGTGGCTATTGGGTAAAGAAACTACCGGGCATCAAATTAGTTGTAACACTTGACGTGTTACAAATTACTGTTATTGACCGGAAGCCGTCACTGCTTTGGAAATCGGGCAGGAGGACACTTCCGTAAACAAACTATGAGGCCCCGGTGTCATTAAATCTCGTAATAGGACATCATAAATCGCGGGTGGTGGAGGCAGCGCCGGCCCGCCGCCTGTCATCGTTTGCCAGGGCATTTCACGCATTGTTGGAGAATAACGCAACACGGACATTGTACGCCGGCCTGGACGTTTGACGTGACGCGCTAGCCACACTACTAGCGCGGTTATGCGAGCCTGGTAATATTATACAATATCTTCACGAGCGAATCCCAATACTGGGGTAGACTTAGGTCTAGATTATAATTTTTTGTCTAAATCTTAATTCGTAAATAAGAGCGCTATCAAATATGGATGCAATATCGATGGTACGTAAGTTAAATTATCAAACTAAATTAGTACGTAAATTTATCTTTACTCTTAACTGTTATAACATACAAAGAATACATAAGATTTTAAGCTATCGTTCAGCATTCCATCACTTAAGTAGGTATCCCCTTTTTAGTCGATTTATGGAGGCCAGGAGCATTCTTTGTGGGAAGTCTGTTTAGCTAGTCCGTCAGAGATGATACTTGAAGATTTTCCTCCAAATCAATATATTTTGTATGCTTATCTGAGAGTTACGTTCCATAAGATATTGTCGGCGGAAAAATATCTTAATATTTATCGTGTCCCTAAAATATAATCATCTCTTTATTAAAACCCTTCCTTAAGACCCTTTCCGGGTACCGCGTAACTCTTCCTAATACCCCGCGCCGGCTAAAATATTCAGAATCCGTCAAACCCGTAAATCGAGGCCCTTTGTATGTGGGCCCCCCCGGTCCGTATTTACGGCACGGCGGGAGCTGCAGATAGAACGGAATTAAACTTGAATTTAAAACCATTTTATATTAGCTAAGCTCGCTCAGATCGCGCCGAAGCCGCGCGCTTGCGATAAGAGAATTGGCCTGTCAGGCACCGGATGATATATTTGACCAGCATTTCCATACCCTCCCCCACCCGGCGGACCTCCCCTTACCCCTATTTTCATTTTGTACGTGTCTGCTCCGCCGCATATCTGTAATGTATCCGTCGTATTTAGGAGTTGCGTTGAATAAGGAAAAAGTGCGAAGGTGAGCGAATTTTATTATTTAATAGGCCGCTCTCCTGATCTGTCAAACGGTGACGGAGGGTAGCGGGCGGCTTCTTTTTTTTTATTATTTCCACGTAACCTGTTCCTTCCCTTGAGTTTTCCGCCGGAGCCTGAGCCTTTTTTGTTAACTCGAATGTTGGAACTGTTCTGTGTTAATAAAAAATGAAGCGGTCCGTAAAGTACTTTTTGATTTCTTTCTTAATCTTTCTCTTTATTTTTTTGCATAGAATTTTCGACGTACGTTTAACTTTCTTTGGCGTACACAATCTTTTCGCTTAGTGAAAGTGTATTTTTATTTATATACAGTTTTTTGTTTCTAAATTCTAAATATACCAATAATAATTTCAGTAAGAAAGATTTGAACAGAAATAGATAAACTGATTTATTTCGTTATAATGGGATAATTAGGGTCTAGAAAATTCAGTCCTTTCCACTTAACTTCCCTTCTTCCTTCCCATCTTAGTCCATTTTAACGCAAATCAACCGCACGGTTTGTAACAACACCCTTACTGAAAAATATTTACTGAGAAGTCATGAAAATCAACAAGTATTTTAAGATACCAATAAATAACGTATGCGAAGCTCTCTGGCATCGAACCTTGGGTCGCGTACAAGTGTATGAAAATTTAACATAATCCAAGGAGCCGGAAATACATTAGTCAATGCAGCATCGCTATGCTCGTTTTGAATAATTAAAAGAGTTGGCAGAGACCCTGCGCTCTCGTGGTTGCTCGTTTTTACTGCACTGCGTTATTTTGGAAGCTCTTAATACGTAACCGCACTAGGCATTTATTAACCGATCTCGTACATAACAAAAAATTCACGCCATTGCCGATACTGGGGTAGACAGAGGTCAAGACAATTAAGTCTCTTCGACCCATCTTTCACCGAAGACATTTTTTGGGACAACGTGACAGGTATTCCGTCGTTATTATAATTTTTACATAAGTTTGTTGAAAAAAACCCGTTGCTACAAGCCTGCCACTCGGGTCTCTTGACTCGAATTCCGATCACCCAACCACTCAGCTATCGTGACTTAATGATGTTTATAAATTATGTTTTAGAATTTATATAATAATTTATTTTAAATATGATGCAAGAATAACATATAGCGACACGTGTCACAGTCCGTACACGCTTATCAGAACGGCTAAACAGATTTCAACAAATTTTGTTAATTTGTATGGTTTGTTAAATGTTGATACGACAGATTTGAGCTCGATCTAATAGATGTCGTTAGTGACAAAGATTGAATTTCTTTTTGTTTTTTTTTTTTAACGTACTTTCGTTTAAATTTCGTTTGCTTACAAAAATCATACTTAACGGCTTGTTAAAGTGAAAATCTTGGCATTCAATATTTTCTATTGATGAGGTTCATCAAATTGCTTCATTCGATGAGGATTCCCTTTAGATCCCACCTCAGACATCCTTGAATCGACATGTCTGGAAAAGCCTTAATCGAATTAAGGCTTTTCAAGACATCTACATGAATGAGAAAATACCCTTACGTCTAAGCGTCCTCTCCATCGTCATTTCTCTCCAAAGCACCCGGCTCGAAAGCTCAATGAAATAATTGTGTTCACTGAGTGGCGTATTCACCGGTTTTCATGTTGTCGCTGGCTTTGAGATCCCATATTCGATTTCTAGCCTGGTCAACATAGTAAACTCTTTATGTACGAGTACATTTCCTCAGATCTGGTTGTTTATGGTACATTAGTTGTTTCTGATTCCATCAAACAATTGCTTAAGCTACATACTTTGGGATCAGTGCAATGTATGTGATGTTGTCCCTATCTATGTATATATCACCTGTTCTAGCTCTCTTATTACTCCTGAGAAACATTAGATCTATTGACGTGACTCGATAGGCAACCCGTCGCACCTCCACCGGGGAAAAATCCCTTTTCCCATCGGCCATGCCTTATCCCGGCGTCGATAAATCAGGCTCTCCATTGTGTGGCCGATGCTCTGCTAATGTACCGGGACGCTGTAGCATCATTGTTAGGTTCCGAATTTATTAATATAGATGTAATCCTGTCGAGGCGACGGAAATCGAGACTTCGTATTGACTTCGCCTATGCAACGCTTTATGCGCTCCAAATATGTCTTTTCTGATTAGATGGTAGTTTTTATGGAAAGTGGTAAAAAGTGGCGGAGCTAAATGTCATCGTGTGGCTAAAGCAGCCCATGGATACCTGTAAACAACTTCAAATACATACATAGGGAAAACTTCACATACATTGCTCTGATCCCAAACTGAATATCATAAGCACACATGCGTGTTGTGGAATCGGAAACAATAAAGGCACCACAAACACCGAGATACGAGAAAATGTAGAAAAAGGGGTCTTCTTCATTACTTTATGAACACTGGTGTGTATCTACGAAGGGCGTCAATCAAACTTGAATGGAAGGACTTGAAAATGAAAATTGCTAGGAGTATTATAAATGTAACTGTACCTTCATTTCCTTTTCTTCACGTGGGTGTTGTAAGAAATGACGAATGAAAAAGCCTTTAAAACTGCCATGGGCTACCGTCAGACGGCGCAATAACCACATCGTAATACCGTGTCAAACTTCTGCAGAGAGGGCAGCAAAGTATAATGAGCAAGGAGTTTGGTACTGTGATCACCTACTGGCATAAGTGGTGCCTATGTCAAAAGAAAACATTTATTTTAAGACTGTTCAACCATAGTGCTTACTATTTGGTATCCAAAAAATGTTTGTTATTACTAACCTAACCTAACCTAACCATTAGTATATAAATATATACTACTATTAAAATCAATAGTAGACTACTACTAATATTTTTGGACATAAATAAAAAAATACATTAAATATATTAAAATTCCAACTGGCCAATTCCATTTGGCAGCCATTTAAGACAGAGCGACATATTAACGTAAATATTTTCGTTTATATCTACCAAATCTCGCTATATTTAACCGACGCGGCTAGTTATACTCGAAAGAATATATATGTCGCATTAGCGCAAGCTTTCACGGTGCCAGACCTTTTAACAAAGCTCTTGGCGTCGCTCCAACAGTTTTGACATGCCTCCACCCGCCGCTAGATGTCGCACGTGAAGCTCATGTATACGAAGAAAACACCTACTAATAAAATCCGCTAGTAACTAATAACTATCACCAATATAAAATGATACAGCGACAATGGATTTTAGCCTTTACGTTCCGAGCATAAGAGTTTTGACGTGTGTCATCGTGTGCTATCCATCCGTCGCTCTCTGGCGTACAGGAGTCGGTCAAGCGGAAACGAGTGAAATATGGCGCTGTTAGTTCCGCTCGAATCCGCAGCAGTTTTCGGTTTTCGCAAACAAAGGTATTAGAGTACAGTCCGATTTATGACCGGCCAGCAGTGACCAAATTTCGTTTTTTTATTTTATTTCATCTACATTTCTCTCCCGTTCGGATATACGCTCCTGATCTGCGAACGGGAAACGTTTGCGAATTTGGTTTATGTAAAATGTTGACAGTTTAATCGGCTAAGTAAAGCCTTTCCGAATTCGTTCGATTTAGGCGAACGAATTTGAATGTTTTAGATATAAAATATAGCATATTGAACGCTTCAAAATGTTTTTTTGAAGAATAAACGTTAAATATGAAATGAAAAAGTTTTACGTTTTGTATTTCTAAAACTGTGAACATAGAATTTACGTAAACAAAACAACTAATTAACGAATACAAACAAATAAAAAACAACGGATAAAATCTTAAAAGATTCTACAGTCCAATTTTTTAAAAAGCAATATGCGTTAGTCTAACAGATTCCATGAATTGTGGATCCCGAAGAATTTATACGAATTACTTTTCTCTTCAGACGATCAGATTGCGTTCAATTCTATTAAAACTTCTTACAGTCTTGACGTACCTTTAAATTCAAACGGTAAGCTATCAGATAAACTTTTTTTTAAAAAAAGAAAAGTCCAAAGAGAACTGCGTCTTTATCTGAGCTCGGTTAATACCCCAATTAAAAAAAGATGACGCCACACTCGTCTCAGTTTTGACACTATCTCCCTGGCTGTTTTTAACTTTTTTTTTTCGTTACTCTTACACTCCAATTTTTATTTAAAAAAAAAGTTAAAACTTTTATACGATTCTGAGAGAAATAATTTACGCGCGAAATAATGACATTATTTAAATCAACAAAATGGCGCTCAGGTTAAAGGAAGCAACCAGGTTAAAGGTACAATTATGTAGAAATATCAATAATTTCATATTCAAAAATTTTATGTGTATGCATATCTTTATATATTATGCATGTCTTTATATAGTTATCTCTTACGACGTCCATGGGAAGATAAAGGAGTAGTATATTCTTACGACACGGCAAATATTATTATTATAATTACACTATTGTGTGTATTTCCTTATATTTCTGTAAAAGTATTAGACATTAATTCTTATTTATGGTATACATATAGATAATACCCACTTTATTATATCTTGGACAATAAAGAATATTAAAGGCCTAAGTAAACAGCACGGATCAAACCGTGGGTCCGTATCTATGGTCATTCGTCTATGGCCCACGCTCTAACCATTTTATTGCACCTATTTAGTAATTTGTTATTCGTGCAATCTATTCGAATTCGCCTTTCATCGCTTTTTATTTTACTCGATTGTTCTCACTTGTTTATGCTCTACTTTGTTTTAAATTATCTATAAATGTTTATGTACTCTGCATCATGTATATGTCGCTTACGTTGTCTAATTATTTAGCTTTAGTCACAATAGCGGAGGAGTTGGGTGATCAAAATTAGACTCAAGAGATCCGAGTTCGATCCTCAGATGGTAGGCTCGTACCAAATGATTTTTATCAAAATTTATGTATAATTTACATCGTTGGCTAGGACATACATGACGGTGACAGGCTCACCACCTGTCGCGTTGTCCCTAAAAGTGTTTTTAAAATAGCCCAACCACTCGGCTATCGTGACTTATTGTATTCCGGGTTAGTATCATAGTCTTCACTATTTCTGCTGCCAAATAGCGTAAGCAGTAAGTAAATATTACGCTCCTATTTGACGTTTATAGATAGCTAATTATAGTCTGTTAAGATTTCCGACTTTGCTCCACATGAGTGAAAGTGACTTTTCGTATTGTTGGCAGAACTCCATGGGCTTGCAATAGGTTTAGGTTTGTTAGATTATTTACCAACCTTATCATATAATAGGCTGGAAGTTGTGTAGGTGTATATCCATCGCAAGAACAGCGATAAAGCGATGTATAGTATTTTTTGAATTTCCTAAAAGTTGACCCTGCATTGCGTGTGGAGATAGATTTCGCGACTCAATTATAACTACACCAAAGGAACTTAAATGAAAGTAGAGTTATGGAGATATTTACAGAGTTCCCTTTTCTTGTCTTTGCATTTCTCTTTGCTATCTATAACAGGTTATCAGAAGAGGAACTATATGTAACAAATCTTACACTATTACACTATACGTCAATCACAATTAATATACATTGTAACTAGTTGTCCGTCTGATATGATTTTAAGGGTGTATTGAGTCCATATGAAAAAAAGTCTATGCTCACCGCGCTAATGGACTCCCGTGTCATGCAATTAGCTCGCTAACAAACAATCAATCACGGTAAATTGCTTTAAACAACCATCGACGGACAAAATATAAACTTAGCAAACGTATGATTGGCGATCTGAGATGAAAATACATGTAATCGTTTTCTAGTCACATTCTAAGAATATTTTCTTAATGTTCAAACTTAGACTTAAACTCAGACGTTTTTGATAAAGGTGTAAATTTTTTGACGCAAACGAGATAGGAAACTATCTCATCACACGCAGCGACATAAATTTAGGGTATCAGGAAACAGATTCATTGTTTTTTGACTGGAATAGAGAATACGAGATATGTGGTGAAGAAAACATATAAATAATAAATGATGACAAATATTGAATCACTCGGAGAAAACTGACTTATTTTAATATCCCTATTCCAAAACAATTCGAAAAAAAAATAAAACTCAAAATCCACGGTTGACTTTGAATAACGACTTAAAACCCTATTTGCTCTGACAACGAGATAAAAATTTAACGCGGGAGTAAGGCAATGTGCAATTATGCTCAGTTTGAATACGGCCGAACAAACAGAGGGTCGCATGGAACCAACCCCCGGTAGCTAATGACACGAGCTAAGAATGCAGAGCTGGTTAACACCTGGGTCCTTTGAATAATACAAAACGTAGCGCGTAAGCCCTGCTGCTTTTTCTGACTGCGCTTAAATTAATTTTTAGATCATTCGAAACACCGGTGTTATTTTAAACCTGTTACTCTAAATTCGATCGCAGTTTAAATAATTGGAAGGGACTGAATTGTCTAGACTAGACCTCTGTCTACCCCTGTATTGGGAATTGCGTGACGATATTTAATTATTTTTTTTAAATAATTTTTATTGGTAATATTTTAAAATTATTAAACGACAATCTTTAATCTGTACGATTCCTCACGTAGTGTATGTGTTTTATATTGTTACTTACTCTTTGGCAACTACTAAAGTTTTTAAAACAGATATTCATAAGTTGCGTACCCTACAACAATTAAAATAAAACTTTTTTTTCTAAACTCCATGCTCTCATAGCCTGCAGACATTAACGCGGTCTCGGACAAAGCTTTTGATTTTCTACTTGAGGCACAACAAAGACGCTCTAAGACCTAAAACAATGGCGAACACGAAAAAGGACAATACAAAAGGATCTCCGGCGAAAATTTACGTTTAAAAACAACGTAGATACCTAAGCGGGATCCGTATCTATCCTATTTAGATATTAATCTAAACGAAAAAGCAAAAGCAATTCAAAATAGGCAACAAGCTAACAGAAGGGACGGGGCGGGCCTCGCTGTAATTGGCCATTTATCAAACTGCGAAGGGGTTAGGGGCCTCCTGCCGCCTCTGCCGCCCTGGTACTCGTCCGCTCGCGGCACGCAGAAAATTGCTTGTGTTAAACGAAACGAACAAACACACAAGTTTATGTAAATTTTATTTAATCCTTTCTAACAAGGACTCGTAAGACATTTAACCAGCCAGTAATACGAACTAAATTTGTTCATTTGTATATTTCATTTTTATTGTTTTGTAACGTGTTTAGTTTTTATTACAAAAATTTAGTAATTATAAAATCTATGGACATCTTATAACGCAAGATTTCTTTGTGTTTAATCTTTGGTGAAAGAAGAGTCGAAAGGACTTAATTTTCTGGACCTATGTCTACCGCCTAGTATTGAGAATAGCGTGAAGATATTTTAAATCAGATAACGTAGCAGACTTTTTCCGCTTATTGTAAGGGAATTATACTCGTAGGCTAAAAAACATTAAAAAAGAACATAATTATAAAATCAAAATACCAATCTCTTGAAGTGCATTGAATGCCTATGTAAAAGAGTAAAGACTGTAACATTTCATGTCTTTAAAATTTTTCAGGCATATTTATGAATTAAGAATTCGACTCATGTATATATCAATGTAAAATTTTACTAACTACCAATATACGGACGTAAATTTGAATTCCCATCAGCTATGCCACCGAGATAACGGAGGTTTTATTTACAATACCGAAAGCGTTATTTAACGCGCTAAAGCAAAATGAATAACGCGCTATATTAACAAAATTTTCGCAAAGTAATCCGTGCCCTAAATACACAGGTGAACCATGGCCGCGGAGGCTGATTTCGGATAAACCCCCGGCAGACCTGATTAAGCCCGGTTTTAAATTCTGCGTTTGGGGTAATGAAACTTTCTTATCTGTGGCGCCTCCTTGTTTTGAATTACGACCGTCGCTTATTTAGATTACCTCTAGCTACTACAAACTTATGATATCCGAATATCAATTTATATAACGAAACTATGAATGTTTATCTTTTTTTAATTAAATTTCTTGATTTTATTTCATAATTAGTGACAATTACCTCTACACTTATTAAAAAAAATAATGTCTACTTTTTTCTAATTTTCACGCACAAAATATTTATAGAGTATTTATATGTATTTAAAGACATCAGTGGATGAGTTGGCCAATTCTGGGGTCCCGGGTTCGATTTTCGGAACTCTTTTATTATATAGTCACGATAGCCGAGTGGTTGGGTTGTCGGAATTTCGAGTTAAGAGACCCAAGTTCGATCCCCAGGTGGCTGGCTCGTATCAATGCGTTTTCCAAAAACTTATGTACGGATTATATCGTTTGCTTGGACCTAAACACGGCGACCTGTCACGTTGCTCGCCACCTGTCACGTTGTCGAAAATATCTTCGGTAAAAGGTGAGTCGAAGGGACTTTATTGTCTAGACTAGACCTTTGTCTACCCCAGTATTGAGAATTTAATATAATTAGCCAGGGAGTGAAATGCTCTTCAGTCTGTTATTGCGAACGCATACAACCATAACCTCTTCATGGTTCGAGTATGCAGCTTCTCAAGAATAAACTACCTGCACCTAAGACCTCATGTATGCCTTTATTCTCGATGGAGGTAAGGAGTTTACCTATTTTAAATTTAAAAAAAAACTGTCTACGTATAGTACTGTCGTACCTCTCTTCTATTCATAATGCAACCTTTTGAAGCTTTATGATTTTTGTTATTCTATTGTACTAAGCTCTTTCTCTAATTATTAAACATAAAGAATGTTAATATAAACAAAACAGCATGCAGACAATTTGTCACCCCAATACGCCATGTGATTGTGAAGGGGTTTAAATCCGTCTCTACCAATCCACCCGTGTATAATTTAAGCCTTTGTCTATGGTGTTGTGATCGGAAAAGTTAACTTGTAATCTCTATGGTTACGTCACGGTAGACAATGAAGGGATGTAACGCATTTAAATCTGGCTGGTTGCAATTTGTCAGATATGTGATGACGTTATATTATTGATATTTGTATAGTAAAAATGTTTAAAAAATCGATTGCCGCACTTATGCTGCACATTATTTTATTTCGTTCGTAAATGTCAGAACAAAACAAGCCAAAAATTTGGTACAAACGAACTTTACTTCTTTCTTCTTTTGAATTTATAATGATCATTTAAAAATGCGTTCTTCTCAATCTTTTCCTCATTTTTTCCTTGTTAACGCATTTCCAGTTTATTTTTACAACTTCTACTAACACCTTTTGATAAGAAAACGTATGTGGGATAAAATAGTTTCATAAAAAAAATGAAACACAATGAAAGAGATAAACGAGCGAATGCAGGCATTTACGTATGTTAAAACATTTTAAAATTAAACACCGAACTCGAAAGAACCACTGAATGCAATTACTCAATCGTCTTTTAAATTATTAACGTAAACCATAACGCATTAAGTTCATATAAACAATAAGTCCACCGAGCAATAATGAGGTACAATAATAAATTTCACGTTCAAACACAGTCCCGGTGTTACACTCCGTTGCTTGTTTTTTTATGATTTATTAATAGGATAATAAAAAATTAATAGCCGTTATCGCGTTGATTATTCAGTCTATAAAACGAAAATGTCCCAATTAAAAATGGACATTTATTACCGACACTCGCAATGAAAGTGTGGTAATACAAGCAATAAACAAAAACTTACAACCTCTCTTATTATAATTAAAGCCGTTCGGTACGTCAGAATGCACATTCTTGCTCCACAATGCGACTATATAAACGTTGGCGTAGAAAACCGGAGCTAGATGAGTAATAAAAAATGTAGACATACCATTATGTCTAGTTAATTCTAAGAAAATTATAAGCTATGGCCGAGATAAAAACAAAATGGCGACACGAGATGTCACGCGGGTTTCGCGGTCGCATCACTATGCAAATACACATCTTAATTACTGGAAATATCTTTACTACGATCTCTACTAGATCGTTTACTTGCGTTTCTTTTGAAACAATTATCATAATGGTCGACGTCGGCTCGGATGGGCAATAATTTACAATTAAAGGCGGGAGCGCAATGGCGCCATTTCTGTAATGGGTGCGTTCCGATTGTCACTGCGAGACGTCATAATCTGGCGCGCACGGATTTGTCCCAAAGCCCTGAGCATACGGTAGACGCGTTCAACTTCGCTTATAAATTCAGCTGTCTCCTAACGCAGTCATATGTAGGTATTAGAGGAGACGGTTCGAATTAATACGACAGAGGCTTTGGGCACCTGCGCCTCGCTTCTGTTTCTTTCGAAATTAACTCGCCGTAGTTCCCGACAATGGCGGACGCGCCCCGCCCGAGAAAGTTTTGCACTGTTACTTTTTTTCCAGCGGCGGCTATATTTCAAACTGTCATACTTAATCTTTTTATCAAAGTTTCTTAAATACCGCAAGAAGTGCACCCGTCCGACTTGCGGTTCTCATCTGCCGTCTAATTACGTTTGGAGTTCAATTTACTAACTTTATAATCACGTTAGAGCTGTTCGTCCTTTATATAGCTTGCATATTCTGTTAAATGCTCTTTGAATACTTTTGAAAGTAATATGACTAAGGAAAAACTAAAAAAATATCTTTATGGAATTGTTTGTCTATTCGACAGAATAATGAAAAAAATTTTAACTTCAATTTAATTTTAGGAGGAATACTATTTTGTCCCTTTCTTATCTAAATTGTTAGGTTAGATTCCAACGACGAAATACGAGAGGGGAGAGCCTTAATTCCGAAACGGTTGTTGTAGCAATTCTCGAGCATCGAAAAGCGCCAGGCCCTAGGATTCAAATAAATTTATATTTAATTTAAACAAGACGACATTGGTATTCGAAACGCGAACGCGTAATTAAAATTCCCGCCGCGGTGTTGCTGGCCCGCGACAGTTTTCGCGCCAATTTCAACGCGCCCGGAAATTAATTGTGACAGAAGACGCGGCGGTCACATCCGACGGTATGTAGGGTTGCATCTAATTTCAAAAATTGAAAACAAATTTATATTTACAATATTTTAATGTAATTGAATATAATTTTACCAACACTTGAAAACTGTATTAAAACATAGTCAAATATTAAAAGAGATATGACATAAGACTATTGTTGTTGAATCTCCAACAATCATACATAAAACAGATCAAGTATTTATACTATGTGCACTGTCTATTATATAGAAATATCAAATACAAATCTTTACTAAAGAAAGCTGAATGATAACAATTAAAATCTATCAGTTACTCTCTGCAGTCGAAGATGGATGGATGGAGGTAGACGTGGAAACGGTATCTTGTCTCTATAAATATAATAACGGAAGAACATAGCAACATGTTAATCATGAAGAAACCATTTAGAGAAGCTTTGGGAAACAGGGACAACATCACATACATTGCTCTGATCCCAAAGCAAGCAGCTAAAGCACATGTAGTATAGAATCTGAAACAACGATGGCAACACAAACATCCAGAACCGGGGACCCGACCAATGCAGAAGTGTTTTCTACATGAATCCGACCGGGAACCGAACCCGGGACCTCAGATCTTGTGACACAATGAAACAAGTGTGTACGCCACTTGTCCACTGAGGTCGTCAAACTTGCCTGTGAAATTTCGTCTACCGCCAAAGAGCTCGCCTCTAACCTAAACCTAAAAACAGAAATCGTGTACAGATTAATCAAAGCGGACGTAAATTCGAAACCACAATGAAGTTGGGTTGGTAGATTTGATAAATATAAATCAATAGAGCGCCGGTGTCTTCAAACCGGTTGTCGCGGCTGTCGTTGCGCCCGCCGAGATCCGCGCGTATCGTCCGTAAAGATAAAAACTATTAATAATTGTCATGGAGAACATTCGCGTGCATTAAAACGGAGATATCACCGGCTAGTGTTGGTGTTCCACAAATTCCACAATTGTAGGTGGGGTTTGGAACTAAGGAATTCATCATGTTATACTTGTTTTTGGTGATCAGAGTAATTAATGAGGTAAGTTCATTATTTTTTACGCCGTTTATAGGAGACTATCATATATCGTTGGCTTGGACAAAAAGACGGTGACGGGCTCACCACCTGTCACGTTGTCCCGAATATATCATCGGTGGAAGGTGGGTCGAAGGGACTTAATTGTCTAGACTAGACCTCTGTCTACCCCTGTATTTGGAATTGCGTGAAGATATTTATAGAAGAAATACTTAGTCTGTGTAGTATGCACATACAACTATCTCAAACTTCATAAGCCGTAAACTTGTGAATTGAAGCAATGCAAAGACGTTATATGAAGTGTTTATAAATTGACATACTTATAATGCGAACGATGAATTAACATATTTATGTTGACCATGTGGTAACGGTGTAAGAATATTGCCACTCCCTTTCTTCCCGTGGGTGTCGTAAGAGGCGACTAAGGGAAACAGCCTTGAATATCGTTACGGTAACCAATAGATGGCGGAATCATCTCTAAAAATATCAGACCAAAATAATAACGCCGAAGATGGGCAGTAGCTGCCTATGGAGAGGCCTATGTCCCGCAGTGGACTTTAATAGGCCGTTATTTATGTATGTTGCCACATTACAACTTTTCACCAAAGCAGCTAGTACACTAATAGCTAGTAGTCATGGGCAGTGGTCGCCATTTGAATCAGGAGACCAGACTTCGAACCTCAAACTGAAGACTAGTCCCAACAATTTTTTTCGACATTAATATAAGATTTCTATTGTTAGATTGGACACTAAGATGACTCAAGACCAGTCACGTTGCTCCAAATAGTCTTCGGTGAAATTTGAGTGGTCTGAATCTAGCAGAGTTCTGCCCCAGATATGGAAAATGAAAATTCGCTTATACGATGCAGGTTTTAACGACAATAGACAACAGAATCGGAAACCTATTGTGTACTTAACAATTTTACAATATTTGTGATAAGTCACGATAGCCGAGTGGTTGGGTGGTCGGAATTTCGAGTCAAGAGACCCGTGTTCGATCCTCAGGTGGCAGGCTTGTACCTATGGGTTTTTTAAAAAATTATGTACGAATAACATCGTTGACTTGTACATAAAAACGTCGACGGGCTCACCACCTGTCACGTAGTCCCGAAAATATCATCGGTGGAAGGTGGGTCGAAGGGACTTAATTGTCTAGACTAGACCTCTGTCTACCCCTGTATTGGGAATTGCGTGAAGACATTTATATTTGTTTATTTTTTACAATATTCATAATCAAATAATACGGGGCGTATACATTGACCAATACTGTAATATATACATAGTGTAAGATATAAAATTTCCGTCTGTTCGTTCATAAACTCTCGAGATCACGTTTTTCCTCTTATTCTCCATTGCGGATTTCACGCTCCCAGTTTAACAATTGGCCGATCTCCGCCGGCATCTCGTGCCCTCCGATAGTCACATTCGTTACCACCGCTAAGGGTCTCTAATGGCCTCGGTGTGGCGAGGCGCTCTTTAAAATTTTAACCATCCTTTTATTTATGGTCCCTTTTGTCCACAAACGATGCACGTATCGACGCCTGTTATCTTTACGTTATGATTTCGAACGCGGTTCGTTATTGCTTAAAAAAAATCCTTTTCACGGCACTATTTTTCTCAGTGAGCAACACTGCTGGCTGAAAACTGGCTTTTTTATGTTTTTTTTAATACCGCTTCTGTACTTGTATTTTTTAAAAACTGTTATTGACATGGCAGTGGAAATTTGGCCAGGACTATCGCAACACCTACACCTCACAATTTAATATTGCTACAATTATAGTAAATTATACCACTTTACTTTAACTAGTAGATTGTATTATCTAAAAAAGATAGCTATTCCATCAGGCCTTATAGGTCGGCAAATATTTCTCGCATATAAAAGGTTACAAGGTAGATTCGGTCGAGAGAACTTTCATGCAATCAAACAAACATTGAGTATGAGTATAAATATTGAATTGAATTAATACGCAAACACTGAATACGATAATCGTCAGGATCTGGCGGTGGTCTGCATGATTGTCGATCGTAATACCAGACACCTTAACATGTTTTGGTAGCCTTTGCTTTTTTTCTGAAAGTCACGTGGAGATTAAACAAAAACTCAAATACACCACTTGTAGTCTTTTCTAAATTGCTTTTTGAAATTGTCTTGCCGTAAAAGTGTCAAGTGATCAACCTTAATTCTGCTATCCATTAACAAAAGTACAAAAAAAAAAGAAAACAAAACATTCGTTAATATCTATCAGAAAATATCACGCAGACTAAACGTTACCTACCTTTCAAATAAATCACATCAAATGACGATAGATTATAAAAGCGAAAGCCCATAGATAATTAAAAAAAAAAAAACAACTTTCCTGCACTAATGCTCTTTTACGTTAACGAGCGATATTAATTTCACAGTTATAGCGTGGAAAAAATGAGTAAAAGCCGATGTTAAAACGCGGGAATACTTATTATTTATACGAGTCGCATTTCCACAGGTGTGGCTATAGAGACACTATCATCTTGGGGTCCATTAAAATAATGTGTCTCTCAAAATGGCGCTGCTTTCCGAATGATATCGAGAACTTTGATAGGCTAAGTCAGAATGCTGAGAGCCTCTTCGATCAATGTGTTTATCTATTTCGTTGCTCGGACACAAGTTATGTATAATTATATGTATTATAGTACAGCAGGGCTGTCAATGTCAACTGATTCCCGCCATTTTTTTTTTGTTTTTTTTTTTAACTTAAAATTAATCATAATTTTTATAGCATTACATATTTTAAAAAAGTTGATTTATTACTTCTATTGTAGCATTTAAAACAAAAAAATATTTTTATATATCAAAATAAGTCACTAGTTTACTTATAAATTGAATTTTGAAATATTTATAGAGACCACAGAGAACGACCAGTATCTCTTTCGATTATATCAAATTCATCATTTTCTTCATTAACTAACTTTTAACCCTACTTTTTGGTCCCTGAATTCGTGCTTTAAAAATAGTTCTTAATAAAGAATAATGCACGTGATTGTAGTAAACCGATTGCATTATCTTCGCTTCGCTTTTAACGGTAAGAATAAAACAAATCCAGGTCGGCATTGTTAGTCTCGATTCCAGAATTGCGATTAGGTTGTATGCGCAGCTAATTCAAGCAAACCGCACACGCGACTCAGCCATTACGATTCATAAAAAGCACTTCTTTAAGTGTCCCGTAAAAATTTTTCTGAAAAACTGGAATAAAGTTATTATATTATTAGGTATTACAACAATTATAATAAGGTAGATACACCAAATAATAATAAGGTAGAATACCGAAGATATTTTCGGGATAGCGTGACAGGTGGTGAGCTCGTCGCCGTCTTTATATCCAAGCCAACGATATACTTCGTACATAAGTTTTTCGAAAAACCCATTGGTACGAGCCTGCCACCTGGGGATCGAACTCGGGGCTCATTACTCGAAATCCCGACCACGCAACCACTCGGCTATCGTGACTCTTTTGTTTTGCTTTCCTTTGTTTTAATTTTTATTATTTTGACGGCTCGCTCGAAAACTACAGACATGCGCGTAAACAACCGCTGGAAGCTTTTACCGCCCGATATGTTGTTATTTCCAATAACATTTTTAACCCACCGGTGCATTTAGTGCGACCGGTGGATTCTCTATCGTGCCGTTTGCTTTGATTGAAACACGGAAAAATAATCGAATGTTTACTTTTCGATCGGTGGTATATACAGCTGACTCCCATCTTTTTGCTGACGATCCGATAGCCTGGTTAGAGGCGGCCCTGACTTGGAAGCTAAAGGTTGGGGCTTCGATTCCCGCTAGGGGAGAATATTTGTGTGACGATTATGAATGTTTGTACTAAATCCTAGGATATTTATATAAATATTTATCAAATAATCAAAATAAGCATACTGCAGCGTTGACTTGAGACGGCGATAGGCTCACCTGTCACGTTGTCCCAAAAAATCTACACAACGTTGTTCGTTGAAAAGATTCAATTGTCAAGACCTCTGTCTACCCCAGTATAATTGATGATATGCGTCAAGTCATTTATTTATTTTAGATATCTTTCCATTCGTTGCCATCTTTAATCCTAAGTAGCACCATCTTCTCATATTTCACCAGCAAAATACTTCTCGCTCCATCTTGAAGGCCTGTCAATAGGCCACAGCAAGATATTTATCCCATAAGTAGAATTCCAGAACTTTCAGTTACACCTTAGACACTGGTCTTTTCATTGATCATTTGTGTGTAATTTATTTGGTTTTTATTTTTTTTTATTTTTAGAGACATCTATTCCACCAGCAATTGTTTAAACATTGTGCAGATAAAAGAAAAAGATAACTTCGTTTAAGATGGTAAAAGGCTCACCAATAGACACGTTGTCGCAAATAAGTTTCGATGAAAAGTGTTTCGAAGAGACTTCACTATCTGGAACTCTGCCTAACCACGGGATATTGCGCGAAGATAATTTGTACTTCAAAATTAGACGTAATTATAATAAGAAGCACCAGGCAAACAAGAAGCAAACGTAGATGCGAGGGACATAACGCGGGCAATCCATCAACAGCAAATTAGTTCGCTCTCGCACCGCAGCAGCCGCACAGCGCTGCTGTCGCGCTCATTAGCGGTCGCTACATGCAACTGATGGTGCCCTGGTAGCTATTTAACATTCGCATATATGACACACATCGGTTTGGCCCAAACTACACAAATGTCGAAAATTGGGGAGCAGCTTGTACCGCAAAAGGCTTTAAAACAAAGCTCAAAGCCACATTTTTCGTACTTTTTGCGTTATGTAGATAAAATCTCTTGTAGATTTGCAGATAACAGATATACATACATCCATACATAGCGGCAACTTCACCTCTGATCCGAAAGAAAGTAGCTAAAGCACTTATTGAATCGGAAACAAAGAATACCACAAACACCCAGACCAAAGTCAATAAAGGAAAGTAATTTTGTACATTGACCTGTGACCTCAGAGATGGCGATACCATGAAAATCGGTATGTCCACAATTGGTCCACGGAGTCTGTCAAGTCATATATGCATAGAAACATTATGCCGTAATCTCATTGTCAAAAGCATCTGCTCTTAAATAAGATAAACATTTTACTGTATTATTAAGACCAAGAAATAACAAATATACTCAACGCACCCTCTTAGGAGTCTTGTTTATTTCGTTAGCCAGATGCGGACCATAAATAACAGTTCGCACCTCAACCCTTGCCGATTCTGGTCATATTTAATATGAAATAAATTCGAGCGCGTGTCAAACGATCAGCGCAATATGGCGCAGGTCGAGGCCTATTATCGCATGTAACCCGCGACCCTGTGTCATGGGGCCAGGGAAATTAAGCGCAGAAAGCGGTCCGGACCCTCAACTAATTTAGTCTCTATGGTATAGAATACTTGAAATACTGAATTGTCGTAACAACTTATTCGTACTGAGATTTCCTTAAGTTTGATGTTTTCCACCGAACTTACTTCCCAATCGGAATCCCAGAAGATTTAAAAAGCGATTACGTAAGAATTTACGTATCTCCCTTCCTTTCCGTGGGTGTAGTGAGCAGTGGATAAGGGCAACAAAATTTAAATGCTATTGGCTATCGATTAATGACGGAATACCTGACCAAAATAGACAGACGGTGACGGGCAGTAGCGTCTATTTGTCTGGTACTGCGATCGCCAATCCACTTGCCAAGTACCACAAAATATTTCTCTTAACTGAAACGCCATGTGGCCAAGTTTGTTAGTGTGAAGTTTGGTTAGAACGAAATGATGAATAGCTTTAAAAAAGTTTTCACATAATAGGTATATTTTTGAGCTTTGTAACTAAAGTAAAGATAAATTTTATTGATGTCACAGCTTCGAATCTCGCTCTTGTGAGAGGCATTGTTTTCAACATCTGTTTTTTTTCATGTATGTTCTATAGTGTTTGACTTATAGATACAAAATTCGTTTACTTAAGTCCCGTAGTGCCGCTGACAAAGTAATCCAACGCCATCTGCGACGGCTTCAGATATTTAATAGCGATTCGCACAGGGGTCTGATTGTTGGAACGGTATTCTAACTGGTCCCTTCCATAAAGATGTTTGTTGATGTAATTAGCACTTAGATGCCTATTATCCTGTCTGCCTATCTGCTATTTTATACTTGTTGCGGCGTTTTTCTTGGAGTTCTTCCAATTCAAACGACATCAAAATGGTTTTTCTTGGTTCGTCATTTACTTTTTAGTTTAAAGTTTCAGAAGCAAGTAAAAACCAATTAAATATTTTATTAAAAAAATATTTTATTGAATTACCATATTGATTTATTATTATAATATAACAGATACCCTGTATAACAGACACAGATCTCCAGTCCCCACTTCTTGAACCATTTCTGTGATAATGACAATAATGAGATGTCTAATCGTTCAGTTCTAAATTACAGTAATGGAATATCTAAATATCGATAATCCTTCAGCTCTCCGAATTCCTTTCATTTAGCTTTTAGTGAGCAATATTATTATTATAGTTTAACATTAACGATGCCTCTCTATAACCAACTCACGAAATGTCAAAACATATTAGAAATAATTAATCGCATCGTCGTCGCAAATCCGTACATAACTAGTTTACCCCACCCACTTTACCCCACGATTGTTGGAATAAAAACAGTGGAAATCGGGTACCCTAGCAATTAACGGCGGTGCCATGTGTTGCGTACTTGTTGTGATGAGAGGCACCGGAGGTATGGGAGGTCGGGAGGGTCGAACTGGCGATATATTGCTCGGTGTAATTACAGCCTTACTACCAGGCGCCCAGCGGATTAAGCCGCTTTCCTTAAAATGAAGCGTTCTCCGCCGTGACGTTTACTAGCTAGATTTTTGCCATTGTTTATGCCGTCCTGGTTGATTGTCGCTTGTGAGGATTTGTCGTTAGTTTTTGTGACTGCCTGGTTTTTCTATTTTTCTATTTATTTATTCTGCAGTTTACATCCCTTGAAATTTAACCCTCTTTAATATTTAAAACTCCTTCTAAAGGAAATATGTCGTAAATTAACCTCGAAAAAACTTATTGTCGTGAACTTTTTTATCATCATGACCTGCCTGTAAAAGTCCACTGCAGGATATAGGCATTTCTCGTTCCGGGGAACTAAAATGCTAAAGTCACGATAGCCGAGTTGTTGGGTGGTCGGAATTTCGAGTCGAGAGACCCGAGTTCGATCCCCAGGTGGCAGTACCAATGAGTTTTATAAAAACTTATGTACGAATTTCATCGTTGACTTGGACATAAAGGCGTCGACGGGCTCACCTCCTGTCACGTTGTCCCGAAAATATCTTCGGTTGAAGGTGGGTCAAAGGGACTTAATTGTCTAGACTTGACCTCTGTCTACCCCTGTACAGAGATACGTTCTAATTGTCTATACCTCTGTCTACCCCTGTAGACAGAGGTATAGACAATTAGTCTTTTCGACCCCTTTCGACCATGAAGACATTGGCACAAGCCTGCCACGTTCGAATTCCGATCATCCAACCAATGGGCTATCGTGAAATAAAGTATAAATAAAAAACTACAATAAATTCACATGAATTAAAAAGAATTCAAATGAGTATTGAGCAGATTTCAAAATTTTTGTAGCAATCTTTAATTCGAACAACAAACAAACTGCAAATTAGATTCATTGAGTGGAATAAGCAGTAAGGATAAAGAGTGATACATCGTGCAATATTCCGACAGAATTGGTAACCAGTAAGTTGTTGCCTATAATTTGTGGAATGGATGAACAGTAACGCCTGTCCTCGACAATACTTATTCCAAACGTCCACTGAACCCTCGCTTATAATATTTACTGGTCACACCTATAATTGCCTTATTTAGAGCAGTTTCTATGCGCCGTCGCGGCTCTGGGATTTCATGAAAAATATTTATAGTCCACCAAGGGGCCGCCCACGGATTAGACGAATTTGTACGTGATATCCCATTTTTGTGCGCCATTGTTCTACTCAGTCGTGTTCATATAGGACGCGCGTAAATCTCTTTTAGTGATTGTATTCATGTCGATACCGTATTTCTCGATGTTCGTTTAATCCGCTCGCGTCTGATACAACTCATTTACATATAGAAATATGGGATTTATATCCAAAGTGGTACTAATTTTATTTTTAATCATATAACTTATGTTATTCATTATTGATCATTGTCAAATTAGATTAGTCTTGGCCACTAACAAATTATGAAAAGTGAGACAGATTAATATATCATATAATATTAACACATTTAAAATGAACAACAAATAAATCTATAACTTCTGTATTTATTTTACATTTCATATAACGTTTACATCCACTTCCCTCACTTTTAGTTTTTTTTTTTTAATTTTTATCTTTCGTGAATATAAACACTTTAAAAAAGGCCTCCTTATGGATCGTGAAACAATATTTCATTAGGCTAATAAGTAATAGTTGAATCCATCTTATAACATACATATGAGAAGAGGATTTAGGGATTCGAAAAATATGCTTATATTCTTGTTTTTGTCCTTTCTCGTATCGACGCAGTAGTATCGACATTTAATTTAAAATAGTACAACATCAATGACTTGACATTAATGCTTGCAGAATAACTATTCAATCCACAGAATATCTAGATAAGATCTTATACGTCAGCCTTTTATTTTCCGACAAACAATGGCAACATTTAGAGAAGTTTTTTGGCGCCAAATTCGCTATTGACAGATGTATTCGGATAACTAACCTAACCCTGTTAATGCCGAGCAAGTAACATTTGTCCTCCAAAACCCGTAACTCTTGCTAGTAACGGTTTCTGCACAATTCAAGTCGAGTTCCGCAGTCAAACTGACGTCGGGAAAAACAACTTGTTAATAATGAATTACCAGCGTTCGCCCGATGTTTTGCCCGGGTCGATGCGACCGGCCGCGGTCGACGTATTTTGCTGTCCCAAAAAATACGCACATAACTTTACGCGTAACTTTTGTTTGTTCTGAAAAGCTATTTCAATATGTGTCCGAATTAAAACACAAACATCACCAGTTTTCTTTCTTATTTCTTTTTTTATCGTTATGTATTTCACTATATAGCCAGCCAGAGGTATAGACGATATAGCCCTTTCGGCTTACATTTCACCGGAGCATATTTTGGACAACGTAAATCAACAATATACGAGGAGAACGTACATACGTATTGCCTATCTCGTAGAGAACAAACTCGGGCCCCTTGAATCGAATTCTGATCACACAATTACTTTGCAATCGTGAAACGGTAATCATGGTTTCTTTTTTGTATCTGTGAAATATCTGGCATGCTACAATACCTAATAAATATTACGTCAATATGTTGGACTTATTTGTGAACTTTTAACATAGATAACATGATTTGATTTTTGTTATAAATATATATGAAATTTAAAAATCAACTATAGTGGACAGAACTCGCCGTAGTAGAGTGGATGTTGCTTTACATTCGCTTCAGATTCGAATCACAACTGCGTCAGTTGATTTATTAAATAACATAATTATGTAAAATATGAGCCCAAGAAAAACAAAACAATATGTCATGCCACTGAGGATTCGTCTATCCCTAGCAATGCAATTTTAATACGAATATCAAATTTATAAATTTGATACAGCATGTTGTATAATTATATATATTTCATATCTAAAGAACGATTTAAAAAAAATATTGCTTACTCTATGGTCCGAGCCGATAATTTAGTACTCGGCAAACACGGTCGCCTATCTCGGGGCCTTATGAAAACTAATGCGTTCATTTGGCGACTCGGTCACCGGCGATAAGCTATGTCAGCCTGGTAGTTGGGATTACTTTGGGCCCCGGGCCGGTCCCACTCACTGATAAAAGTTTTAGGACTTCGTCCAAGCTTTATAATTAGAGATGCGTCAGCCCCACAAATGCTCTAAGACACTTTCGTTTGTTTAATTAATTTCGTTAAATGTTTCAAACAGAAATATAGTTTCATAGAAGTACGACTTTTTAGTAGTCTGAATCTGTCATAGTACACAAAATAAATATTTAATTAAAAGTGTCAATAGATTCGGGCTCGCCATTCGATTATTGTCGTGGATTATCGATTAGCATGGATTCCATTACGCTGACAATAAAATTTATATTCTCGTCGCATATGCGCGTCTTCATTTCAAAACTAGTCATTAATAAATCTACTTACTAATCTTAAAAGCACATACTCCATTTGTAACAAAATGCATAACAAATAACAATCTAACTTTAATAAACTATATTTTAAACACAACGCGACAAGTTCCGGACGGAGTAGCGTCGGGTCCGATTCTCGGGAATTAAACCTTAATTAGGGAAAAACAGAATTTATGGCTCCCGGTAATACCTCACTCTCGCCCACCTGCCCCTTTGTTTGTGTTGCCAAACTGCTGAAAATTGACGGCGCCCAAGCAATTTCAGTTTGTATTTTCCACAGATGTTAAAGATAATAAAGATCGAGGATTGTAATTGTGAAACTAATTTCATGTATAAAGAAAATGATGAATCTGAAAGAAGCGAAAGAGGTGTACAAGGATCGTGACACTTCGCGATCTGTTCTCTCTGGCTACTACGTCAGGGCCTGTGCATCAGGGCCTGTGCGTGAAGATAAATAAATAATTATAAACTAATTTGATTTGATGATATCAATAATTTAGTATTAATATCAAATACAACATCTGCATCGTAAAGTATAAAAAAAAATTACCACTAGAAATATTTTATGTTCAAAAGATTTGGTGTGTTTCTAGAAATGTTAAATCATATATTACACTAAAATACCCGTGCCCATTTATTTTCCAACAATTAGTAAAAACAAACACTACAGATAAAAAATGATTGATGCCGTCAATACACGTAAAGCTGTATTTTTAAAGGTCGTTCCCACTCTTAAATATAGTTCATATTTACGTTCCGTTAATGGCTCATTTGTTTTAAACATTACACGATTTATTTCTCTTTTGTGTATATTTTTATTTGCTTATTTATATGTACGAAAGGAACGCAAGATGTAATTATTTATGTCTGTTTCAAAAATTGAAATAAAACATAACAACTTCGAAATTTCATTACGCGTTACACTTGCCGTGTGCTGAATTCTGAATCAGTAAATTATAAACGACTCCTTACTCCTTCTCTTTCATGAAATTACAGTGAAGAAAATTCCACTTAAACCCTCGCTCATTTAATTCGCTTTCAGGTAATTAAAATCTAAAAACTTCGAGGCGAAATTAAATTTTACTTGCTGTTATGTACTTCAGAATTTGCCAGCTCCGCCCTTAGATTGGGTCTCCCCGTCGGTCGAATCTAGCGGACGTGTTCAACGAGCTAAATAGCCCTTTTAACTTTTCCTATTTAGAGAAAGCCGGGAAAATCTCACAATAATAATAATAGTTATATCAGATATCGCCGTACCAGGATATCATGAGCTCGAGTGGCCTCGATTATCATAAGGTATTTGTCGCAACGGTGTATGGGCTAATAAAAATGGCGGACATAAGTTCTCCCCGCGGCGTACAAGGCGAACTGTATCACATTATGTTAATGCCGCTCGCCTATCAATTATGTCGTGAAAGCGTTCCGATACACGCACCAGCATGTTTCTGTTGAACTTACGACTACTATTTAACTTGCGCAACCTGTCGTCTAATGTTAAACTAGACTGCGTGATAAGATTCTTTTTTTATAAAAGCCACTAACAAAATCGTATGAGGTTAATCTCATACGACAGCCATAATTTAGGCTTCTTAGCGTCTTTCATTAAACTTGTGATCTTTGTCATGTTTATTAATTGAAAACATTTTTTTTATCTTCCACTTCTTCTTTACAACGTGTCAAGAATCCAATGCTTAACATCTTCTAAAACTTTCCTCCTAATAAAATTCCCACTAAAAAAGCTTATCAGTTCGTCGAGCTATATGGCTGTCCCCTTACCACTTCAGCACGCTGATCTTTACTACTATGTCGGTTACCTTAGTTCTGCTGCGGATGTCTTCATTGAGGATTCTAGTACACAGAGAAGCACCTTGCATAGCTCTTTCCATAGCACGCTAAGCACCTTGGGCTTCCTCATTCGACCAGTTCTTAAGACTGAGATATATTCGACGAGAAGCCGTAGCGTGATTTATGTTATCTGTATTATCATATAGTACTTAAATTCAACTCTTTATCAGTGCACTTCCATAGACATTGCACCATTGACAAAGGAGTGTGTAAGATAAGTCGAACGATTCCCCTCAGAGGAGGGGAATACATGCGCTATCCTATATCATATTATGACGCTTAAATCTCATTATAATTAGTCGGATTTGCATACAGAATGCATTTATCACTGTAGCTCACATTTAGAGTGCATTTTATAATTCAGCTACACTGCATTACGTGAAGCTAGTGACGCGAAAGTTGTTATTGTTGTTACAAACTGAAGCTTTTTTTTTTTTTTTATGAAATTAAAAGCAACCAGTTCTTAAATTAAAAAAAAATCAGGCACCTCACATTTTTACAAATTAAAAGAAACTCTGCGTGACAAAAAATGTACAGTCAAATAAAATAAAATAATTAATTATAATGTTTTTTTGTATTTACGCGAATACTACAGATTTTAAATAAAACGATTTTCGGATTTATCGCCTTTTTTAAATATTTTTTTCAAACTATTTTTATTAAAATAATCTAATTAATAATATTTAAAATAATTAATTGTAATAATTATAATAAAAAATACAGTCAAAAATTAAAAATGCAGTCAAAAATCAGATAAGATAAGAAAAATGTCAAAAATACTTTCCATTTCTTGCTTCCATGTTCAGATAACATTGTTGTATATATAAGGGATGGTACGTGATGGTACCTCATTCATTCCGAACTACAACACGATTATACATTCCAAACATCATGTCCCATCACTACGCTAGCCATTTGACACTAGTCATGTCAACCCTCTGCCCGCCGGCGCGAAATTAACAAATCCAAAGTGTTATGATTTACGGGCCTCCGGTTATCGGGGGTCGGCCATTAAGCGACAAATAAAATAATACATATTATACAAATGCAAATTTTGTGTTGCGTTCGAAGGATTATTATTTCATATCGGCGCTCGCGTATTGTGTCTGCGTTATTGTTGTCTCTGGTCATTTAATATGCATTCGACTACATTTTATATTTAATTTTAATTTCCAAATAAATCATTCGTGACGTTGAACTAATGTCACGTTATCTTTATGGCACAGGAAGCCATTGCAAAACAAATTAAAAACAAAAACTATTTATGAGATTTTAAATGTAAATATATACAAAATGACTGTGTTGTTTTTGAATATTTAATTGAGACTTTCCTTCGAATACCAGTGATTTTCATTCAAGCTGTTTATTACTATATAAGTATTATTTTATGATCCGCGTTCAGACAAAGACCACCAAAGGTTTGGAGCCAAAACCCGAAAAGTAATATTAGAACTAAATTGGCACATACTAATAATCTGAAGAAAACAATGAATGCTACCTAATTTATAGGCATGTCTGTAGATTTTTTTGTCATTCTCTTGTTATCCATAATGTCACCATTCCCAAATATCACATCCATTCCTTGAAAAGGACAACATTAAGAATTACTAAACACATAGATTTTATTTATAGAATTTTTAAAAAATATTTTGTATCGAATCAAATAGATTTATAGTGTTTATCAACCTATGAACTTTTTTACAAGAGACAGTTAATTTTTAAATTATATTTAGAAGTAAAAATCTTAATAAGAATATATATTACGTAATATAATATATTTTTTTATATAATATTTCGTCTATTACAGAGGTAGTGATGAGTAACGTTGGTGTGTTTGCTCCCATGTAATTTCTGGAGGACTTTCATGTAGTACCAAATTAGCATTTACGTCTCTGATATGCCTTTTGGTGAAGGCCACTACTACTTATCCTCATGCACAGTCCCTGACGGGTAAGCCAGAGAGAGTAGGACGAGAACTGCCGATAGACGGACGATTGTAAACGATTGTTACATACCTCAAACTATACCACGCTTCTTTCAAATTCATCATTTTCTTTATTCACGCACGTCTAGGCATTCGTGTACTCCTTACCCTCCACTCTTCGAACAATTTGTTCATATGGTCTTCGAAATTTCGTCTCGGTCTACCTCGACACCTTTTGATGTCAACTTAAGCGCTACATATGCGGACTCACCACCTGTCACGTTGTCTAAACCTGTCCTGTAGGTCTAAAGGTCTTAATTGTCTAGACCACTGTCTACTACTGTATTGGGAATGGCGTGAAGATATATTTTACTTTTAGTCACACGGTGATATTTACATATCTCGTACACACGCCGAAAATTCTATTGCATACAATCTCATTACTCTCGCGACATATTGTCGCTTTAAGAGCGCTGCTATAACAATTATTACTGTCAAAATTAATACCGTAGACGATTTAGCAAATTCACCCTAAGTGTTGTGAAAGTTGGGGCTGTTTTTCCATCCCCTATCCCCGAGGGCCCGCGGGGCGCGCCCCTGCTGGCCCCGGATGAAGAGTTAATGAACTAATCTAGATATTAACAATACATTAGTCGCATCGGACGCGACGCCATGTTTCGTGGCAATTAAGTCCCTTGAAAGGGACACGTAGGGTCCTCTGTAGGGTCCGACGGTCTGGACCATTGGAATTAGAAAATTCCAATTTTAAAGACTTTAAATGGACATATTTCTTCTTTGAATATCCTGGGTGAATTTACCTGTCGAAACGACCATTACTATGTCTATGAGAATGACACACTGCAGAAAACTCCTTTGCTAAAATATACTTACTATATGTAGCCTTCCTAAAATTAATTTTATCCACACCACAAATACTAATAATCTTTTTATACGTTAGTATTTATTTGGGCTTTGGTAAAAGGTGGGTGGAACGGGCTTAATCGTCTGGACCTTTGTTTACATAAAAATTCTACTATAAAAAAATTCAACCACATTAATTTAAAATAGTAGAATTTAATATAACAGAAAGCACAGCTTTAAAAAATCTTTCGCGTCGATTAAGACATGTCGACTAGCATTGTGCAAGCAAGTTACGTCATATCGATAAAAGCGCGGGAAATACTGCGAAAAAAATCCACATCGAATTACAAAGCAATCGGCGGATATCTGGCGCGCGGGCAGGATTCACACTGACAGTTAATTTTGGGGGATGCGCCGCCGCGCCCGAGCTCTCACTTATTCAGCGAACGTACAACGCTATCGCACAAGTAATTGCTAGGTTATTAAACTTTCATACGTTCAACGCGACATTTATACTGTAATGTAAGAACATGTGTGCGAAAGGAACGCTTCCTTTGTCTTGTCTTGAAAACAAACGAGACTCGGTATTAGATTTTTCGTAATGACATAATCCGTCTGGTTCTGGTAATCATCTTCTCGAGCGCAGTACAACTAACTCACTGGTCTGCTTCACTTTAATCTGGTATTTTTCAAGATAGTTATTCTGCTATCTTTCGTTGACCACTGGCAATTTCAAGGTTTCCCTTAGTTACCTCTTACAACATCCACGAAGAAAATGGGGTGGCTATTGATACTGTCGTCGACACCACTCGGCAAAGTAAATGAGCTACCTACCCTACTTTTATTACATTATTTACTGTGTAAATAATTCTTATTTAATTTCTTTGCAGGTTTATCAACGCGAGACGCAGGATAGTACAACCTATGATAGACCAGTCTAATAGAGCAGGTAACATATTTCTTATACATTTATATAACTTTTTTTTTAAATCATTACTTAACCGACTACCCGATAACCTAGCTGATAGTGAACCTTCCTTCAAAGGCAAAGGTCGCGGGTTCTAAACCCGAAAGGGGCAAAACATTTGTGAATGAATGTTTTAAATCGAGTCATAGATATAGCCACGTTGTCCCGAATAAAGTTCGGAGAAGAGCTCCTCCAACAAATTTATAAAAAAGCCTTAGGTCACGGCCTTTATCCTACTTACTGTCATTTAAAACAATATTCGAAAATCCATAATTATTTTAGGCGGCCACTGATTGATGGCGATTTATATTTGTCCTTCCATCCATTAACACAAACGTCTGATATGGGGTTTTACGATTGTAGAATATTAAGTTAACTTTAAGTTCAAGCCAATGCTGTTCTGTTTAAGCACGTTTAAAACATTTATGAATAACAAAATCTTCTCCGATTTGCAAATACAAAACTTTAACATAGAAAAACTGGCAAGGAACTCTTGTTACGATGTTGAGATAAAAAAACTTATCCCTTAGGAATATCCCGACAGGAATCATCAAAACTGATACAAAATTAAAAGAGAATTTTACCGCCTAGGGCTCTCTATGAAATTTGCAGCTAAAAATTCACTACCGTCCATAGCTTGAACGCATTTGTGCAATTGAAATTCGTGACCGTTCCGTGTGACTTTGATCTACAAAATTAAGTTGCGCTGACCGCATACCGCCTCATATATTATGCCGGGTTGCACCTGAGCAGTCTTGCTCCCGCGGGAGTTGCTACTTTCTAGCTAATGCAGAACCGGACAAAGAGGCGCAGCTGTGTTTTGAATAATGATTGGACCATACAGAAAATTGCAGAGGAGGCCCGCTTTTGTCGCGAGATTACATTGGATTTGAACGCTAATTCTTTGGTTTAAAATCGTGCGTCGAAAATGCAAACAGAGATTTTACGTTTGGAACGCGTTGTTTTTTCTTTATACTGTGTATACACTGGTATTAAATGCATTAAAAGGCTATTTTTCCTTAAATTCCCGTGTCCTTAACCTCAGTTTATATTTATTAAAATGTGGACATTGGCTTTTTCTTTCTCTAATATTGTTACATTTGCCAAATATTTACCGGTAATTTCCCGCGAGCTATGTACTTTCTATCAAAAATATTTTAAAGATTAATTTGTCCTCTTTCGGACTCAACTTTCCTCATTTACAAACTATTTCCATAGTCCACGCGGGCGAAGCCGCAGGCGAAATGCTAATACTAATAAATTGGTACATTCACAATTATCATAATAGCAACACTATAAACTCCGTTTCACATCCGACCCATCGATCTCAACATTTCTCCCGTCGACACGGCGTAGCTGAATTACAAATGGCCAATTCCATTTTTACTTTGTAATTGTTGAGCTCAGTCCATAAAATGCTCTCGGGACACAAAAATTCCGTCCGGGGAGAGGGGAAAAAAAGGACGTCGCAGAAAAAGGGCTTACTCTTGCGAACGGAACGCAAGAAGGGTAAAAAAGAATAATGTCCGAATTCGTTGACCCGTCCCGGGCGATCCATCACTCTGCCCCTCCGCCGCCCCCCCTCCAATCGCCCTCCTCTATCTAGATGTGTGTTACTTGCCTATGAGGGGATTACATCTTTTGTCTTTGAATTTTTTATCTACAGGCATTACGTACAGTCACTAATTCATTAAAGATAGAGCACTTATAAAAAGGGTCATCAATGCCAGCAATATTGTGAAAGTATTATAGAAGGAAGCATGAAAAAGGAAATTGTTCTTGATTTTAGTATTTGCATGAAGTCAACTGTAGGCTCCTTTTAAAAATCAGCGCTGCAGCCCAATAATACTGCAGCAATTTGCTGAAATGGAGGCCTAACATCACATTTTTGGTTAATTTTTTTTTTTATTAAATTCTTTCTTTTGAACCGAAGAGTAAGCACATGTCCTATTTATTTCAGATTAAAAATATGAATTTATTTCATAGAAAATATTTCAAACTGCCAACTGCAAAGGCCACAACAATAGAGAAACCTAGTAAGTTCTACAAGTCGAAGCTAAATCACTAGCTCTAAAAATTGTACAAGTGAAAGACTTATTCTTTACCCAGGAACCGTCTTACTCATATTATACGTACCCATTTCTGCCGCCAAACAGCAGTTCAACCGTGTTCCGGTATGAAAGGTATAGAGAGCCCAGTGTAGTCACGGACTGTGAGGCATTTCATATTAGTCCTCGGCGGTAAAAATGCAACTGCAACCCTATTCGTTTGAAGTTGGTTGCATGTGTTTATGAGCCACAATGGATACCATTAGGTTTACCTTCAGCTAATTCTTTCTTGTACTCCAATAAAAAGTACTTTGAAATAATCGTTCTCATTCATAGTATTAGTAAATCTACTCCTTCTACTATTTGTGTCTTAGACAAAAGCGGGAAATCAACATATATAACCATCAATCGCGTTTATTATCGTTCTAGTTATTTTCAAAATGCATTAGGCGATTTATCTACATTCAAGAAAGAGTTTTCTCATTATGTCCCCTAACAAACTATTTAAACATCGATACTATGCAATGGTACTGGAAAATATTTTAATAAATATCCAATATAGTTTCGCAGCTCTCAAATAATGAGAACGGGGACGACTGAGAGCGACGTTCGAGTTTTTAATAAACTACACGGCACGGTTTAATCCGCGCGAAAAGCTCAATAAACGATCGGCAGAAAATATTGCAGGTCGGCCGCCATCGAACGAATTGTAATTTACAGGCCGGCGGTAATGGCGTCGCATCACACTGCAATTTATGCCCTTATAATAAATTCATTAGCGTGCGTCGCAACGCCGTCCGTATATATGGCGCGCGTCTATCCATTGACAGCGCCGTGTTTGTCGACAGCGCGTAATGTCTGTCCGTATCGATGTGCCGATGACAACCTTAATCCGTTCGGATACACGCACTTAATTTTACTATTGACGCCGTATTGTATACTCTTTGATTATTTAAAAAGAATAAAGTATTAGTTACTTAATTTTTTATATGTCAAATGTCGGCTTATAATTTAATTTTTTTAAATAGTAATAGTAAACAATAATAATAATTCGTTATTCTGCTGATAGCAAAAATTCGAGTTAGTTTAACTAGGAAGCAGCAGTTAGTATAAGTTATTATTGAAGCGAGACAGACTAGGAATACATAACTTACTCGGAACCTCAGCGATTGGAATAGCGCTCTCGGTTTGACCACAGGAAATGCGGTCGCCATTTTCTTTAGCCGATTGCCAAAACAATTTTCCATCTATCGTTCCACCCTCCGGTTTTTCCATTTTCCGTCGTCGGCAAACTTGGCGGCGGGAGCATCCGCTCGGGAAATTTAGAATTCGCTCAATGCTTTATGCCCTGAATGTTTAGTGTACACCGTTGCCAGATGCCTGTCGTCCTGCTTACTTAAGACAATGGACGACACGGGAACATCGTAATTCCTTCGATAATGAAATTTTGTTAAAATTCTATTAACTTTTAAGCCTCAAATATATTTCACGTCGTATTTTTAAGTCACGATAGCCGAGTTGTTGGGTGGTCGGAATTTCGAGTAGAGAGACCCGAGTTCGATCCCCAGGTTGCAGTACCAATGAGTTTTTCAAAAACTTATGTACGAATTTCATCGTTGGCTTGGACATAAAGGCGACGGGCTCACCACCTGTCACGTTGTCCCGAAAATATCTTCGGTGGAAAGTGGGTCAAAGGGACTTAATTGTCTAGACTTGATCTCTGTCTACCCCTGTATTGGGAATTGCGTGAAGATATTTATTTATTATTTATAAATATATTTCACCTTAACTTTAGTAATTTATTTTATTATTATTATTATGTTGCGGTTTGGCGTCCTGAGAAATTGTTTTAAGACGTGTCGTTTAGAAATTCGTTTAAAATGTTATGGACTTTTTTCACGAAAATATCCTTCTGTCTCTTATAAGGTCCAAGATATTTCATAGTTCATCCTTTAAATAGTAACATAATTAAATTTAACATAATTTTTTAATATCCTAGGCGTCATTCTGAGAGTGCTTTATTGCAAGTAGGCTGTTATAATTAATATGTTAATAGTAAGTCAGTGCTACAGATAACATCAGTAATTTATATTTACGAAACAATATCGAGTAATAATTTCTACTTAATCTTATACCTCAATCGCCGTTATCCATCTGTCCAAACCAAGTTATTATAAAATATATCGATTCAGTAAACAATGACTTACGGCGCACATTGACAGATGGAGCGACCGTTGGTTTGTATGTTGATTAGAACTGCTGCCCCCTCCACTCCTCGGGCCGTGTTGCACAATACATTGACAGTACAGTACAACGTCAAGGACGCTCGTAAAATTATCGTCTACTAAATCATAGTGCCCTAGTATCTTGGGTCCGTACCGGCGTCCCAGGGGATCCCTTAATGTTTCCCGTTCCAAGTCTTAAAAACTGAGGTGTATGCAGCATAGGTCATTCTTACGATCTTGTACTTTATATTTTCATCTTATATATATATGGTACCTTCGTTATTTCTGATTATCATCCATTTAACCCATTCTACAAGTTCTTTAGTAAATAGATATCTCAAGTAAATAGACTTTGGTATCAGAGCAATGTATGTGATGTACTTATTTACGGTGGAAGATTGTAAAAACTATTGTATGAAGTCACGATAGCCGAGTTGTTGGGTGGTCGGAATTTCGAGTCGTGAGACCTGAGTTCGATCCCCAGGTGGCAGTACCAATGAGTTTTTCAAAAAAAACTTATGTACTAATTTCATCGTTGGCTTGGACATGAAGGCGGCGACGGGCTCACCACCTGTCACGTTGTCCCGAAAATATCTTCGGTGGAAGGTGGGTCAAAGGGACTTAATTGTCTAGACTTGACCTCTGTCTACCCCTGTATTGGGAATTGCGTGAAGATATTTATTTTATTTATTTATGGACGGACATTTTACAAACGAATTTTCATTCTTTTCTTAAAAAAAGAGAAATATTTAAATTTCAAAAAATTTTCACTGCATATATCTCAATACTTATTACAGTTAGTTTACTACTTTAAATATTTCTCGAACCATCTCTTCGTTAATGATGAAATATTATATCGTAACTGGGTTAAAAACCTGCTCTACTGCTTCGGATTAAAGTTTGAAATGACATATCTCGTAATAGTTTACAATACATTTTGAAACACTATTTTGTACATGAATAATTTTTTTAAGCTTTTGACAATTTAAACCATAACTTATTTACTTAAGTAAATTTTATGAATATAACATAAGAATTTATGAGTATCTCCAACAAAATTGAAGCTGATATTATATAAGAAATACCTGTGAATATAAAAAAACTCTCGCTATATGCTAAGTGTATTGACAAATTGCAATGTAGAGTACCTTTTGGAAAGTCATTTCGAACGAGACATTAGTTCGCCGGCGTGTTTGTAACAAACTCTCTTGGAGCAATGGCGCGTGCCACCATAAAGACCCCACGAGGAAGGCGGAAATCGGCGTCTATAATGGACGAACACCATTAGTTTACGATTGACAATCCCCGGGATATATTGCAACCGGAAGGCATAACAGTTTTGTGGTAAAATTGTGCGAGCTCCAATAGTGAAATCGACAATTGTTCGACTAATAATTTTTTTTTCTTGCGGAAACTCCAAATGACGTCAACGAAGAATTGACAATTTAAACTTTTCGCGTCGAATCCGCAGCTTTTAGTTTTCTATTTCTTTAATTGTTTGATTGCTATATTGAATGCTAAATTCGATTACTAAAGTGTTAAGTCTGTTTGTTATATCTTTACGAAATTTCCCAACACTGGGGTAGACAGAAGTCTAGACAATCAAGTAAATTCGGCACAATAAGCAGCGAAGCTTTTTTTAGGGACATCGTGACAGGTGGTGAGTCTATCGCCAGCAAAGATAGTCAGTATAGGTAATAATAATTGTTATTTCTTAAAATATAAACCTGTAACTGTTTAAGTTTCCTAGTCAAGTCGAGGTAACAGTATTTTCCCCCATTTCTCACCACCAACGACCACTGCAGTCTGCATTCATTTAAAACCTCTTCTGTATCGACTCAATTGTAGAAAGACTTCATATTTTAATGAAATGTCGACATCAACACCCCCCACAAGGTGAAGTGACGACCAGCACAGCATTGCGAGGAGTCAATGGATGCAGGTGACTTGAGACTGCTCTTTATGGAACTCATTGCGGTAGGCCTCTATTCAGCAGTAGACTTTTAACAGGCTGTAAAGATGGAGAAGAAATAAATAAATGAAGGAAAATCAGCATCAGTATTTCTTATTCCTTTTTTAACGAATCGATAACACTTGTGAAACAATATATATAGTATAAAGTCACGATAGCTGAGTGGTTGAGCGGTCGGAATTTCGAGTCAAGAGACCCGAGTTCAATCCCCAGATGGCAGGCTCGTACGAATGGGTTTTTTCAAAAACTTATGTACGAATTTATTGTTGGCTTGGACATAGAGACGGCGACTGGCTATTGTGTAAAGATATTTATTTATTTATACATGTGTAACAACAGTAATCCTACTATATTTGTCTCGCTCCAACCTAGACTTCCACAGCAGGTCTAATTAACCGCTCAGTTTTCTACCCGGCAGTGTTTCCGCACGCCGGACCCAGCGGCGCTTACAGCCCCGAGGCGACGATGGGCTACATGATGGACGGCCAGCAGATGATGCACAGGCCGCCGACTGACCCCGCCTTCCACCAGGGCTACGCGCACTATCCCGCCGAGTACTACGGCCACCATCTTTAATGCAGACAGCACTCTTGTACATGTGAGTATGGTGGATTTTTAATCTCGACGACCTCCTCGACTCCTTTGAAGAGCGTCGTTGACGAGTGGCGTGCACAACGGTTTTGTGTCGCTAGGTCTAAAGTCACGGGTTCGATTTCCGGTCGGACGAATGTAGAAAAGACTTTTGCTAGATTTTCTCGGGTCTGGGTGTTTGTGGTACCTTCGTTGTGTTAATTTCATAACACAAGTGCTTTAGCTGCTTACTTTGAGATCAGAGCAATGTATGTGACGTTGCCCCTATCTATATATCAAAATAAAAGTAGTAAGGAAAACTTAAAACAACCAACTCAGCATTTAGCTGTAGCTGTTTGTGGCAGCGCTTTTTTTTAATTGGATCCTCTTAAATCATATGAAATAATAAGTAAACATGCCATTCTTCTTTGTTCCAGATATGAATAACACTGACATCGTCCGGTCCCAGCTGTCGGGGAGCGGGGCCGACCTCTGCCGAAACGACACCTGAACGGGCCAACACGTGATACGAACAAACAGGAGAACGATGCTACATGTACATAATGCGATACGTTTTGTAATATTGAAACAGTATACGATCTCCTAAATTAAGATTTAAAGTCAACTTTAATGTTTAAATTAATGTAAATGTAAATCAACGCGGAGTGACACGGTGGACGCTGTATAATAAGAAAACCGGTGCAATCACCCTTTATATAAATAAAAGAAATGAGGTTTTACCCAGAACTGTAGGAGCAAAGATGAATGTAACAATAAAAAAACCGTTTGATAGTTATCGTATAAATATTTATAGCTAATTGTGTATTGTTATTACGTAAATATAAATAAATAATTGAATAGTTTTAAGTTGTCACTATCACTGGAAGTACTGGGGTCGAAGAAATAAGTGGGCGTTTTTTTTTTTTTTTGTAAAGGTTTTGTGTATGTAATAGAATTTATAGGTATGATTTTAATACTTCATTTTCATCCTCTGTAGCTTGAGATATACGCAAATGACCAAGATTGCTAAATACATTCAATGAAAAGGGTAATAAACACAAGTATACTCTAATAGGAATAGATTATAGAGGACTGTATATGTCTTGGTCGTAAGTGTCAGTACCAATCGACTAAATACAGTCATTGCGAAAGTTTCTATATCAAAATAAACTAAATTCTGAACTCTCTCCATCAGCTACCCACCACTAGTTTATCAAATAAGCTCAAAATGTACTTCTCGTTCGAAGGTCAATTTGTCGAAATACCTAATTTAATTGTCCGCGCTGTAGTTTTGTGATTTTGTTTTACAGGTCGACATACATATCTGTGAATTATATATATATATATCTAATATATTATATATTTATTACGATGATATTGGGAATCGGAATATCAATATCTCACCTTGCCTTGGTGTTCAATAATGTAGCACAATTTGTAACCGATGTATACGATGAAAAAATGATGATATTTTACAATGTTAAAATCGATGAGATTTTTAGCTCTATTTTGTCTCGATACCTGACATGGATTGCCTTGTACGTTAACTGAATATCGTGAATGTTGAAACTTCTCTTAGTATAAATGCAACTAAAAAAATAACGATATTTTATTTGTAGACCTTTAAAAATGTCAATAAACATATACAAAACAAGATTCGTGAGATTTTCTTGACTGATAATCGATTGAGCTTTGTAACTCGAATTGAAATCCGCTTTAAAATTATGGGGGTGGCCATTTAAGTCAACAGGAGGCAGAGCTATACAAACAAAAATTAAAATAATTAAATTTCTTGCAAACTTTTATTATCTTTTATTTGCTATAAATATAAATAAGTCTGTTAATTGTGTAATTTTTATTTTAGTTAAGCCCCTTGCTGATATGTAATGGCTGCTTCCAGGTTATCTTTGCCCAAAACCAAATAAAATTGTAACCGTCAAATGTGCGGGACAATTTGTGACAGGTGTTGTCAATTTTATTTTGGTTTTGGCGCCTTTTTTCTCTATACGTTAAAGGATATGTGGAGTGTTTAAAAAAATGTTTTAATATATTCGTCCTCATTTCAAACTTAGTTACTTTATACGAATCGACCAAATTTTTATGGATTTGTGTAAACAGTGTGATTTATTGTATGTTTTAACTAACCTCCACAATAACTTTTATAATCTGTAATGCATTGCATTACAAGCCTTAGCCATGTATACGAATGGGAGCTATAAAATTTTTCATAATTGGTCCTAGCTACGGTATAACTTTATAGCGGTAAAAAGTTATCCGAAATCAAGCTTTATATTAGTGTAATAAACATCATATTTCTTTATCAATGCAATGCGATACAGTTGTTTCAAAAGAAAATATTGAAATTCGATAAAAAAAAATCTTTTAAACTTAGAACACTCGTATAAATATGTTTTATTTTTTATTAATTTACATTGTCAATGACACTACCGCAAAACCGCCATTTTTCATTTGTAACAAGTTTAACTCTTAAAAAAGAATTAAAAAAAAACAACCGTGTCGCATTGAGAATTATTCTAGAATTTTTGTTGTTCTTTGTAAATATATCAACGAATTGTATTTGAGTCGCTTTCCTGTGTATAAAACTCGTTAGTTTCCAGTGAAGTTTCAGTATTAAAAAATAATGTTTCCACGGAAAAAAATAAAGATTAACGACAATTATTTTGGAACACTGGTCCTTGTTAATATTTCCCTATTATTATTATTATTATTATTGTTAATTACATGGCGTGTAATATATTTTATTAAGAGGAAAGTCTTAAATAGTAGCTATTAGGCATTAATGTATTAATTGAAAAATTTTATTTTGATTTTTCTCTTTATTATACGTATATGTATATTATACATAACGAGTTTGAGAGTCATGGAATTATTGTAAATATAGCGACTAACGAACATTGGGCGTCTCTCAGCGGTACATTAAAATACAACCGATACCGAGTTTTAAAAATGTTAATTATATATTTGTATTGTATCATTTCGGCGAGTTACATTGACGAGTAAACACGTAATATTCCGGTTTATATGATATTGAACTATTGTGAAACCACAAACGCTGACGGGACGTTGTGAAGGGCGAGATGTGTCGGCATTATGAATGCTACGAATTGTGTAAAAAATATTAAAAACAAAAAAAATGTGTTTCGTTTTATTTCCTATTTTCATTCCTCAAGCTTAACTAGTTTACAAATTATTGAATCACATAACCGAGTGTTTGGGTGATCGGAATTCGAGTCAAGAGACCTCAATTCCATCCCTAGGCACGAGGCTCGTACCAATATTTTTTTTTTCAAAATTCATGTACGATTTATATCGTTGGCTTAGACGTAAGACGGGGACAGCCTCACCACTTATTACATTGTTCCAAAAAATGTCATCGGTGAAAGGTGGGTCAAAAAGACTTGTCGAAAGAAAAGAGCGTGAAGATTTTAGATTCCAAATTATATAACACTTTACATAGTCTTTAAGAGTCTAAAAAATATAAATCCAAATGATAATTACACTAGCAAAACATAAGTAGGAAATGAGTGACAAACATAATAAAACGTAAGGAAGGAAACCATGTCTTTAATAATACTTAAGAAAACTAGGAAGGGAGAACTAGCAAAGTGTAGTGAGAGCACCGGGAAACAAAGTAAAGTGTCTTCAACAAGCAGCAGGTCGTCAGGTGCACAAGAGATATCGTCGCTTTTAAGTAACAAACAGAGAGCAGATGCAGCGAAATAACTCTTACGACACGGGCAACTATAAAGAAAGAGATGATGCATTAAAATAACTAAGATTAACATTTTGGTATTAATTTTGGGCAAGAGAAATGTAACATTAGTTTATAATTCACCTTAGTGACTAACTATAATTTATTTGTTTCTATTTTTACCAAATACATAAAGACATACGTATCGATGACCCAATAGGTGACTTGGTAGTGATCAATTAGACCTTCGTTACTAAGGTTGTGGATACAAATCCCGCAAGTAGCATATGTGTAACGAACATTTTTGTAACGAATGTGAATCATGGATGTGTTTTATGTATTAATGAAAACAAATATCTATATAATTATGTAAATATGTATGAATAATGTTCCGCTAACTTGGATATTAAGACGGCGATAGGCTCACTGCCTATCACGTTATTTCAAAATATGCTTCAGTGAAAAACGGGTCGAAATGACTTGATTGTGTACACCTCTGCCTTCCCGATAGCCGAGTGGTTGGGTGGTCGGAATATCGTGTCAAGACAACCGAGTTCGATCCCCAAGTGGCAGGCTCGTACCAATGGGTTTTTCAAAAACTTATATACGAATTATATCGTTGGCTTGGACATAAAGACGGCGACGGGCTCACCACCCGTCACGTTGTCCCGAAAATATCTTCGGTGGAAGGTGGGTCAACGGGACTAAATTGTCTTGACTAGACCTGTGTCTACCCCTGTATTGGGAACTGCGTGATGATAAAAATAAACTATAATTAACTCTATATACTCGTTAAATTACAATTAAAGTATGGGGGATACAAAGTAATCGCAAGTGGTCGCTATTAAGCGGCTTGCAGCGCTACGACGTAGCCTCGTAGCAGCGTAGCGGGCGTGGCGCGTCGAAAATGGCGGCCGACAGTGAGTAATGGCTTGCTGGGACGAGTCCAGTGACGCGTGCGTAGGGTTGCCACTACGTATGTAAACAACAACTTATTTTTATACTATTGTCATGAAAATAATTTAAATAAATAAATAGATAGATAGGGACAAAATCACATACATTGCTCCAATCCCAAAGTAAGCAGCAAAATTGGCAACAACGAAGGCACTACTACCACGATCACCCACACCCGTGAAAAAGTAGAAAAAGTGTTTTTTCTATATTCCCATTGTGATGTCCCGGGAATCGAACCCGGGAACTCTGAGGCGATACCTTGAAAACCGATGTATATTAGTTCACGGTGATGTCGATTATACATATTACGTAAAAGTAACGCTGTTTTTCCACATAAAACGATCCTCAGCCACCTGCATCCATCGACTTCCCGCAACATTCTGCTCGTTTACATAGATGTCGCCACAGAAAACAATATCATAAGTCACTGTGTCTCAAAGAAGCTTCGGTGGAAATAGGAACAAAAATAGGAAAAATAATAGGAATAAAAATATAAATATAGAGCATCATTATCTAAACCTCTGCCTTCCCAGCATGGAATGTTGCGGGGAGATATAAAAAAACTATTATAATTACAAAAAAATGCCTTCACGCTATTTCCAATACAGGGCAAGGCAGAGGCAATAAATAAATAAGTCCTTTCGACCCACCTTCCACCGAAGACATTTTTGTAACAACTTAACAGTTGGTAAGCCCATCGCCGTCTTTATGTCTAAGCCAACGATATGAATCGTACATTAGTTTTGAAACACCCATTGGTATGAGCCTTGAGGATCGAACTCAGGTCTTATGACTCGAATTCCGATCGCCCCTCCCACTCGACTATCGTGACTGTTGATAGTTATAAAAAATATAATGTACTGTATTAGTTAATGATATGTATATCGTTTTTATGGTATAACATTTGGTACGGTAACCATCAAATGGTCTGTTAGGTTGTGTTCACCCTATTTCTATATAATAAAGATATAAAAAACCGTTCATTCCAAAGAAGGTGCACATCACCTTATAAAATATGTCTTCTGCGTTTCCAACACAACTTTTATCCTTAATATTTCTAATGAGAACCTACATGTAGGTTGTATAAGTAGATTTCCTCACATTGTTTCTCTTTCATGCCGAGCTTTTAAAAATCATTAAATATTTCTTAGTCAATTAATACACATATAACATACAACAGTCATACATACCGTATGGAAGCCGAACGATGCACATCCCTACTTTTTTTCCTACAACGGAGCACAGTAAGCAACGCAGCGATTGTATCGCGGATGCTCGGAGCGGCCCATTTGTCAACCTTAGCCTCCCCTATTCGCCCCCCAACGCCTCGTTGGCCCCCCCAAACTCTCCCGCGAACCCCCAACGACAAAAGAAACGCGAGTTCCAGATGAAACTAAAGCCATGCCGATGTATGTACTCCTAGTAACGACATTTGTGACCATTCTTTTGTGTATGAAAATATATGGATTGTTAAATCACAGATATGTATGATGCAATATCTCGCGGAAAAAATAATATAATGTCTAAGAAAGTATGTGATTCTTTGCTATTATTATCTTCACGCTTTTCCCAATACAGGGGAAACCAGAGGTCCCTATAACCTATATATATAACCTATATGTATAACCCCTGTATTGGGAACGGCGTAAAAATATTAAATTTTTTATTTAAATTATAATTATATAAAGATTAGATTTATATTGTTAGCGGTGACAGCCTCACCACCTGACATTTATTTCCATAATTAGCCGCAGTGAAATGAGAGTCGAGAGGTCTAATCGAGAACTCTGGCTACCTCTGTATTGGAAAATGCGTGAACATACTATCATAGGATTGACAGACAGAGATAAACAGATTGAGTCGTTTTGACCCACCACATTATTCTACTGTAGATATTTTTTGGGACAACATTACAGGTGGTGTGTCTGTCGCCGTCTTTATGTCATAAGTTTTTGAAAAAACACATCGGTACGAGCCTGGGGATCAAACTCGGGTCCCTTAACTCGAATCCCGATCAGTACTTTTGAAATTATTTGTTAAAAAATATGTTAAACCTACAAAGCTCTAGTTACCGATGTGCTTGTGATGAAGCCGGCTCAGTGTTGATAAATTTGTGTTATTTGAGTCTTGCACATATATTATTGACGACCTCCGTAGACGAGTGGCGTAAACACCGGTTTTCAAGGTATCGCCACCTCGAGGCCCCGGGTTCGATCCCCGGTCGGGTCAATGTAAAACCCACTTTTCTTAATATTCTCGGGTCTGTGTGTTTATGGTGCCTTTGTGGTTTCCGATTTCCCATACCTCAAGTGCTGTAGCATGTCACATTGGGATCGGGGCAATGTATGTGATGTTGTTCCTATATGTACATGTATTTATCTATTCATGTATTATATGGTTGAGTATTTAATCATTGATACTATATTTAGCGATTTAATTTTATTTAGAAAATATTCTGGTTTAAGTTAGGCTGTTGTTATAGTGGGTTCGGTCTTGGCACTTCAAACACATTCGTAATTAGTGTTTATTAGAACATTGCATTTACATTAATCAATAACGTGAATGGTTGGTTGGTCGAATGACTTCATTGTCTACACCTCTGTCTATCCCAGTTCTGGGAACATACGTAACAAGCAAGTTTAGCTAAGAATGTGCTTTTCCATTTTTTATTTCAAGGTGATTAATTGTTTTTTAAGAAGATTGTTTTCCTATTATTTGCGGAGAAAACTTAAAAACGTATTATTACATACTTAGAGGGCGCAAATTGAGGGTGGATATTATACTCGCCTAAGATACGTAAACGCCCAATTCCTACGGCTCCTATCATCCAATATGATCAGTATCCTAGTAGTTCCTGAATTAAACAAGAAGAGCCCAACCACTCAAAATGTCGATAAAATTTAAAGAATTTCCTTAATTTACTTGGGATTTCGCCATCGAATCCTAAAATGATGACGATGGGACCACCATGGGAGTATACCCTGTAAACAAAAAAATATAAATAAATATCTTCACGCAATTCCCAATACAGGGGTAGACAGAGGTCTGGTCTAGACGATTAAGTCTCTTCGACTCACCTTCCACTGAAGACATTTTCGGGAGAACGTGACAGGTGGTGAGCACGTCGTCGTTTTTATGTCCAAGCCAACGATATTCGTACATAAGTTTTTGAAAAACGCATTGGTACATGCCTGCCACCTGGGGATCGAACTCGGGTCTCTCGACTCGAAATTCCGACCACCCAACAACTCGGCTATCGTGACTTCCTCCGTTTTTGAAGTCGGTTAAAAAGAACAATCAATCGTGAGTAACACAAATAAGTAACAAATAGAAGACATTTTTTAAAAGTATCCAATAAACTCTAAAACAATAAAATAACTCAAGAGAGGATATCGTTTTAGCTTCCTGAAAAGTTTTACAAATAAATTATGAAAATACTAGTTTCTACGCGCAACTTCTATTCCTAAATTAAAAAGAGATCAAATGTTTTACCGGACTCTTTCGGGATCTATTTTTGCGCCAAATGTCGTCCGAATCCGATTAGCCGTTCTGGAGTGAATGAGTAACAATCATGCTTCTATCTCAACTTTTGCATTTACAGAAAGAGCGACTGCAAAGCCTCACAAAAAACAAATACTGTAATAGAAAAATGTGAACAGATAAAGAAATTATGATGCCGATTTATGGTACTTTTAAACAAACAGCTACAAATAATGAAATTAATAAAAAACATGACAGAAGTAAAATAAAAGGTAAATAACAGACTTACCAATTTACTTATTTTGATTTTAATAGGAGAAAGTAGAGAGGAAAGAGAAGAATATACACTAGAGAGCGAAAAAATCTTCTTAAATGCTCAAGAGTTGTGTAAAGTTGTAAAGCTAAAGTAAAACTCTCTCCATTCCATTGGGGTTCCAGTTGAAATTTACACGATATTTCAGACAGTGTCCAAATTATTTTGGAAAAATTTAAATTTTTTACTAGTAATAAAGGTATATTAGAATTAAATTTAGTATATAGCGAGCTGATCCGCAGAACTCCGTCTGCGCAACTTTTGTAAAATTATATGTATTAATTAATAACCTAGCTTGCCTTTGAATCTAAATAAATAAATAAAATTTAAAAACCCGTGAGCCTTGTTGATAGTGACCCTGCCTTAGAAGCCATGGGCTCTGAGTTTGAATCCCGCTGGAGGCAAACATGTACGAGATGAATATGAATGTTTTACACGAGTGATGGATGTTTCTTTTTCTTCTTCTTCATTACAACCTATCAAGAGTCAATCGATGAACATAGGCCTCCCCCAAAGCTTTCCACACAGAACGGTTCCAAGCTACCTGAATGATGATGGACGTCTATGTTTACACAAATTATATATTAATAAATAATAAATAAATAAATAAATAAGTAAATAAATATCTTCACGAAATTCCCAATACAGGGTTAGACAGAGGCAGACAATTAAGTCCCTTCATTCCACCTTCCACCGAAGATATTTTCGGGACAACGTGTCAATTGATGAGCCCGTCGACGTCTTTATGTCCAAGCTAACGATATAATTCGTACATAAGTTTTTGAAAAAGCCATTTGTACGAGCCTGCCGCCAGGGGATCGAACTCGGGTCTCTTGACTCGAAATTACCACTCGGCTACCGTGATTGGTAGTTTGAATCCCGCTGGAGGCAAACATGTACGTGATGAATATAAATTTTACACGGGGATGGACGTTTCTTCTTCTTCTTCTTCATTACAACCTATGAGCCAATCGATGAACATAGGTCTCCCCCAAAGTAAATACGGAACGGTCCCTAGCCACCTGCATCACAATGGACGTCTGTTTACAAAAAAATTATATAGATAAATATTTTTATAAACATCTGTAAAGTGTAAAGATTATACAGTGAACTGAGTTAAAAAGCTGTTAAATTTGAAATATGTTAAATAGAAGATTTCAACCTAAGACGGATTTCGATGGCCCTATGGTTACGGCGCTATTGCGCCGTACATTATTATGTGCCACCGCTTGCTTCCTATGGTTGTGGTAAAAGGAGACTAAGAGAAAAGCCTTGAAGCCATTAGTTACCAAAGTATGGCGTGACAACAAAAATCACAAATAAAAAAATCCAAAAAATTATCAGATTTCGGCAAACCGATGGAGAACAACAGCGTCTAAGATGTCAGGTGCTGCGATCACTAAGGTTGGCGATTACGGCAATCCCTCTCTCGGACGTCTCAAATAAGCTTCAGTTAAAGGTGGAGTCGAAAGGGATTTGATTGCCACTGAGTTCTGAGAAATTCGCAAAGATAGAATTATACTTAAAAAAAAAACCATCAAAATTTTCAATGATCTCAAGGGCCCACTCTTTCAGAATATCTAGGCAGCTTCCTCGGGACGTCGCTGATGCAATTTCAGCGGAGGCCTAATTTAAGACGGGACCGCCGGCGACATGTTTATTGGTTAATTAAAGTTTTACACCGAAACAAACAAGTGAAATGAACGGTCGTCAGCACAACAAGCGTAGTATTGAGAGAGAATAAACTATTAATTGTTGTCGCTGTGTCACGCTAGCCGAGTGGTTGGGTGGTCGGAATTCGAGTCCTGAGACCTGAGTTCGATCCCAGGTGGTAAGCACTAACCAATGAGTTCATTGTCAAAACTTATTAAGATTTATATCGTAGGCTTGGACATAAAGACGGCGACTGGCTCCCCACCTGTCACTCTGTCCCGAAAATAAGCTGCGGTGAAATGTGGTCGCAAGTAAAGTCTGGAACTCTGGCTATTTACTGTTGACAGCCTAGGTTTTGTGACCCTGCCTTCAAAGCTATATAGGCTGAGTGTACATATCTATTTGTGAAAGAAATTTTAAAATCAATCAGGTTTTTAAGCATGGAGGCGTGACAAAGAAACAAACAATCTCTTTTTTGCATTTATAACATGATTTACGATGTAGATTGTTTTAATATCTTCGAGTTCGAGGCTGGATCTTAAAAATAAATACTTGAAAAAATAAATGATTAAAAAAAAAATATCCTCACGCAATTCCCAATACAGGGGTAAACAGAGGTAGTCCCTTAGACCCACCTTCTACCGAAGATATTTTCGGGACAACGTGACAGGTGGTAAGCCCGTCGCCGTCTTTATGTCCAAGCCAACGATATAATTCGTACATAAGTTTTTGAAAAACCCATTGCTACGAGCCTGCCACCTGGGGATCGAACTCGGGTCTCAACTGGAACTTAAAAAAATGGAGCTGATATTTTTTTTCTTTACTGCTTACATTCCCTCTCCTTAAGTTTCCCACAATGAACGGTCCTCAGCCACCTGCATCCATCGACTCCCCGATACACTTAGCAACTCGTCACTCTCTTCAATCTTATGGAGGGTCCTACGTTGCGTTGTCCTCGAGGTAGCCACTCGAAATACCTTTTTTCCTCAATAGTTTTCAGTTCTTTAAGCTGGACAGTGCATTTTTATTTCAGCGCGTTGGTCTATACAGCTAAGTCGGTTACCTTAACTCTGCTGCGAATGTGTTCGTTGCGGAGTCTATCACGGAAAGAAACACCGAGCATAGCTCTTTTCATAGCACGCAATTCTTCCTTAAACGGCCGACAGTGAAAGACTACGTCTATGTCCGTAGGTCGTCACTGCCAACACGCACTGGTTGTATACTTTGGTCTTGAGATTTTGAGATAAACTGGAAGCGTAGATGCAGCGTTGTTTTCCGAACGCTGCTCAGTCCATTTGAAATCGTCTAGAGTCCTCTGGGTCGAAGTTGAACTTACCATGTCAGGCAATTTAGTCCCTATAGGTATGATATACTCGTCGACAACTTGAGCGTAGTTTTTCCTACAACATATTTCTTAAAATCTGCATAATTATTAATTTATATAAAGTAACTGAAAAAAGCATTGTTTGTATTAGAATGAATCACAATTAAAGGTATTTATTTTTTAAAGTATTTTGTAAATATTAACATATTTTTTCTGTAAATAAAGTATTCTGTAGTATAAACAAAATAAACACAAGCCCTCCATAAGGATGATTTGCCATAATCGCCACGCTTGACAAGCAGATCGCCGATCGTAGTAACAGATATGCCGCTGCCCTTTTCTGTTCTGGTATTGTACGAGTAGCTTATCCCGCCAACTTTCGGAAGGCCGTAAGTTTCCATTTTGAAATTATTATAGTATTGTTATCCCAATTAAGTGGCAATAATATCACACATATTTTTTCCCTGTCACGGTAGTCGAGTGGTTGGGTGATCGTATTTCGAGTATAGAGACCCGATTTTGTTTCCCAGGTGGGAGGCTCATATTAATCAGTTTCTTTTTTTTTTTTTTTCAAAACTTATGTACTATTTACATCGTTGGGTTACAGTAGCAGGCTTACGTTGTCCCGAAAAATGTCATCGTTGAAAGGTGGGTTGAAGGGACATAATTGTTTGGACATCTATCAATGGAGTAGACAGAGTATTGGGAATGAACGTGAACGAGAAAAAATAAAAATATCTTCACGCAATTCCCAATACAGGGGTAGACAGAGGTCAAGTCTAGACAATTAAGTCCCTTTGACCCACCTTCCACCGAAGATATTTTCGGGACAACGTGACAGGTGGTGAACCCGTCGCCGCCTTTATGTCCAAGCCAACGATGAAATTCGTACATAAGTTTTTGAAAAACTCATTGGTACTGCCACCTGGGGATCGAACTCGGGTCTCTCGACTCGAAATTCCGACCACCCAACAACTCGGCTATCGTGACTTTCGTCGGTTTATGATCACCAGGTTAAGAAAAATAGAAGTCATATTTTTCTTAACCTGGTGATCATAAACCGACAAATGGGCGAGCGAATTAGCTGATGACGTGCAGCAGCGTCTAAGGTGCGATGTATCTGGTACTGCGATCGCCAATCCGCTTGCCAAGCGTGGCGATTACGGCAATCCCTCCCTTGCGGGAGAGGCCTTAGCCCTGCAGTGGACTTTAACAGGCTGTTATGAAGATTATGATGTCCCTCTATGAAATGCCAATAATTTAGGTAGTATTCTAAGTTTTTTATAGAAAATTTTGCCTCCCAAACGAGCAGGTGACTCGTGACGTGCTGGTAAGTGTTTACCGCCTCCCATGAACACCCGCAATACCAGAGGCATAGCAGATGCGTTGCCGGCCTTTGTGAAAGGTATAGGCTCTTTTCTTGAAGGTCTCTAAGTAGTATCGTTCCGGAAAAATCGCTGACGGCAGCACATTCCATAAAGTGGAAGTGCGTGGCAGAAAATTCCGCGAAAAACGCACTGTGGTGGAATGCCAAGCATCTAGATGGTGTTGATGGAATTTTTGAATATGCCGTAAGGTACAATGGTGAAATTCAGCAAGTATTTAAGTATTAATAAACTAAGATAAACACAAACTAATCTGTCTTACTTTATCTTTAACAACTAATACAATAATGATAATTAATATGTTAATTATATTAATTATCATTATTATAATATATACATAAAAGTCACGATAGCCGAGTGTCTGGGTAATCGGAATTTCGAGCCGAGAGACCCGAGTTCGATTCCCAGGTGGCAAGCTCGTACCAATGGATTTTTCAAAAAACTTATGTACGAATTTCATCGTTGGCTTGGGCATAAAGGCGGCGACGGGTTCACTACCTGTCACGATGTCCCGAAAATATCTTCGGTGGAAGCTGGGTCAAAGGGACTTAATTGTCTAGACTAGACCTCTGTCTACCCCTGTATTGGGAATTGCGTGAAGATATTTTTTTAATATATACATAGATAGGAACTACATCACGTACAATGCTCTGATCTCAAAATAAATAGCTAAAAAAGCACTTGTGTTATGGAATCAGAAACAACGAAGATACCAGAAACCTAGATCCAAGAAAATTTTGAAAAAATAGTTTTCTACATTGACCAGTCCAGAAATCTAATCCGCGACCTTAGAGCCAGCAACCATGTAAAACAATATGCACGCCACTCATTCACGGAGATCGTCATTATCTAAAATATAAAATTCTAATGTCACGGTGTTTGTAATTAAACTCCTCCGAAATGGCTTACCGATTTTCGTGAAATTTTGTGTGCTTATCTGTTAGGTCCGCGATTCGAACAATATCTATTTTCCATCCTCCTTAATGTAAGGTAGTCCAAATTTTTGTTTTTTTTCTTATGATAGAGCATACAAAAATACGTACAACCCTAAATTTTCTCCCCTCTACGATCAAGCCCTAATTTTTAAATGGCAAAACAACGTTTGCAAAACCTACTATTACATAGATAACTAATTTATTTTAAGATAATGAGATCACAAACAGTTTTTGCTATCGCTACATCTACAGCGTCACCTGAATCGCCCGGCACAATACGGCTACAATACAATTTATCCCGCGATCCACGATTACGCGACCCCCCGCACCCCCGCCCGCCCCCCGGCAGCCCCCCACGGCCGTAATTAACCTTATAAAGGACAACTAAACCGTAATGAGTTTGGAAACGCTCGTACCTAACAATAAATTAATTACTCAACTCTAATACTATGCAACGAGCTATGTGACGACCGGAGAAGGTAACACAAAACAAAACCGAGTGTTATAAAAATACAAATAGCCTGCTTGAACGATGAAAATGTAATAAAATAATAAATAAATATCATCACGAATACAGGGATAGACAGAGGTCTAGTTTAGACAATTAAGTCGTTTCGACCCACCCTCCATCGAAGATATTTTCGAAACAACGTGACAGGTGGTGAGCACGTCGCCGTCTTTATGTCCAAGCCAACGATTTAATTCGTACATAAGTTTTTGAAAAACCCATTGGTACGAGCATGGCAACTGGGGATCGAACTCGGGTGCTTTGACTTGAAATTCCGACCACCCAACCACTCGGCTAACGTGACTGTAACAAAAAAGGCAGACCAGTAGGTAGATGGCTCGACGAGATACTAAAATAACACGAAAAGACTGCAAAAAATGGCAAAAGGTAGAACTGTCAGGAGTAAACTGGAGGAGGCTTTTACCCGTTGAGAGGTCCACAATAGCAGCTCTCGCTTTATTATAGATTTATTAATCTTACATTTAAATATAATACAATAGAAAAATTAAAAATTAGATTAGAAAAATTAAAATTATAAAAAAGACAAAAATATTCGTATAAGATTTAATAAGGGAAAAAATATATATCTTCATGGAATCACCAATACAGGGGTAAACAGAGGTCTAGTTTAGACAATTAAGTCCCTTCGACCCACCTTCCACCGAAAATATTTTCGGGACAACGTGATAGGTGGTGAGCCCGTCGCCGTCTTATGTCCAAGCTAACGATATAATTCGTATATAAGCTTTTGAAAAACCCATTGGTACTAGCCTGGCAACTAGGGATCGAACTCGATTCCGACCACCCAACCACTCAGCTATCGTGACTTGATGAAAAATGTGTACAAAATTAAACCTAAAACGGTCCAACAGGCAAGAGGAGAAAAGGCAGACCAGTAGATAGATGGCTCGACGAGATACTTAAAATAACATGAAAAGACTGGAAAGAAATGGCAAAAGATAGAGCTGTTAGGAGTAAACTGGAGGAGGCCATTACTCGTTGACGGGTCCTTAGTTACTTAACTTATATAGTTTTATTAATCTTACATTTAAGTAGAATAGAAAATTTAGAATTAGATAAGTCACGATTGCCGAGTGGTTTTAGGTGATCGGAAAATTTTATAATTAATATTAAAGTATGAAGAAGGTTTTATGTGAAACAGTTTTTTTTTTTAAAAAAAAGGATACAATTAAGCAAATAATAACTTTCTTAGCAAAACTTGTTACTAAAAAACCTAAATGAAATATTCTAATAAGCACCTACTTGACTATCAATCTCCAATACCTCTCTATCGGGCGGTATCTGTCAACAAATCCTTTATTATTGCCTAACTCCTAACCATTAAGGAGCGAATAGCAGTCATAATTAGCTTACCATCCTTATATGACGATTCATAGAATACCATCACCAACAGAGATAAAGTTTTCAAAATGCTTAAAAATTTGACGAATGGTCTTGATCTCGTGGGGAATCGTCTTAAGTTTCTAGTATTCTAACCTGGTGACAATAGAGCCAAATTAAATGTGTTTCAAACCAGTAAAACAATTTTGTGAAGTAGGTTTTTCTATAACAGAGTAATGAGGTAATAAACATAAAAAAAAACAATACCGAATCCTCCGATTTTTAAAGTCCGTTAAAAATGCATCAAAATCGTTCAATACTTTGTGCGTAATTCAAACATAAACTCCATTTTGCAATTTCTTTTTCATTTCCAAGCATATAAGTTATGCTGAAATATTGTTATTTCATTATTTTTTCTCTTTAATTTAATAATCCATTTTTTGAACTTGACCACACCGCTCTACAAATAGAGCTAAAACTATAAAAGTAGTAGTAGAAAACAATATATTTAACCTGATGGTATCTAGCTTCTGCAGCGTATAACACCTCGAAACTATTTCAAGAAAATAGCATAGAATAACCTCAAAAGCAAGATGGAATGGGCCATAGCCGCCCATACACTGACTGTCTATGCCCTTCAAACAGAAATACTACAGTTGATAAACTTATATGACGGCAGATATAAGCGTGTGTGACCCAGACGACTCCTAGGCAGAGAAAATTTAAAAAAATAACAAAATAAAATAAAATCTCATGTTTAATTTAATTTAATAAGTAACGATAGCTAGAGTGGTTGGGTGGTCGAAATTTCGAGTCAAGAGACCCGAGTTCGATCCCCAGGTGTCAGGCTCGTACCATGGCTTTTTAAAAAAAAAAACTTATGTACGAATCATATCGTTGCCTTGGACATAAAGACGGCGACGGGCTCACCACCTGTCGCTTTATCCCGAAAATATCTTCGGTGGAATGTGGGTCGAAGGGACTTAACTGTCTAGACTAGACCTCTGTCTACCCCTGTATCGGGAATTGCGAGAAGATATATATATAGATATTTATTTATTTTATTTATTTATTTTATTTTATTTTACGAAAGCTAGAATAATTCGAGACAGGACACCTGAGTTCGATCCCCAGGTGTCAGGCTCGTACCATGGCTTTTTAAAAAAAAAAACTTATGTACGAATCATATCGTTGCCTTGGACATAAAGACGGCGACGGGCTCACCACCTGTCGCGTTATCCCGAAAATATCTTCGGTGGAATGTGGGTCGAAGGGACTTAACTGTCTAGACTAGACCTCTGTCTACCCCTGTATCGGGAATTGCGAGAAGATATATATATATTTATTTATTTTATTTTTTATTTATTTATTTTATTTTATTTTACGAAAGCTAGAATAATTCGAGACAGGACACCTGAGTTCGATCCCCAGATGGGAGACTGGTGCCAAAGATTTTTTTTTAATTTATGTACGATTTGTATCGTTGGCTTGCAAATAATGACTACAACAGGCTCACCACCTGTCACGTTGTCCCAAAAAATGTCTTCGGTGAAAGTTGGGTCGAAAGGATTGAATTGTCTCGACCTGTCTGACCTATCTACTCCAGTATTGGGAATGGCGTGAGGATATCTTTATTTTTTGTTCAATTAGGCGTTTTTAAATAATTATATCAATTTAATACATGAACAATAATACAGTAACGAAAAACACTGTAAAGTCCGACGTTCAGAAACGACCTCACATCAAGAGTGATATGTTGCTCAAAATACATTAAAAACTAGAACCTAGAAGCGCTATTTGGTTACAGTAAATTACAACGTGTAAAAAATATATTAAACTATTTTATAGTTTAGTATATTTGTGTGAGTACTTATAAAGAGGAGTATAGGCTTCAGTTATATACGCATATAACATAATAATAATACCAATGTAAAGGCGTAGGGAACTGACGACCCATCGCCCACCTGCGTATTTTATTTATTTATTTGCTAGAAACATGGTACACGTGATGCCAACTATAAAATAAAAGGATCAAACATGTTTCGTCGATAACCGACATACAAATATAAAATTCATTAATGGTTACAATAATTAAGAAAATAGTTAGATAAGGTAATAATAACCAACTAAAACAATAACTATTAATATCAATCAACCGTCAATACGTATCACATCAAAATAAGAAACGATAGACAATAGAAAAAAAGGTATTAAAAAAAAAAAACATAATAATTATATTATTAAATTTTACACATAACAAATCATTCAATGAATAAAGGCACATGCAAAAATTAACTCTTTTCATCCCTTGTCTACCGTGTTAATTATATTAACATTATACCCAATCACAGCCCGCAACGAAATCATTCCTGAAAACTTACTTCCCACCGTTACTATTTACTATCAAATACTTCTATTTCTTTTTTTTAATTTTTTTTATCTACTAAGATAGAATTATGAAAACCGCTTCAAGTTAAAAAAAAAAAAAAAAAAATAGTCGTAAATAAAAAAACATATATGTATACAAATAAAATTGATGTTCATCATAATTTAAGTTCATTTATGTCATAAAAACATTTCCCTATTAACCATCTGTAAAGAGTGGATTTAAATTTTTTAACTGGGAGTTCTCTTATAAATTTGGGAATTTTATTATATACTGTGATTGCCATCATGAAACAATTTTTTTCACATAATTTGGTTCTACACCTTGGTATTTTTAATTTTGATGGGTCTCTGTATTTTGTCCTAGAATTTATATCATCTTCATATCTATTAAAAAAAATCTGTGTTTTCTCTGACAAAACAGCCTATATGAAAAATATATAAACCTGATAAAGTTAATATCTTAAACTTATGGAACAGCGGTTTACAAGAAGTTAGTGGTCCAACTCCACAAACAGCTCTTACACATTTTTTTTGCACAATGAAGGCTCTTTTAATATAGACAGAATTACCCCATATAAGAAGGCCATATCTTAAAACTGACTCAACGTAACCAAAATATGCTGTTAAAGCCGTCTTTTGGCTCGCTGTTCTTCGCAGTCGTTTTAAGGCGAACACAAATCGATTCAGTTTCTTACATATGCTATCTACGTGAGCTTTCCAATTACAATGTTTGTCAAGTGTTATACCTAGAAATTTTATTTCTGTTACTTTTCTACGACTTCGTTGCGACATGTCAAAATATCCTCCAAAGATTTATCAACGCTATTGTAATTTTGAAAATTAATAAATTTAGTTTTAGATATGTTAGTGCGTAAATTATTCACTTCTAACCACTTACGAATAGTGTCAATTTCGGATTTGAGAATGCTTTTATATCATTCACTTCTATTCACGTTAGCTATTATAACCGATATGTCGTCAGCAAATAAGACACATTGATGTTTTGTGACATTTGGGAGATCGTTGATATAGATAAGGAATAAAAGAGGTCCCAAGATACTGCCTTGTGGTACTCCGAAACTATTAACTTGAGCACTGGATTTATATGTAGTGGGCATAGATTTATTATTCATATTTTTTATTTCTACATACTGTTTACGTCCAGCGAGATATGTATTTAGCCAACAGATTAAGTGACAAAACTGTTACATCGGCGCAATCATCTTCTTCATCAGCATCTTGCCTAGAGATGTAAGCGCCGTGTCTCGGAATACTTGAGGATGCATAGGCCACGCTGTATTAAACGGTGCCGGTCTAGGGGTGTCTTCCGTAAAAGGACGCCTCGCAACAAAATGGATGATGGAAAATAAGAGAAAGCTTATAGGGCCGCTGCCTGGGGCCGCCAGGGCGCGTCTGGCGCTGGACGCGACATCATGCGGACCGCCAGCCGAGCACAGAGTGCAGCACGACTCTGCATCCATAATCCCCGCCGTCTGGCTTGATATAAGCTTCTCTGGAACCTAGCATTTGGCATCCGCCACTGGTGGTCTAGACAGTTAAGTCGTTTCGAACCACCTTCCACTGAAGATATTTATGGGTCAGGTGACATCAACGTGACAGGTGGTGAGCCCGTCGCCGTCTTAATGTCCAAGCCAACGATATAATTTGGCGTTGGCTTGGGCATTAAGACGGCGACAAGCAGGCTATCTGGGGATCAAAGTCGGGTATCTTTACTCGAATTCCGACCACCCAACCACACGGATATCGTGACTTTAGTTCGTATACGTTTTTTACATTTTATTTATAATAAAGTATTTTATGTGACTTTAATTTAAATGTTACCTAACAAGACGAGAAAATACAAACAAACATCCCAATAATATAAATAATCATACATAGATAGAGAGAACATCACACACATTGCCAAAGTAAGCAGCTTAAGTACTGTGGAATCAGAAACATCAATGGTACCACAAACCCAAGAACCAAGAACCAGACCCAAGAAAATGTAGAAAAAGTGTGTGAGAATCGAACCCGGGACCTCAGAGCTGACGACACTTTGAAATTCGATGTGCACGCCACTCGTCCACAAAGGTCCTCAAACGTATGTGTACCTGACACGGTAAAAGTTATAAATTGCTAATTATATACCACAAATATTGATAAAATGATTAATTTTGGAACATTTGTCAAATTATCCGATGCACACTGGCGGAGGACATTTTCTACCCAGATCACGAAGATCCGACCTAGCATCTATCCTTTGTTTGCAGAAGCTATTCTTTGTTTGCAGAAGCTATTCTTTGTTTGCAGAAGAAATGCTGCAGAAGAGGTGCCGCTACACTGGTTACCCCGACGTGATCGCTGAAGAACCACGAAGCGAGTTTCTCCAACAACTTGGACGTTAGAATTACAGTCATAGCATCAGACTACTGTGTGCATACGCGTGCTTCCTTATCCTCTCGGACACTGAGGACCTTCAATGAGCATCAGCGTATCGTATCAGATTCTCCTTCTCTGAATCTCACTACATCTGCAGAATCGGCACTATAGGTTTCACTACAGACACACTACAGTCACAACCTTTCACTGCATTCTTAGATTGCTCGTCATCAAAATCCTTTTTACTCTTAAGTTCCTGTCTCAAGAGGGGAGTGATATGGCGATATCTATGTCTCCAAAACAGGAGCTTGCTAGTGGCGGACGATTCAGGAAGTACATTGACCTCCCACATCTCGCGCTTTGTTCGTCTTGAGCGTGTTTGTTTCAGAAATTTTCGGGAAATTTCACTCGAACTATATTTAAATTGTCACCTATTTGTTTTATGGCCGACATAAATTGTCTGCGCGTCTCGCTCTTACCTGCATAACTATAAATAATAAACTTTCAGAAAACTAACCCTAAAAATAAACCCTATAACTTTGGTGGCATAATCTAATCAAATGAAATCATGCTCATTTCGTTTGTTGGTTAAGTATAACATAAATTAAAGCATTTTTAATTGAAATAAGAAACATAAATTAACTAATCTACTGTTAACAGAACCCTTGCAGTTGTATTCTATAAATAAATTAAAATTCATTTTTTAATAAAAACCTTCGGTAGAAGGTGGGTCGCAGGGACTTAATTGTCTAGACTAGACCTCTGTCTAGCCCTGTTTTGGGAATTGCGTTAAGATATTTATTTCTTTATAAAATTCATTTTTCTAATTATTATTTTTTCAACACTTGACTGGTTTCGCTGTTATGGCATTATTAACGGCTTACAACAAATATTATAGTAGACAAGAAAACATATCACTTATATTTGGTACAAATAACTTATTGTTGTTCGTTATTATTTGATCATTTTAAATTGAAGCTATTATATTTATCCAACTCAGTGTAAGTTATGTTACGTTATTATACTGGACTGGACTCTATTATATTTTTTTTCATCGATCTATTTTAAAGGACTTATATGTACTTGTTGTGTTTTAAAAGTATAAAACGAAAATTTTTCTATATTTACTTTATCTTAGAATGTGACTTAGATCCGTCACAATGGGAGATAATGGCTGCGGACCGATCACTGTGGAGGCGGACCGTGAGCACTGAGGTGTTAGAGTATGAGGGAGTACGTGTGAATGAGCTCGATGTCAAACGAGACGCACGAGGCTCGATCACTTGCAGCCATCGCCAAAAATTATGTCGGAGGGGTGCTGACTTGCGCTCAATGTGCGCGCACGTTCAGCGCAAAAATCGGTTACGTAAGTCACCTGCGAGCACAAGAACGACTCTCGCAATAGTCCAAGTCGCTGACCGATGGCGGTCGGGATACTAAGTTTTATCCGATTTATATATTTTTTTCACTGCTAGGACTGATTCGTAATTACGTTCCTCTAAAGGAGAAGAAACAAGGGAAAAAATTCCGTAGACATCCTCTTTTTTAAAAAGAAAACTCTCCGTGTAATTTTTTCATAGATATTGAAGTAGACAGAGTACGTTAGTTAGTCACAAGTTACTCAAATTTGGTCTACCATTTTTCGAGGTGGTTATCCCGCCATCTGTAGGCAGTCATAAAAATTGTCATGGATTTTCTGTGCGACGTCTCCTACGACAAACACGAGAAGTAAAGAGGGTGGTGTATCCTGAAGCCAACTTGAACACCTGTCACGTTATCCCAAAAAAGCTTCGAAAGATGGATCGAAAGGACTTAATTGTCTAGATCTCTGTCTGAACTAGGATACAGTTCTGAGAAATTGCGTGAACTTATCTCTTACTCGCCTCTCACGAGACTCACTGGAAACTTTTTTTTCCAATAAAATAATAAATAATAAATTCTTACGCTACCAACGTAAGCACAGCGACGTTACCTAGTCAACGAGCGTAATTATACCTTTTACGATCTATTTGCGCGCATGTCAACGCTAGAGGACTAACGTATCATACATACATACATACATATATACATACAATCACGCCTCTTTCCCGTAAGGGTAGGCAGAGACCACTTCTTTCCACTAGCTACGATCCTTACATACTTGTTTCGCTTCGACCACTTTCATTATTCCCTTCATACATCTACGTATAATTATAACTAATATTAAACGCTGAGTTTGTCTTGTTTGTAACGCTATGATGCCTAAACCATCAAACCGATTTAAAAATCTCCTTCACCAACAGAAAGCTGCGGTCAATGAGTAACATATAATGTATTCAAGCTATACTAAATACTTCTCTCTAATCGAAAACAACACAACCTATATTACTCGATAGTCACGATACATACATACATATCGGCCTGTTAAAGTCCACTGCCGAACATAGGCCTCTCCCATAGCATGTTAAATTGAAATTGATTAGACCACTGTCTACCCAAATATTGGAAATTGCGTGAAGATTGCATGAAGAAGATGGTCCTCCATCAAGCATAAATACATAGACAATGTCTATGATGGAGCGAATTTACTTGCGTTAGTTAAGAAGCCTGTGTAATCAAACCCTGAAGAGGTTTAGGTTGTTTGCGTTCGGGAAAAACATACGTGTATTATAAATAAAACAAACAAAACTTCATTATATCGAACTCGGCGCTTCATTTCAAAGTCCCGCGCCCTGCTGCGACTCAGCGCTTGCGACATGCGCCTACTAGGCGTGCAGGGCGCAGCATGAGCGGACATTAAAACCGCTGATACAGCTATAAATCGTATTTTAAAACCTCCCACCCGTCCCTGCTCTCCTAGTACGTCCACGGCAACTATTTCATGTTAAATGGACCAAATAACTGCTGTGATGGCCGAAGCCTGGACGGCCCGTCCGCCATTTTAACGATTCTTCGCTAGGATACATCCGGTTCCGTTGGAATTATTGTTATTGTTTCGATACCGCATTGCGTTTCTGCCGTCTTAGGTTAACTTCCTTTACGTGAATAGTGTTGTGGATGAGGATAACGACGAGCTATAAGACCGATGAAGGAATCTCGATATATTTTTTATCTCATTTATCTTCTCCAAAAAATATTAAAAATTGTTTTTGAAATTTAACATTTGGTTCGCTTGTGATATGATGATCCATGAAAGAAAAAAAACATAATTGAAAAGAGACAAAATGAGTTCAGTAATGTAAGACTTTCGAAAATAGATATAAATACACCAGTGCTAGAATAATTATTTGTTATTTTATTTTATTTATTTACAGGCTCAAATTGTAACTAAAAGGTCTAACCTCAATACAATACTATAACCATCTAATTTTATATGTACATACATATGTAGAGCTCTACATAAATAACTAAATAAAATTACTATCAAATAATACTATTGTCTACGTTATTATAAGATCTTTATACCATTCCTAATACTGGGGTTGACAGAGTTCTAGACAATTATTAGACCTTTCGACCCAGCTCTCACTGAATTCATAACATGCGTTCTTTTGCTATCTAATTTTTGGAATCAGAGCAATAAACCTTACAGTTATGTCAGTTACCTTAGTTCTACTGCGGATGTCTTCGTTGCAGATTCTATCACGTAGAAACACACCGAGCATAGCTCTTTCCATAGCACGCTTAGCAACTTTGAGCCTCCTCATACGACCTGCAGTGAAGGACCACGTCTCGGATCCATATGTCATCACAGGCTACACGCGTTGGTTGTAAACTTTCGTATTAAAGCTTTGAGGGATACTCGACGAGAAGATGTGGCGTAGTTGTCACCGCAGTCAAGCTATCCCTAAAATATCTTCGGTGAAAAGCGGGACGACAGGACTTAATAGTCTAGACCTTAGTCTTACCCTGTATTGAGAAAGGCGTGAAGATATATTCATCTTTTCCTGAAGATGAGGAAACATTCGCGTTTTGCATGTACCTCTATGCATAGTTTGTATGTACATAAATAATAATATTTGCAATAAGCCCGTATTCGACGAACGACTCGAGAACATACATTTACAGTTATCACATAAACGTATGCCCCCAGCGGGACTCAAACCCACGGCCCTTCTAAGGTAGACGGATAGTTAAATTTTATTTACTTATTTATTTACAAATAAATAAATACCGTCGTAGTGGTATATATGTAATGACAAAAAAGAACAAAAATTAATACAAAAGAAAATAAGTTACAAATATTAATTTTGCAGATTTACTAAATAAAACAATACTTATTTCTGCTTAAAGCAAAAAAAAAATCATCTAATGAATAGAAACAATTTTTAACGAGCTATTGTTTTTTGTCTAGACATATTTTATATGCCCTGCTTTCGAAGCTAAGGGCTTGCCAGTTGGAATGTTTGTACTGAAGTCATCGATGGTTACGTTTATTTAAATATTTATCTGAGTCTGAGTACCTATGTACTCAGATAAATATTTATCCGGCCATAAGTTCTGTTACAAATGAAAATGCACATTTTTAATGAAGTAAATAAATATAAATCTTCACGCAATTCCCAATACAGGGTTAGACATAGGTCTAGTCTAGACAATTAAGTCCCTACGACCCACCTTCCACCGAAGATATTTTCGGGACAACGTGGGTGGTGAACCCGTCGCCGCCTTTATGTCCAAGCCAACGATATATTTCGTACATAAGTTTTTAAAAAAACCCATTGGTACGAGCCTGCCACCTGGGGATCAAACTCGGGTCTCTTGACTCGAAATTCCGACCACCCAACCTCTCGGCTATCGTGACATTTTTATTTATCTACAATTTTATTAAAGCTTCTAAAAACAATCACTAACAAATCACAAAATTTCGGCGTTAAAATTCACACAATATTGCGACACGGGCCGCATTAGACGGCAATACGAAACGGCGCATAGAATACGTCAGTACAACCGCATCAGTAGATCAGCCGCGAACGGTCAGTGCTGCGCGGTAACCGGTTCGAATCCATCAGCGGCGGGCAACGTGAAAAACGTGCGCGGTGGGCAGCGGCCGTGTCACCGCGTCGCGGGACCGATAGCAAAAAAATTACACAAATAAGTTGAAATTCACTTTAAAACTTTAAAGTTTATTTAACAAAGAAGTTCCAAAAAAATAATATAATATTTACTATACAAGAAATTAGACAAAGTTTTATTAAAGTTATATTAACAGTTTTATTTAATAAGTTTTATTCATAGTCAGGATAGCCAAGTAGTTGGATGGTCGGAATGTCAAGTCGAGAGATCCGAGTACGATCCCCAGGTGGCAGTCTGATACCTATGGGTTTTTCAAAAACTTATGTACAAATTATATCGTTGCCTTGGACTTGAAGATGGCGACGGGCTCACCGCCTGGCACGTTGTCCCGAAAATATCTTTGGTGGAAGGTGACCTTAAAGGGACTTAATTGTCTAGACTAGACCTCTGTCTACCCCTATATTGGGAATTGCGTGAAGATATCCAATTATTTATTTTAATTTTTATTAAAGTAATATTGTAATAGTGGAATATTTTCTTTAATACTGCGTTTACAACATATTCTTATAAATGTCAATGTATTCACTTTTAATGTGTAAAATGAAGAGTTCTGAAAGACATCTACGAAAAACATTGAACATCATCGGCTTTCACTAAAACTATATTGATCCAAGGCTAAGGGACTGACTATTTGCGTTTTTTCATGTGGAAACATAATGTATTTTGAGGCGTTGGAAAAATAATGTATTAAGTGCATGTAATGTAGTAAGTAAATGTAATAATGTATTAAATGTAGTATTAAGAAATTAGAAGAATAATGACAAAATACATAAATAATATTATAATTATCAATACTACACACATTTAAAGGTTGTCCCTTAAGCAACTACTCCGTCATATAAAAATACATCTTCTACTTTTTTTGCTAACGGTACCCGCAGGCAAACGCGAAAGCTTTCCGCGTGGACGGCGCCTGAAAAATTTGACTTCTGACCGCTACCCGTTAGTTACGCGCGTGAGCTCCTGCGTCCATTGCGCTCCTGGTACTTTCAAATGTTATTTAACTTTTACTGGGCTTCCTGGTTTTGTTTGAATTTTGCTTAAAATAAAGTTTATTCCAATTATTTTACACAAAGCATTTTGATTGATTTAACTGTAAATAAAAAATAAATATAAATATCTTCACGCAATTCCCTATACAGGGGTAGACAGAGGTCTAGTCTAGACAATTAAGTCCCCTCGACCCACCTTCCTCCGAAGATATTTTCGGGACAACGTGACAGGTGGTGAGCCCGTCGCCGTCTTTATGTCCAAGCCAACGATATAATTCATGTATAAGTTTTTGGAAAACCCATTGGTACGAGCCTGCCAACTGGGGATCGAACTCGGGTTTCTTGACTCGAAATTCCGACCACCCAACCACTCGGCTATTGTGACTTCTGTGACTGATTTAACTGTGATTTTTATAATATTAATGCAGTCTTATTTTTTTTATATTTAATAAAAAAAGTCACTATAGCCAAGTGGTTGGGTGGTCGGATTTCGTGTCAAGAGATCCGAGTTTAATCAGGTGGCAGGTCCGTACCAATGTGTTTTTCAAAAACGAATTATATCGTTGGGTTGAACATAAAGACGGCGAAAGACTCACCACCCGTCACGTAGTCTCGAAAATATCTTCGTTGAAAGGTGTGTCGAGGGGACTTAATTGTCTAGACTAGACCTCTGTCTACCCCTATATTGGGAATTGCGTGAAGATACTTATATTTTATTTATTTTTATTTAATAATTTATGTACAAAGATAAATCATAAGAAAAATTATTACAAGATAAAGTCGGTACGGTACTGCTTATTTCTTCAGAAATTTCTTCCAGCAGACCTGCGATAGGAGAGTGGTTACTAGAAGATAGATTGCGCGCGTACATATACATAACACAAATTTAAATATTTAAATACATAAATAATTACCTATATCTAAAAGTACCCATATATTCACATACATATAAAGTTAGAAATACATACTAATAAATATATGAAATTGTACCAAGTAAAATAAATTATTTTGATAACGACAAAATCAAAGACATATGATTTTTTTCTTAAATAAAGAAATGGTTTTGCAATCACGGATGTCATAGCTATATAAGTATGTTAAAAAAACAAGTAAAGTTCAAAATTGTTATTTCAGAAAACACTTTTTGAATATTCATTATTTTTGGGCATAATTTAAAAAGGTGCCTGTTGTGAGGTGATATTTTTAACAATTCCCTTGCACGGTATAGATAAATATGTTTATTGATCAAAATCCATTGGTACGAGCCACCACTTGGGGATCGAACTCGGGTCTCTTGACTCGAAATTCCGACCATCCAACCACTCGGCTATCGTGACTTCACGATTATTGTAGTAGTTTAGTTAATAAGTTTTATAAAATATAAACATAATTTTCTTTCTGTAAGTAAAGTATTGGAAAAACATAATTTAAACATATTGGAAAAACATAATTTAAACATATTGGAAAAATAAATTAAATAGCATGTTCAAAATGCACGTATCCAACATATGTTAAAAAATAAGGGAGAATATTTACAAAGAAAGTTTGCCTGAATATTTAATAAATATAAAAATGTAGTCTATAAGGAAACCACGAGAATCTAAGTATCTGTTTGCTGTGCCACCAAAATCAAGTACCAGGGAAGCAGAAATCTCCACGCAATTCATGTAACAAGGAGCGCATAAATCATAGAGAGTCTCGCTTATAAGGCGTTTGCGAGGCGCCTCAAATATCGCAAGGTTACAAGAAAATGATAAATGTATGAAACAGTATCATGAAAATAATTTAACAACTTTCCTCTCTTTTATAAGACTATCTATTATGCAATTTATTGAGGTTGTATTGTAAAGATTCGATAAAATCTCCTATTTCTGTAAGGCCACAAACTTAGCGGCCGAATAACCAAGTCTCATCTGCATCTGATCTGCTAAACATTGGTCTGATATTTTATAACATGATTTTCTACTAAACGTACCAATGAGCCTACCAGCTGGGCATCGAATTCGGATCTTTTGACACGAATTCCGGCTATCGTGACTTTTTTAATAATTTCAATATTAGTTTATTTGATGATTTATTATATAAACGAATATCTTCACGACATTTCCAATATAGGGTTAGACATAGGTCTACACAATTAAGTCCTTTCGACCCACATTCCAACGGAAAACTTTTTTTGGAACAATATGAGAGGACAATATGGTGAGCCCGTCGCCGTCATTATGTCCAAGCCAACAATATAATTTTGATGATTTTAATAGAAATATAAATAAATTAATAAATATCTTCACGCAATTCTCAATACAGGGGTAGACAGAGGTATGGAATCCATAGATTCCACCTAAGATATTTTGGCACAACGTGACAGGTGGTGAGCCCGTCGCCGTCATTATGTCCAAGCCAACGATATAATTCATGTATAAGTTTTGGAAAATCCATTGGTACGAGCCTGCCACCTGAGAATCGAACTCGGGTCTCTTGACTCGAAATTCCGACCATCCAACAACTCGGCTATCGTGACTTCACGATTATTGTAGTAGTTTAGTTAATAAGTTTTATAAAATATAAACATAATTTTCTTTCTGTAAGTAAAGTATTGGAAAAACATAATTTAAACATATTGGAAAAATAAATTAAATAGCATGTTCAAAATGCACGTATCCAACATATGTTAAAAAATAAGGGAGAATATTTACAAAGAAAGTTTGCCTGAATATTTAATAAATATAAAAATGTAGTCTATAAGGAAACCACGAGAATCTAAGTATCTGTTTGCTGTGCCACCAAAATCAAGTACCAGGGAAGCAGAAATCTCCACGCAATTCATGTAACAAGGAGCGCATAAATCATAGAGAGTCTCGCTTATAAGGCGTTTGCGAGGCGCCTCAAATATCGCAAGGTTACAAGAAAATGATAAATGTATGAAACAGTATCATGAAAATAATTTAACAACTTTCCTCTCTTTTATAAGACTATCTATTATGCAATTTATTGAGGTTGTATTGTAAAGATTCGATAAAATCTCCTATTTCTGTAAGGCCACAAACTTAGCGGCCGAATAACCAAGTCTCATCTGCATCTGATCTGCTAAACATTGGTCTGATATTTTATAACATGATTTTCTACTAAACGTACCAATGAGCCTACCAGCTGGGCATCGAATTCGGATCTTTTGACACGAATTCCGGCTATCGTGACTTTTTTAATAATTTCAATATTAGTTTATTTGATGATTTATTATATAAACGAATATCTTCACGACATTTCCAATATAGGGTTAGACATAGGTCTACACAATTAAGTCCTTTCGACCCACATTCCAACGGAAAACTTTTTTTGGAACAACATGTGAGGTGGTGAGCCCGTCGCCGTCATTATGTCCAAGCCAACAATATAATTTTATTAGATGACGATTTTAATAGAAATATAAATAAATTAATAAATATCTTCACGCAATTCTCAATACAGGGGTAGACAGAGGTATGGAATCCATAGATTCCACCTAAGGTATTTTTGGCACAACGTGACAGGTGGTGAGCCCGTCGCAGTCTCTATGACCAAGCCAACGATAAAAGTCGTACATAAGTTTTTAAATAACCCAATGGCACGAGCCTGCCACCTGAGAATCGAACTCGGGTCTCTTGACTCGAAATTCCGACCACCTAACCACTCGGTTATCGTGACTTCTATTTTATTAGATGATTTCATTAGATAATGATTATTAGAAATGTTATTATTTATATTTGCAATATTTAGTTAATAACTAAAAATAACAAATGACAGTCATATAAATCTACAACAGCAGATTGGGGAAGATACATAAAGGAAATTCCAATTTCTTTATTACCTCATTCCAATTCCGTCCGTGACGGCCATGTCAATATAAGAAACACAAGATAGATGTCGCCACTTCACATCTTCTGACTAATGAAAAGTGCTTTTGAAAGCCTTACCCTATTGCCCTTCGAATATCAACTCTGTGCCATAAAGCTTACAGGACAAAATCATATGTAACAAATGATTTCACGAAGCCGTTGAGTCGTATTTTGAAAACTGTAGATAACAACTATTGAGCTAAATTAAACCTAAACGCAATGCACTAATATATGTTGTTCGACGTATTATAATACGACTTGTGACTTTTCGAATACGGACTTCGTAGATTGTTTACATGGTAGTTTTTGTTTCTATTACTCTCATATACTTCTATATATACTTGTTTCAACAGTTTGAATACGTGACTGGACATTTTGATGATCTCCTCGTCAGGATAATGGCCGGTCCAATAACATTAGTCCGGATAGAGAACCGCTTTGATTGGATTATTGAAAGATAGACATTTCTTGATTTATGATCGCCTGGTACAGTACAGGTCAGCGAGGCTTAAAAAAGTAAGGATCTTCTAAACTTTTTTTTTAAATAAAACAAAATCGTTTTGATTGATAAAATTAAGTTTGGATAAAAATAATGGTTTTTATTCATAAATATTTATTTACAGAAAAAATTATGTTAATATTTACAATACTTATTAACTAAAAACTATTATAATCGTAGAACCCTACTCCTCGTGGCATGGTACCAAGAACGCTGGCTGCATTTCCACGCTGAATGGCTAGAAATCATCAGAAGCATCCTAAGACCAATTCCTCCTTGCTTCTACCGTCGCCTCCTGATCCTTCTTATCAGCCATTACAAGTTTCAGAAAAGGATACTTTAGAGGCAATTATGTCTTTCTCAAATGGCTCTGCCGGCGGCATTGACGGAATTACGCCTCAACATCTGAAAGATCTTGTAAGCGCGTCCGCCGGTGACGCCGGCCGAATTCTTTTGGGCGACATAACAAAATTAAGTAATTTTATGCTTTCTGGCAATGTAAATCCCAATTTTGTTAAAATCATATATAGAGCAAGGTTATGTGCCTTTAAAAAAAAGATAATGGTATCCGCCCTATAGCTGTTGGTTCCACTTTTAGACGTTTAATTTCTAAATTAGCATGTAGGCACATAACCTCCGATCTAAAGTCAAAATTTCAGCCTATTCAGTTAGGCTTCGGTAGCAGAGGAGGTTGTGAGGCAGCTGTACATTCAGTGCATACTTTTTTAACGAATTGTCAAACAGATGTTCTCTTGAAAGTTGACCTTAGGAATGCCTTTAACTCCCTCGACAGATCAACCCTGCTGAAGGAGGTTGCGAAACATACCCCGGAAATTTACCATTACGTTTGGCAATGTTACAGTCAAATCTCTAATTTATTTTATGAAAATCATTTAATTGACTCAGCCGTCGGAGTTCAGCAGGGTGATCCAGTGGGCCCAGTATTGTTTAGTTTGGGAATTAAACCGATTATTTCAAAGTTGAAATCCAAACTCAATGTTTGGTACCTAGATGACGGAACCCTAGGAGGAAAGCCAGATGACGTGCAAAATGACCTTCAAAAAATTATTCAAAATTTTAAAAACACTGGCCTTGAATTAAATAATACTAAATGTGAACTTTTCATTCCTGACCGTTTGTTTTCTCATAGACACAGTTTGTTTCAAAATTTTAACAATATATCTCCTGGCATTAAAGTAACTGAGGCGGATTCTCTTTACCTCCTTGGAGCGCCGTTATTTATAGAGAGTATGAAACCTCTTTTGAAAGTAAAATTTGATCAATTTTTAGAACATGTTAATAAAATATATATTCTAAATTCTCATATAGCGCTTACTATTTTAAAATATTGCGTTCTTGTTCCTAAATTTACTTATTTACTCCGCTCGAGTCCAGCATGGAAATGTTCTGATTTATTAAAACAAATTGACCTTAATCTCAAAATAGCTTTGGGAAAAATTCTAAATTTATCTTTAGTCTCATCTAGCTGGACTCAAGCTACTTTACCTGTTAGATTTGGAGGTATCGGTATAAGAGAGGTTTCAAATATTGCGCTGCCGGCTTTCCTTGCCTCCGTACACAGTGTTCATGATTTGTCACGTAAAATTCTTAAGAATGATTTGGACTTGACCTTTGCTATCGAGGCAAGAGAAGCATGGTTACGTCCCGGCGAGGATATTCCACTGGAACCTAACTCACAAAAACGGTGAGATATCCCGTTGGTTCAGAATGTGCAGAAATGCTTAACTGAACTGAACAATTTTCGCTGTGACAGAGACCGCGCCCGCTTTCTTGGTGTTTCGACAAAGGAATCCAGTTACTGTACACGTCGATGTCCTTGTGGCAGCGACGTCGACGAGTTAGGCCTCCACGGACTTTCATGCCAAAAAAGTGCCGGCAGACTGTCTCGTCACGGTTCCTTGAATGAGGTCATCCGAAGGGCTCTTGTTTCCATAAATATTCCATCGGTTTTAGAGCCTTGTGGAATATTTAGGGAGGATGGTAAGAGACCCGACGGCTTGACTTTAGTCCCTTGGGAGAGAGGCAAAGCTCTTGTGTGGGACGCAACTTGCGTCGATACATTAGCGGCCTCTCATATCAAGGGTACTTCGATAAGGGCCGGGGCGGCATCAGAGGCAGCTGAATCGGGTAAATGGCGTAAATATGAGTCTTTGAAAGGAGACTATATATTTGTTCCATTTGCCGTAGAGACAATCGGTCCCCGCGCGATGCAGTTTCTAAAGGAATTGTATCCGCGACTTATCGTTGCCGCTGGTGACAAGAGGGCTGGTTCTTTTCTCGCTCAACGGTTAAGCCTAGCCATTCAGCGTGGAAATGCAGCCAGCGTCCTTGGTACCATGCCACGAGGAGTAGGGCTCTTCGATTATAATAGTTTTTAGTTAATAAGTATTGTAAATATTAACAAAATAATGGTTGATAGAAATTAAATTATATTTTTTATCCGAAAAAATGTCTTCAGTGACTGGTAGGTCGAAAGGGCTTAATTATATATACCATTCGTCTACCCCAGTATTTGGAATGACGTGAAGATAGGTATGTATTTATGGATTTGACGACGATCCTGGAGTAATAATATAAATTACAATATAAATATGTGATTCAATATATAATACAAGATGGGATGACGACCGGCAAGATACCTGCATCCAGGTCACGCAGGACCGCTTTGTGCTGCAATCTTTGACTTGATGATGAATATAATATATATTATTTCCAAAGGTCCACCTGGTCTTCTCAACGTTGGTCTGGTATTTCCACCACACTGCTGTAGACATTTCCAGGGCTGTCCCTTAGTCGTCTCTTTTACTGACAGGGGTAATTTCTTATGAAGACATTACATGGTAGAAAGAAGCGTTTTCATTCCTAATGAGTTAGATGGGCTGCTATAAGGCCTGCATCTTACTATAAACTTGTAATACTTACTTACTAACGTACAGTAAAGGGGTAGGCAGAGAGAACAGATAGCCTAGTATCACGTTTCTTAGATCTTTCGCTTCTATCAAATTAATTATTTTCTTTGCACTATTTTCTATGCACGTCTCGGTATCCGATATAGTCACGAATAAGTCTCTATAGCCGAGTATAGTTTCTTGACTAGAAATTCCGACCACGCAATTTCTAGTCAAGAGACCCAAGTTCGATCCCCAAGTGGCAGGCTCGTACCAATGGGTTTTTCAAAAACTTATGTACGAATTATATCGTTGGCTTGGACATAAAGACGGCGACGGGCTCACCACCTGTCACGTTGTCCCGAAATTATCTTCGGTGGAAGGTGGGTCGAAGGGACTTAATTGTCTAGACTAGATCTCTGTCACCCCTGTATTGGACATTGCGTGAAGATATTTTTTAGCTTTTCGAGCGCTATTGACCCTCTTCCCTACTCAACTAATGATCTTATATAACAAATTCATCGCCTTCAATTTCGCATTCGCCGTGTAACATAGGATCTAAATTAAAATCCTTCCACATCTAAGCAATTGTAAATGTACGGTTAACATCGAGTGTCTGTCAGGTGCCGTAAGTCATAGTATGGTGCGGCAGTCAGTCGGACGGGGTCGGGGCGGGTTTAAGTACATTTCCTTCATTTCGGAATTCCCGCTCACAATCATTGTAGCAATTTTCCGGAGCATCCGTCCTGAGAGGCCGCGGGGCGGTAGTCTAGGAGGCGTGAAATAAAAATCTTACTCGGAAACAATTGACCAACTCTAAGGTTTAGCATAATAATAATAATAAATGCATATATAGATAGGGACAACATCATATACATTGCTCCGATCCCAGTGTAAGATGCTAAAGCACTTGAGGTATGGGAATCGGAAACAACGAAGGCACCACAAACGTCCGGACCTGAGAAAATGTAGAAAAACTGGTTTTTCTACATTGACACGACCAAGAATCGAACCCAGGACCTCGAGATGGCGACACCTTGAAAACCAGTGTTTACGCCACTCGTCCACGGAGGTCGTCTAAATCACTGTTAGGTAAGGTCTTGCCATAGTTATGGCAGCACAGCTATATCATTACGCGAAAAATAATCTTCACGCAATTCCCAATACAGAGGTAGGCATAGGTCTAGTCTAGACAATTAAGTCCCTTTGACCCACCTTCCACCGAAGATATTTTCGGGACAACGTGACAGGTGGTGAGCCCGTCGCCGCCTTTTATGTCCAAGCCAACGATATTAATTCGTACATAAGTTTTAGAAATACCAATTGGTACGGCCACTTGAGGATCGAACTCGGGTCTCTTGACTCGAAATTCCAACCACCCAACCACTCGGCTATCGTGACTTATATTACGCGAAAAATGAATGTCTGAAATATCAAATTCAGTTCTTCATGTAAGGTCTTGATTTGTAGCAATATTTTTTATGAAACCTGTCATAAAATATACTCGCTGTTATTCCTGGTTGTGCCTTCTAATCTCAATTTTAATTTCAGATGGATTAATAATGAATAAACCTTACCCGGGCAGAATTAAAATTAACTTTTATCTAAAACTTTTACTCTTTTCTAAAGTTATCCTGCCTCTCAAGCTGATTAAAGGTTGCATTTCAATAAAATCTGACGACCTCCGTGGACGAGTGGTGTACAAACAGTGGTTTTCATGGTATCGCCGATGCTGAGGTCCCGGGCTCGATTTGCGGACGGGTGTCCTTGTCAATGTCCTTGCTCTAAATTGTGTTTAGTCTGAGTTTTGTGGTACATTTGTTATTTCTGATTTCATAACACTTAATCTACTTACTTTGGGATTAGAGCAATGTCTATAATGTTGTCTCTTCCATGGCAATGCTCTTACCTCCAGGCTTTTTTTATACAAAAGGGAAAAGGGAGGCAAACGAGCAGGTGGCTAACATGATGGTAAGTGATTACCGCCGCCCATAAACACCCGCAATACCAGAGGCATAGCAGATGCATTGCCGGCCTTAGAGTCCCGCCCCCCAGAATTGGGGGAGGGGGGTGTGTGGGCCTCCGGTTACCTGCACTCACTAGACGATACGCAGACGTTTGTTAGACTTCTACTTCACGCCGGTATTCTGTGAGGTCGTGGTACTTCCCCAGTCGAGCCTATTCATGCAACAACAAAAGCTGATGTGTGGCTCTACCACTGTTGTGCCTCCGTGTTCCATTCGCATCATATAAATTTTTTTAATATCTTCTTTCTTTATGCCTCATCAATACGATAACTTCATCTACACCTTTATTAATGATTTTTAATGACTTTTAAAGCATGTATGCCATGCTTCGCTTTTTGTTATTAAATTATTGAAATATATAATAGAATACGTCTTATCTACGGAGTTCTTTCGCCTGTTTCTTCTCCGTTAGAGGCACCTCAATACGAAACGGTAGTAGATTTAAAAATTACTATCGATAAACGAATGTCCATTCTTGTGTCGATGAATAAATGATTTGATTTGATTTCAAGAATGTGTCAACAAATTGAAAATACTCGTGTATTTTGTCTAGCTCCTCAACTATACAAGGGTGGCAGAGACGGGTGGATTGCTATCGGGCGGGGGAGGGGGGCTGCAGTGACGTCGCTTGAGCGTGTGAAAATTACATTCCGAGAGCGCCTCGCATATCTATCACTTGCAAATTTAACTTTAGTTTCTGAACGCCATGCAATAGTGTGTGTGTGTAAATACCGTCAGCGAATAGCGTATACGTGTGCGAGAATTGTTTTCATATCTCACTGACACGTATTTTATTATTTCTTTTTGCTGCAAAGGTGTAGTAGGGGCATTAGTATTAATACTGGCAGCTTGCGTCACTTTTTTTTATGTAGTGTCAAAAAGGTCAAGTATTATATATGTGGAAGTTTGGTAATTTTTTTTTCTAAATAATTTGTGTTAGTTAATATTATTTGTGATTAGTTACTTAAAGGTAAAGTAAGGAAATTGGAATATTCCATAATCTCCACGCTTGGATATCAGGCATTTGACAAGTTACAGAAATTTATTAAGGGAAATCTTTATAGGACGGGTTATTATAATATAAATGAATATATTAATGACACCCGGGGTTACCCTGGGAATGAGGTGATCGCTTCCAAGCTATATCTAGAAAAAATTATACCTAAGTTTTGGTATTTTCTAAAAAAAATTTTGATCAAAAAAGAGGATACTTCGGAGTTTCTTCGCCTGTTTCTTTTCGGTTACAGTTGGTGAGCCTGTCGCCGTCTATATGTCTAAGCGAATGATAAATATCGTAGGTTCGCTACCACCTAGGTATCGAAGCCGGGTCTCATCTCTTGAAATTCGATCACATATTTTCAATGTGAGTAAATTAGGGATTGAAGGATCGTATAGAAAGTTTGCCACTATTAAAGGTGAAGTTTAATATAAACATTTAAAATAAGTTAACGACACTATGGCAAAAAAAAACTGTGTGTATGCTGTACTATCCGCACGAAGCCGGGGCGAGTCGCTAGTGACTGCATAATGCATGCATAGTGCTTGCGTCCACTGCCTTAATATTATTTTGTACATAGCTCCATAAACACATACATATATATGTATGTTGACAATCAGAAAGACATTAAGTACAGCCCGTACGCCGCAGATACTAGCTCTGCACTAGTTCTAGACTACAAATATTATTAAGGCCAATATTTGCTATGAAATGTGATAAAATTTGATATCAAATATTCACCGACAATTTTTTTATAAAGAAATACTATCGCATCTTGCATTCGATACTCTGTCGAAGACCAGAAATGATCGGGGCGGCCGCGTGCTGTTAGAACTACAAAGGCTGTCAATGCTGTTAAAGCCAGAATTCCTCGAAACCCCAATAGGAAGAAAAAATCTTTTCGCGAGAAATGCAGATTCCCGCTTGGACTCTGTCGCGTATTATAAAACAAGACCTGAAGCTTGGTGGTTATCGTCGATATACAGGACATGCTCTAAATCAATCTTTACAATTAAAGAGCTTGGATCGATCAAAACGCCTTCTGTGACACCGACACACAGGTGAAAGGCACAGAAATAACCTCTTTGCCGATCCAAAAAAAACTATGCAATTTTATTGATTTTTAAAGCATATTTATGCTGAACTTTTATGTCATTAAATGAAAGAGAAAAAAGTATTTCAAATTTCAACTGACACGGGCGGGATTCCATCTCGCGACCTGCGCCTATCCGTGGCAACGCTCTTACCTCCGAGCAACGCTCTTATCTCGGGATTGGCGGTAACAGCGTTGCTCCGTTGCCCGTGTAAGTTGAAATTTTAAAAACTTTTTTCTCTTTAATTTAATCACATAAAACTTACACTATTGAAGAATATCAAATAACAATAAACAATAAGAAAAACGATAAAGTGTACGGTCACAGTTCTAAAAAAAGCTGCTCCATTGGTCGGAAATATACAACGTGGTCATCATCCTGCGTCAGTGATGGTTTGGTGGGGCGTGTCTTATCAAAGAGTCACAAAACCAAATTTTTGTGAAAAAGAAGTGAAAAATTTAGCCAAAGCGTATCAAGATACAGCCTTGGATCATGTTGTTTAACTTCTCAACAATATACTCTCTGAAAATCTACCGTGGACTTTCCAGCAGGACTCTGCACCTGATCACAAGGCACGAACTACTCAAGCCTGGCTAAGGACCGACGTTCCGGAATTTATAAGAGCTGAAGACCCACATATAGCCCAGAACTCAACCCTTTAGACTTTTTTTTATAGAAAAGGGAGGCAAACGAGCAGGTGGCTCACGTGATGGTAAGTGATTACCGCCGCCCATGAAGATCCGCAATACCAGAGGCATAGCAGATGCGTTGCCTCCCTTAGAGTGCCCCCCCCCCACCCCAGAATAGGGTGTGTGGGCCTCCGGTTACCTGCACTCACCAGACGAAAGGCAGAAGTTTGTTAGACTTCTACTTCGCGCGGTATTCTGTGAGGTCGTGGTACTTCCCCGGTCGAGTCGGCCCACTCATGCAAGAACAAAAGCTGATGCGTGGTTCTACCACTGTTGAAACTGTAGACTTCAATTAATGGTCAGTTTTAGAGGACATGGCCTGCTCTAAACGACACTGTGACATTAATTCTCTTAAAAAATCTTTGGAGCGAGCAGTGGCAAAATTTCCCTCGGAAATAGTGCGTAAATCCAAAGGTTCGTGGCCAAATAGACTAAAGGTCTGAACAAAAAGTCTTTGGAATAGAACATTTTTTTACTTTTTGTTGATAATAATTAATCTGTAGGTATAAATTTTAATAATATTACATTACTGTATTTGAAAAAATGCATTTACATTTGTGAAAGAACTTATGGCCGGACTTGGTACTCAGATAAATACTCATATAAACGTTACCATCGATGACTCCAGTACAAACATTAAAACTTAGCTGTGAAGGCAGGTTATGTAAAATATATCTAGATTATAAAGTCCTCTCGACCCACCTGTCACCGAATACTTTTTAGGGATAATTTGATAGGTGGTGAGGCTGTCGCCGACCTTATTGGACGTATACCATATTATCGTACATAAGTTTCTAAAAAACCCATTGGTATAAGCCTACCACCTGGGAATGGAACTCCGGTCTCTTGAACTCCCAACTACGCTGCTATTGAAGGCAGGGTCACTACCAATAAAACTTTCCGGTCGAGTACAGTTGGATACCAATAAATTCTTTTTAATCAGAATAAAAGCAAAAGCAAACACGAGATAAGTCCAAACTGTAGCTTTTCTAAAACGGCCAAGCCAGCTCATACATTATTAAGCGCAACTCCGTCTAAACCCGCGCAACACGGATATATCCGGCGAACCCGACCGGGTTGCAATCCGTAACATTAAATATTGACAGGGTTTTTTAAAGCTCTCTAAGCGACACAATCGCTTTACGACGTGAACCGCGTTTTGAATTTTTAATGTCGCTTCACACGAATTCACTGTCAGTGGTACAAATCAGCTTCATTGGAATGTGATCGGTTAGTTATGTTTTTTTAAATGGCAATTCGTTTTTTTTTTTTTTTTTTTTTTTAATAAAAGTTAATTCCTTTTGTCTAAATATGAATATGCTTTCGTTTCTCGTTTGACCTTTTTATTAATCAATTACCGTTTTGTAATGAGGTGCCTATAAGAGAGAAGAAACAGACAAAGAAAAAATGCCATCGTGTCAATATCAGGCAAATTATTGACACCTTAAAAAGTAACATTATTGCAATTTTCGTAGGAGTGTATAATAAAAAAAAACATAACCTATGTTACCCGTTAATCACAATAGCAGAGTGGTTGGGTGATCGTAATTCGAGTCTAGAGATCTGAGTTCGATCCCCAAGGCTTGTACCTTTTTTTCAAAAACTTATGTATGATTGATCATTGGCCTGGACATACACACGCGACGGGCTCATCACCTGTCACGTTGTTCTAAAAAATGTCTTAGGTTGAAGATAAGTCGAAAAGACGTAATCGTCTAGACCTCTGTCTACATCCTGTATTGGGAACGACCTGAAGGTATTTATTATTTTTAATTAATAGCCAAAGAAACTCGGCATATGTCTTCTTTTTTAGTTAATATTTATATTTTTATAATTATACAGTATTAATAAAATAAAAAGAATATTATTCATAATCACTAATTATTTGATAAAATTTACGTAATATACAATATATTTTTAAATTACCGTAATGTCTTAAAAAATCAATAACTGTGTAAAAACTCTCCTCGTTCAGAAACGAGTATATTATTTTTTAACTTATTTAAATTATTGAGGTTTCTTATGTGATCTGACAATTTGTCATGTATTTAAACACATATTGGGTAACAATTATTTGAGTGCTGAGGACTTGTTTTTTGGTGTCACAAGTTTACTTTTATGAGGAATTTTAAAATCATAAAAATTACTGAATGTTGTTAAGTTGTTGTTACACATTTTTTTTAGAAAAAGCTTGGTATTTCATTAATTTCTTAATTTCATTCCTGTAACCTCATTGGAATTAATATCGTATAAATAACGTAATATCATATAAACAATATTATAACTGTAAAAAAATAAATAACTAAAAATCTTCACGCAATTCCCAATAAAGGGGTAGGACAGAGGTCTAGTCTAGAGGTTGATGAATGTAAATATTTTTACTCGAGTCATGGATGTTTATTCGTAGTTATAAATACGTATCTATTTAAATATAATGTATCGCCTTGTACACTAAGATACACTAAGATACCGACAGGCTAACCACTTACCACGTTGCCCCAAATACACTTCGGTGAAATTCGGAGCTAAAGGACTTAATTGTCTAGAACTCTGACCAAGTACCAAGTTCTTCAAGTATTTCCAAATACAGGGTATTTGGAAATACTTGAAGAAATAATGATAAAATAAATAATAAATACGAATCTCTGATCATAAAGAAAGTAGCTAAAGCACGCGTGTTATGGAATCGGATACAACGAAAGCATCCGAAGCATAAAGACCCGAAAATAATGAAGAAAAATGTTTTCTCTACTGACCCGCCGGGTAATGGAACCCGGGAAATCAGAGCTGGCGATACCATGAAAACCTGCGTATCCGCCTCTCGTGAACGGAGGTCTAAATGCGAAGCTTTCTCACCTTCGTGATTTATCATTAATTGCCCAACAAAAAACACATTGGTAGGAATGGCTTAGCTTGCAAAAAATCATAAAAATATATATTATATCTTTAATAAGTCAGGTCACGATAGCCGAGTGGATAGGTGGTCGAAGTTCGAGTCAAGTTCGATCCCCAGGTGGTAAGCTCGTACCAATGGGTTTTTCAAAAACTTATGTACGAACTACATCGTTGGCTTGGACATTAAGACGGCGACGGGCTCATCACCTGTCACGTTGTCCCAAAAATATCTTCGGTGGAAGGTGGGTCGAAGGGACTTAATTGTCTAGACTAGTCCTCTGTCTACCCCTGTATTAGGAATTGCGTGAGGATATTTTTTTGGTTAATAGTCCTCTCCAGGTCAGGTAGGGTAGTTTCCTCTCCCTTCTAGGTCCTCCCGTAAGGTGATTTGTTGCAGTCATTACGGATTGGCGATCGCAGTACCAGACACCTCGCACCTTAGACACTGTTGTGTCTGTTCAGACTAAGTTACAAACTCAGTCAGTTCTTACAAGGTCTCTTATAGATTACCGATCTCTTTAATTTAGTCGAGGTACTAATGTAGTAAGTAGTAATAATATCGTTATGGCAACCTTTTGCTGCCACTTTCTTTCATATATAATACATATATTGTTATCATATATGACAAAAAACTGACAAACGCAGCATAAAATGGATGGATAGACCTTATCAATATTGTGGGAGTTCCCTAGATGCAGACAGCACAGGGCCGCTCTATGTGGCAATCGTTAGAGGCCTATCGTCAGCAGTGGCCTTTGGTATGATGATGATAATAACAAGGAAGCCTAGTGGTTAAAGCGCTCTGGTCAAAGTGGTCTGGAAAACAATGATAAAATAAATTATTTTGAAATGTGCGTAATCCGCTAACTTGCTCTGCTCATGCTGTGCTCTTATCAAACATTCCTCTACTCTTAACTCTCTTAAGTATATTTAAAGGGAGACCTTAGCCCAGCAGTGGGGACTTGGTATTTACTTTTCTTATTGACCATATTACAAAGAAATAAGGTTATAATATTAAGGTTATATTATAATTATTAATTTTAATGTGTTAAATAGCATTTTTTTTGTTAATTTTTAACAATTATTTGCTCTCGACAAATAAAATAGAGATTAATAAAAAAGTAACAGTCACTTTAAATTATCTTTTTGCTTACATGCGTAGATGTTTATAAAATTGGTACAGGTAGCGACATCTAGTATCTAGTAGCATAACTAACTACACGTGGCATTGCCGAACACAGTTGAAAGTACTCCATTATCATGTGGTGTAAACATAGGTTTTCTAGGTGTCGCCAGTTCCGAGGTACCGGATTCGATTCTCGGAGACATCGAAGTAAAAAATATTTTGTGTCTTGGCGTTTCCGGTACCTTTATTGTTTCCGATTCTGTTACATATGCTTTAGCTACTTATTTTAGGATAGAAAAAATGTATGTGATGTTGTCCATATCTACTTTTATTTAAAGTACTTCAATAATGTAAAACAAATTAACATGCCTATATTAAACAAATAATAAATACATACATACATAGATGCAATGGGAAAACATCTCATACATTACTCTGATCCTAAAGTAAGTATTTTTTGTACTGATAGCTTAGACACCAAGACGATAAGTTTTTGACCCAGGCTAGCCAAATGGTTGGGTGGACGGAATTTCGAGTCAGGAAACCCGAGTTCGATCCCCAGGTGGCAGGCTCGTATCAATGGGTTTAAAAAAAATATGCATGAATTATATCGTTGGCTTGGACCTAAAGGCGGCGGCGGGCTCACCACCTGTCACGTTGTCCCGAATATATCTTTGGTGGAAGGTGTGTCAAAGGGACTTAATTGTCTAGACTAAACAATAATTATATTGACTACACCTGTATTGGGAATTGCGTGAAGATATTTTTTATAAAGACCCAGGACCTAAGAACAGACATTCATATGTAAGATATGTAAGCATACTCTGTTCCCTCTTCACAATTTTAAATGATCCATAAGCTCTCGAATACATGAATTCTTGGTTTCAATTCCTAGGAGATTCTCACCACTGTTTTCTTTGTTCATCTGATAATTTGCTCACACTTTTTCACCGGACTGGTTTCTTATTCAATTCCTTCACCCTCAAAGTTAGGACTCAAGAACGTAATTCCTCTTATAAGCAATGCAGCACAAGCAAAGCACTCTTAAAAGCAGTGTAACAAATTAATTTTTAATAATTAAGTCCGGGTTTACTTTAGATATTTGTTGCAAAAGTAAATTGTTACATTATCATTTCTCTGTCTAATCTAATAGTTGACAGGAGAGACTGCATTCAGGCATTAAGTTCGCCAAAATATAAATGAAAACGTATTCATTACACAAATATTGGCCCCTGTGGGATTCAAATCTGGGCCATCGGATCGTTAGGACGTAAAACAGTATTATTATTCTGTTTCACGTGCAGTTGTCTTCTGTTTGATATCTCTTACTGCTATTGCTGCTCCTTTAAGGAGAGGCCTATGTGCTACAGCCCTATAATAGACATAAAATATAAATTCACGATAGCCGAGTGGTTGGGTGGTCGGAATTTCGAGTCAAGAGACCCGAGTTCGATCCCCAGGTAAGTACGAATTATATCGTTGGCTTGGACATAAAGACGGCGACGGGCTCACCACCTGTCACGTTGTCCCGAAAATATCTTCGGTGGAAGGTGGGTCGGTAATTGTCTAGACTAGACCTCTGTCTACCCCTGTATTGGGAATTGCGTGAATATATTTATTATTTATTTATTTATGATTTTCAGTTTTAATACTCGTAATTCTCAATGTAGAAAAACCACTTTCAGTACATTTTCTCGGTTCAGGGTGTTTGCGGTGCCTTCGTTGTTTCCGATTCCCATTCCTCAAGTGCTTTAGCTTCTTACATTGGGATCCGAGAAATGTATGTGATGTTGTCCCTATCAATATATGTATTTATTAATATTATTATTTTTTAATATTTTTAAAATTAAAGGTGTCGGAATTAATGTCTTATGTCTTATAACCATAATAAGACACGACACTCATACCTATTTCTGTCGTTAAAAAACTGTTGTGTGCGGATTTGAAGGGTACAAGGCATTTCATCTTAGTAGTCGAGGAAATGAAAAAATCTACAACATTCTTCGTTTATAGTTGAAGTATAACCATCTTATAGGCTGTAATAAAAGAGGCATTTTAATTGAGAAGAGGGAAAGAGACGTGTAGTTCTTTCTATAGCTTTGAAAGAAAGAAAGAAATACATATTTATGACGAAAACTTATAAACTTGAATTATAATAGCAACATAAAAAACTAAAAAACTAAAGGTAAAGAAAATAACATGAAAATAAGTAAACATTTGTCATCATAAGTCGGAGGACTTTAAAGAAAGAAAGAAACATTTATTGCATTTATACACCACACCGGGATTAAACATTAGGAACTTCTTAAGTTATAGTATATATTTGAAAACAGAAACAAATAATTCTAAAAGAAAATTGCCATTTCAGATGCATCTCTTCTCTAGGGGACTATTGGAAGATATTTCGGTATAGGAATAAGTTTGCCCTTGTACAAATAATTTAATTATTCTATCATTTTATTGTATATACAAAAGTAAATAAAAAAAATAGTTCTTGTGAAACACACACATACGTACCATATGTATTCGTAGGCGTTGTTGTCCTCTTTGATATCCTCCGTGGACGAGTGCCATACACACCGGTTTTCAAGTCGCCTGCTCTGAGATCCCGAGTTAGATTTTTCTACCTTTTCTCAAGTCTATGTGTTTGTGGTGCCTTTGTTGTTTCCGACTACATTTCATAAATTTTTTAGTTACTTACTTTGGGACCAGACCAATGTTTGTAATGTTATCCCTGTCTATTTGTTATGTCTGTGTATTTACTACTTATTTATTTATTATACTCTTTATACATACAGTCACGATAGCCGAGTGGTTGGATGGTCGGAATTTCGAGTCGAGAGACCCGAGTTTGATCCCCAGGTAGCAGGCTCGTAGCAATGGGTTTTGTCAAAAAAAACTTATGTACGAAATATAATAAATAAATAAGTAGCAAATACACATACTATTTGCTACTTATTTATTTATTATATTTCTATATACATGAAACGCCCAGGATCGTAAAATGATCCCCAGCATTATACAAACAGACAGCCCAGCAGTGTGAGGATCGAGGACCACTTCGGTTAGATGAAAGCTCGCCGCCTCCCGCCGTATTGTACATTGTAGGCAAATGCGCCCATTCAGATGGACGGACGAATCTGCATGTGGTTTATATACGCACCTGTATCGGTGGAATGTCCGCAGGTTTGAATCGTTATCGTTTGATTTATGTGTTATTGACGACCTCCGTGGACGAGCGTACACGCTGATTTTCATGGTGAAGCCTGCTGTGAAGTCCCGGGTTCGATTCCCAGTCGGTTGTCTGCCGTATATCGCTGGCTTGGACGTAAAGATGGTGTAGGGCTCACTACCAGTCCGCGTTATTCCGAAAATGTCTCGGTGGAAGGTTGGTCGAAAGTAATTAATTCTCTAGACATCTGTCTACGTTTATATTGGGAATAGCGTGAAAGAAATATCAGCAGACCAGTGACGGTGAGCAGCATGTTCGTTCGAGCATCTGATACAGCGATCGTCAAACCGCTTGGCAAGCGTAGCGATTAGGACTATCCCTCCCATCCGGGAGAGGCCTACGTTCTGCAGTGGACAGGCAGTCACGATAATATAAATACGCTTTAGTGAGAATACACAAAATACATTTATCCTAACACATTTCATCTCTGCAACACCCATTACCCGTCGCGATTATTGTAAATCATTCTTGTGCCCTACAGACGAATCCTAAAAAAATACAGAAGCTTAAAACAGTAGTACAGAACATATAATAAAAACAAACCGTAGCCAATAAAAACAAAAGTGAACTTGTCATTATCTTTCAAAACTTAAAGATGTCTAAAATCACCTATGGCATAACATCTAACAGTTTTTTTTTATCTGTGGAAACGCAATATGGCGTTCGGTAATTATGAATTCACCTCGGGCCGTCCTTATAATTACAAGTTTAATTTCCAAAGCACACCTTCGGGCAATAACAAAACGGAATGTTATCATTTGTAGTGGAGTATTTAATATTTTTTTAATGATTCGGTATTTAAACGCAGCTGCGAAATGTTTTAATTGCACAGAACACATTGTTACAGATTATAATTAATAGAAGGAAAAAAAATAACAAAAGCAATCTAAAAATTTGGCACCGCGTTAACAGTTTGACACTTGGCCCATCATACTGTGAGGATAAAATTTAAAAGAAACATTGACAGGTCAGTAACTCTAGTCAAATCAAAGTAAAAGTTAAAATTTATTATAATAATGTTAGCTCTCTGCACTGCATTAATCCTCGACCTCTGGTGTCTACAAAGTACCAGCGTTATGGACATGTCTACGAATTATACTGAATGGCCGCATTGTATTCTACTTTATTCTGTTCGGTTCTGTTCTATTCTCTTCTGTTCTGTTCTATTATATTATATTATTTTCTAATCTATTCTAATCTTTATTTCTTGAACAAGGTTATTCGTTATCCTAGCTTTAAACTATAGTAATTATCATCCGCTCTGAAAAGATGCCTGTCCTGAAATTTTATTACATAATCAAGTGAACCTTAATTCTGCCTAGCGTATTACTAATATATAGTTGTCATACATTGTCGTATGCTATTCAGGTGTATTCAATCTTCGCGAGGTTGTCGTAAAAGGCAGCAAAGAGAAGAGTCTTAAATTCCGCCTTCCGGCAATTATCCGGCATATTATATAAATAACCATGTGGAAAAATGACTGATCAAAATTGAGAGGACCAGGCAGCAGTGTCAAAGGCAATCTAATCGCCAATTGTGGCCATTATAGTGAAACCTAGAACAACGAACCTAATTTTGGAAGTAATAGTGGAAGAAACTAAATTTAAAGGATTGTTTCCTTTTTTTCGTATTAAAGCGTTTTCCAATATTGGGGTAACAGAGGAGAGAGAGAGAGAGGAAGGTACAAGGTATCTGGTAATTCAACCGCCAATCCGATTACAAACAAGTAGACCTATGTTCTGTAATGGAATTTTGCAGTCCGTTAAGTAGTAAAAATGTAAAACAATTTACATACATAGATACCTAGATATACGGATACGAAAACAAATACATAGATAGATAGGGACAACATCACATACATTGCTCTGATCTCAAAGTACGCTGCTTAAGCTCTTGTAATATGGAATTAGAAACAACGAAAATACAACAAACACTCAGGCCCGATTTTGAAAAATATTTTTTCCACATTGACCCGTCCGGGAAAAGAATCCGGGACCTCAGAGGTGGCGACGTCTTAAAAACGAGTGTGTACGCAACGAGTGGCTCCAAATTGAGAAAATTAAAATTGATATATTACTTCTTACTTATTTCATTACTTCCTCTTGTCTATAGTCTACTGCATGACGTAACAATATAAAGGGTTGTGTATACAGTAATCATGTCGAATATACAGAGCCGTTGTAGCTGAATGGTTAGGGCGCTAACTCTTGTATACTAATGTTCAAAGTTCTAAACTCGGTACGATATAAAGGTGTGCGAAGAACAATCAAAGGTATTGATTAGTGCTAATAAGCGTTAGTAAATTATTTTTTAATTTATTTTCAGGACTTACACGTCCTGAAATCTGATGGTACCCTCCTCTCATTGTCCGTGACGAATAGTTTAAAGAAGGCTCTACTTTATAGCCTAAATAATTTGACATTATTTTCAGTTTTGAAGGAATATTTATTAGTCGGACCGAGGCAGAATAAACTGTACTTTCCAACACTATTGTAATACAGTCAAATAAAGTTATTTCTTCTACAGCGATATTAGACAAATAAAAATTACCTCTAACACAACATTAACCCGTACAACCTCTAGCACTATTAACTTAAATACATTAAGAGATGAAACATATTAAAACTCTTCATTAATGTTCCATTAGCTCAAAACTTTAGCGCGCTTCGTGAAACATGTAAAAAAAGAAAAGAGTTTTAATTACTAAAAACGGTGTAGGTTCGTCGACCGCAAGAACAAAAGCCTTCCGCGACCCGTCGAACCCCTCGCGCGATCGTGATAGCCTATGTAACTCATTATATCCGATTTAATTTTATATTTCCAAGCGTCCATTAGGCCTCCATTCACAAGGCATCAAGTCAGGTCAGCCCGTGCCCGTGTGTGCATAAAAAAAATAAAAAAAGGCGCGCTTGTCGAGGTTACTACGCTTGTCTGTGGTTAACATCACTCGATCCTCTTCTAACTCTATATTAGTCATCGTCTCTCTCTTTCGACCAGCCATAATAAAACATAATTGGTTTTAAATGGATAGGATTGGCGATGGGGAGAATAATAACCGAAGAAGCAATTTACAGAAGAGCGTACACTTATTAAAGGTTCCCTTTTTCAAAAATTACTCTATGCATATTTATAAGTCTTCCTTTTTGGTGACCATAAACGAATGCTTAATTTTCTTTGGACGTCAATGGCTACGACTGGCAGTAATGAAAATGAATACGTGTTTATATCTATGTTAAATGTTTAAATGGACGTAAGAATTTCACGCAACGGTGATTTTAATTTAGGGTTACTGTTTTATCATAAATTTTAACTTTTAACTAATTGTAATTTACAAATAGAATTATGTTAAATTAATAAATAACCTTAAATGCAAGTAGAACTACAGTTATTACAATGATAGACTAGTTTCAGAAGGAACTAGTGCTTTAGGTTTAATACCCGGTACATGATCAGTAAAAGATTTAAGAGCAATTTTTAGTACTAAATTAGTGACGAGCTCGGTGATGTAAATTATTCCTTAAGTAGGCTGCATGTTTGAAAAATAATAAAAATAACATTACGTGTTTTCTTGTATTTACGCGAATACTACACATTTTTAAATAAAACGATTTTCGATTTTATCGCGTTTTTAATTAGTTTTTACAAACTATTTTTATTGTTTGTAAAAACTAATTAAAAACGCGCCAAATTCCGAAAATCGTTTTATTTAAAAATTACGTGTTTTCTTTTACTTAGGCTTCTCCTATACGGGAGCTAGCTATAATCGGCACCTTGGGTTAGAAGATTGGCGATCACAGTACCTTCTACGCCGCTGCCCATCACTATTCTGCTGATTCTTAGTGTAGTATCTAGAAATGATTATGATATGACATCTCTCAGTAACCAATGATATTATGAAGGTCGCCGTCGCCAGCTTCTAACAGTTATAAATAAAATATAAATATAAAATAAAATATATATATTTGAATGTCGCCGTCGCCAGCTTCTAACAGTTATAAATAAAATATAAATATATCTTCACGCAATTCCCAATACAGGGGTAGATAGAGGTCAAGTCTAGACAATTAAGTCCTTTTGACCCACCTTCCACCGAAGATATTTTCGGGACAACGTGACAGGTAGTGAGCCCGTCGCCGATCTAACAGTTCACTGATATAATCTTCATCTGTAGATGAATTGATGATAATAGTACATAATGATTTGCGACTTAGGCCACTGTCTAGCTTCGATCTGTTTAATTTTCTTCTAGTTCTCGAGTTAGTTACTCCACTACTAATTGGTAGCTATTGTGATTGTCGATTTGCTATATTCATAATCGTTATCATTACCCGTAGCTTTTCACATAATCGCCATTTAACCAACCTACAGAAAAGTTGATCAACGCCAATTCTTACAAGAACTTGAGACTACTCTGTGTACATATACACAAATAAAATTTTACATTGTTTTTTTAACCTTCACTCGAGTTCCTATACGTAGAGGATTGGCTATATTCGCTATGCTTGGCATGCTAATTGGCGATCGTAGTACCTACCAGTTAAGGGTCTACTTTGTCTGCTATTTTTCGAAATGGTTATGCCGCATTTCCCGATACCGGGGTAGCCAGATGTCTAGACAAAAGGCGGAAACTAAACCATTAAAAAATCAGGGGAAGCTTTTTCAAAGATAAGGATAGCAACAGTATCTACAGTTTAACTGAAAGCAATAATAAAGAGGACAAAAAACAGAAAAAGGAGGGATATATTATACTCACACTGATTCAACTCGGTAAGTTGCCAGCTCTGTGGTCCCGGGTTAGATTTCCGGACCGTTCAATATAGAATACTACTTTTTCTATATTGTCTCGCGTCTGGGTGTTTGTGGTACTTCCGTTGTTTCTGATATTAAAACACAACTACTTTAGCTACTTTAAGATTAGAGCAATGTATGTGATGTTGTCTCTATCTATGTATGAATCTCTGTATGTATTTTAATTTCTTGAACAATAAATAGAATCTATAATGCACATCATTTAATACGTCCCGTAATTACTTTCCACAAAGAAAGGCGCGTTTTAATTATAATTCTGTTTCTGAGAACTTAATAGATGATTTAATAAGAGTTAAAAACTTTTTGTCCAGAAATGTGCAACTTGTAAATAGTCTAAATTTTTATATATTATAAGGTACTCGTCCGCCTATTACATCAACAAACCAAATAAAATAACGATAATGGTTTTTAAAGTTAACAATTACACGCTTGGCTCTGTAAAACGTAGTGGTTATATACTCTTTATACTATATACCGTACAACTTCCAAACGCTAACCCTTCTATTAGGATTCAGCGAATGTCAATTTATTTTTTTAAATTAAAAAAAATGTTTAAGCCTAAAAACATTCAGCCAGAACTGCCTTTTAAAAAAAACATCCCCGCTTGCTCTCGACTCCTAAAGACCTCACTCAATCAGAAATGCGCCGATCAAAATGCAAATGTAAGAACATTTTAGTCGTTTTGCGGCCGCGGGACGAGGCCACCATAAACCGCCAACAAATTATACATCGGTTTTATTTTTAATTGCTACGAACGAGCCACTGTCTTTGCCCGCGGCCTACTGACTAGTGTTACCATTATTATATTTCCTAAAAACACTTTTTTACTACAATTAACCACCATTAAAATATAATATAACAAATTCATGATAGCTGAGTGGAGGGGTGTATGGAATTCGAGTCCGATCCCCAAGGCTCTTGTGAATGGGTTTTTTCAAAACATATGTACGATTTATATCGTTGGCTTAGACATAAAGACAACAACGTGCTCACCACTTGTCATTTTATCCCAAAAAATATCTTTGGTGGAAGATGGGTCGAAACCCATAAAATTAAGGAATATCCACAAATTGTTTTTCCAGTCTAGTATTTAAATTTCAAGATTTTAACTTTAATAATTTAGACTCTGTGATGACGAATCGGTCTATTACTCAGAATGTATCTTTGTTACATATTTAACGTATTGCATCGAGAGGCAAAAGCAAATGATAATTCAGGCAATGAAAAAAAGAAAAAGATGATTCTTAAATTTCGTTAAGAAGACCATAAACTACTGGGAACTTTTTGTTACTAAGCATTTATTTATTTAAGGATCGCGATCACAATCGAAGTTCACAATGTTAAGTATTTTAAAATTCCTGTTCCAAAGTTATGAGTTAATTATAAATCGGGTTACAGGCAATCACAGCTGTTACAATAATACACGCAAAAAAATATCATCACGCCATGCCCAAATATATGGGTCTAGACAATTGAGTCCCTTTGACCCACCTTCCATATCTTTGCGTCAACGTTACAGGTAGTGAGGCTGTCGCCGTCTTTATGTCCAAGCCAACGATATTAATCGTACATAAGTTTTTTGAAATAAACCCATTGGTACGAGACTGACATCTGGGGATCGAACTCGGGTCTCTTGATTCGAATTTCGATCACCCAACCAATCGTGGCATCGTTGCAAAGTACATAAAAAAGGAAACAAAGATATAAAAATAGAGTTTGTTAAGTTATAAAGTGCTTTTACTATGAGACTTCGATAGCGGTTAGTAATATTTCTTTATTAAATTATAGAAGATATTCTTCAAAAAAAGTCACGATAGCCGAGTTGTTGGGTGGTCGGAATTTCGAGTCGAGAGACCCGAGTTCGATCCCCAGGTGGCAGTACCAATGAGTTTTTCAAAAACTTATGTACGAATTTCATCGTTGGCTTGGACGTAAAGGCGGCGACGGGCTCACCACCTGTCACGTTGTCCCGAAAATATCTTCAGTGGAAGGTGGGTCAAAGGGACTTAATTGTCTAGACTTGACCTCTGTCTACCCCTGTATTGGGAATTGCGTGAAGATAAGATATTCTTCATCCAAATATAAAAATATCTCAGGCCATTTCTTTATTTTTTGTTTATTGAATCAGCGATTTCTTTCCATGATGTAACGGCGTATGAATATTGCCACCCCATTTCTTCCCGTGGGTGTCGTAAGAGGCGATTAATGGAGAAGCATTGAACATCCTCACGGCAACCAACGGATGCGGGGATGATGATCTCTTGCCAAGCTTCTTTCTCTTTCGATTACTGAAATTCCTGCTTATAAAAGAGGCTTATGTCCTGCAGTGGACATTAATAGACCGTTAATGTCTAGTTAAGGTCATAATGTCTAGAAATGAAAGATTTAAGAAAGAGTCCGTGACTTCCTTTATACCGGTGGCGAAAACTGAAGCTCTTGCCACTGAGCCAACGTGTTTCACACAAATCAGTAGAAGTTTAAATATCTTTCGTAAGCTCCTAACGTTATGCATCTAAAGACTCTTATACAAGACTCGAATCTATGTGAATACTTTATAGTTGTAAAGACGTCGATGTCAACATATTGTATTTTTTTTTATTTTTAATGTTTGTAAACCATGCTGGGTTTTTATTATATAATGAATGAAAAACAGATTTTTAATAGAAATAGAAATTTTATTTTATTTTTTAATTAATTTATTTATTTGCCTATTAACAGGTTTAAGAAAAGCATTAAAGAAAATTGAATTTTAATGCAATGCAATTTCACCAAGTGAAAACAATCGCAAGTATAAATTATCATTAAAGAAAAGTTATGTATAAAAAAAGTTTATTATGCGTTACAAATGAATACGTTAATAATAGTAACCCCTGAACTTGATTTGAGCGCTCCCAAGCTATTTCTAATTATTTTCTGAGGATGCCTACGGAGTTTCTTTCGCTGGTTTCTTCTCCGTTAAGCCTTATTATTAAATCGGTGGTGGACAAAAAATTACAATCTTCCTTCGATTTTAATGTTTTGTAAATTATTTATGCATATTACCTATATCGATGACTTAATGATTTAATTTAATAAAACCACTTAAGCTACATCTATCTTCCAAATTTTGCAACCGTTGTGTTAGTGATAATTTTAAAATGATTGCAAGCTCTTGTGACTTTTGACTGGGTTTTACTTCACTGGCAGGCTAAATCGCTTAGGTACACGCCTTTTATTTCACCTGTTGACATTAATAAATGACAACATCTTCAAAGTAGTAAAAAATCTAATTTCTATTTTGTGGCATAGGAACATAAACTTTTATTATTATATTACATAATCATGTTTAATCTTGTGTTCCTATGTCAAAAATAAAAGATTTTTACTTTATATAAAAAATAATGTTTTTGTTTATATTTTTAACATACTTTTTTCTCCTTTTCAAAAGAAGTAAACAATGTTCCTGTGACAGAAAATTACCGGTATAAACTAAGATAATAAATGGTAAAAGGTAACAAGAAAAAGAGATACTAGAACTGACCATCCTCCACTAACAATGTTTATTCACCAGCATTTGCCTGTGCATGTCGCAGCTATCATTTCCCTTAGATGCCTAAGATAAGCTGCACTTCGAAAAATACTCAAAAAGACAAACTCGACGTGAAGTAAGCAAACACGTATTGCAGCTGGGTCTCCCTCAATAATATTTCACAAGCTTTTGCTATTTAATAAATACTTTCTTCTACTTCTATTCTTTGGTCGTCAGACCTGAAAAAAGAATAGAAGTTAAGATAGCTCTTAAAACCCACATACCACCACTGGTTATGTGGGATAACATGAGGCCTGAAATAAAGCAGTACAGCATACTCATTGACACAAGTTCCCCATATCAAAGTAGAGTCTCGAGATTTGGATTCAAATCCCATAACTCCGCTATCGTAACTCCGCAAGAGTATGTAGCAGGTATATGGTGTTTTACAAAAAGAAAACAAATCAATCACGACAAAAATTGTTTTAATATGCATATGTCATTTATCACCACCAAGTCTGTACTTAGCATAATTATAAAAACTTTCAGCGTGTCAGGCAAACTGCGCACGAATGGTAACCCTAACGCTCGACCCTTCTATTTTTGAATTATGGCGCGCGCACACGTGATTGGCCGGCGTGGAAGCGTTAACGTTCAGTACTTTGTATTTATTAACGTTGCATTCAAATGGGGGTAGAGATAAAATCTAGCTATAAACGAAACACTTAATTGCAGTCAAAGCCACAATGGCGCGTATGAAAAATTATTGTTTCTGTTCTAATTCCCTTTAATAGTACGTTCCATGCCCGTGAACGTTTTAATACGAAAAAAAAAGCATAACTTATCAGTTTTGAAAACTTTGCAAGGATAAACTTTTTTAATATAAATCACGATACAAGTCACCGTAGCCGATTGGTTAGGTGATCGGAATTCGAGTCAGGAAACCCGAGTTCAATCACCAATGAATTTTTTCAACGAAATTATCAACTTATACACGCGCACGCCATTCCCAATCCAAGGGTAAAAAGTGTCTAGACGCTTCTCAACGTCCACTGAAGATATTCTTGGGACATCGTGAGCGGTGGTGAGCCTGTCGTCTTTCTGTCCATCTTTATGTCCAAGCCAACGATGTAATTCGTACACAAGTTTTTGAAAAAACTCTTTGTTACGCGCCTACCGACTGGAGATAAAACTTAGGTCCCTCGATTCGAATTCCGATCACCAAACCACTCTACTATCGTGACCACAGATCAATAGAGCGATCATAAAATACAATACAAATAGATCTGAATATTTACACACTTAAAACTAAACTCCACTGCAGGCTGTAAACCCTTCCCTTAAGGAGACTTTACTTGAATCGTCACGCTTGGTAAACCGATTGGCGATCGCAGTAAGTAATACCTCATCATCACAGCTTATTTTTTTTTTATAGAAAAGGGAGGCAAACTAGCAGGTGGCTCACGTGATGGTAAGTGATTACAACCGCCTATGAACACCCAGAGGCATAGCAGACGCGTTGCCGGCCTTAGAGGTGTGTGGGCCTCCGGTTACCTGCACTCACCAGACGAAACGCAGAAGTTTGTTAGACTTCTACTTCACGCCGGTATTCTGTGAGGTCGTGGTACTTCCCCGGTCGAGCCGGCCCATTCATGCAACAACAAAAGCTCATGCGTGGCTCTCCCACTGTTGCGTGGCTCTCCCACTGTTGCGTGGCTCTCCCACTGTTGCGTGGCTCTCCCACTGTTGCGTGGCTCTACCACTGTTGCGTGGCTCTCCCACTGTTGCGTGTCTCTCCCACTGTTGCGTGGCTCTCCCACTGTTGCGTGGCTCTACCACTGTTGCGTGGCTCTACCACTGTTCTACGTGTCACCGACCGTCTGTTATTTTCTAATATGGTTAAAATAACTAAGAAATTTAAAAAATCATAGACGAACATAGGCTTTAAAGAAATAGAAGAGGAAAAAACGACTCAATAGCCGAGTTGTCTTTCAAAGCTGAAGGGTGCGGGTTCGAATCCAGCCTTAAGCAAAAATTTGTGTGACGAATATGTATGTGCTCGAATCATGGTTGTCGAGTTGCATGAATCGAAGCATCGAAGCCCTCATGGTTTATATGTATTTTTACATATTTATTAATTATGTAAGTATATAAAGTATATCCTATCGTTAGTTTGAACATTAAAACGATCATAGGCTTGGATCATAAGCTTGCAAAAGGTAAAAAGGTAGTTTATACAAACGTTTTCTTTTTATTATATTTGTTTTTCTTCATATCTTATTGAATTTGATACCAGATTATAACAGTACCTATATATATTCAATATTAGGTACTGTTATTATCTGGTAGGTTTAGGAATGACGATCATCTGGGTAAATTAAACATTATAAGAATCTAAATAATACATACATACATACATAACGGTCTGTTAAAGTCCACTGCAGGACATAGGCCTCTCCCATAGGGATTATTTGCCATAATCGCCACGCTTGGCAGGCGGATTGGCGATCGCAGCACCGGACCACTCGCACTTCAGATGCTGCCACACATCTTCGGTCTGATTATTTTGGTCTGATATATTTTGAAATATGGTTATCCGGCCATCTATCGGTTACCATAAATGTTCAAGGCTGTTTCCCTTAGTCACCTCTTATGACACCCACGCGAAGAAAGGGCGTGGCAATATTCTTACGCCGTTACCACACGGTAATCTAAATAATAACTAGTTCAATTGTTTTATTTAATTTTGAGCTTGTTTAAAGATCGAGGAACTCACTAAGGCACCTGCCATCCTTACCTTCGAAGACAGGGTCACATCCAAGTCTGCTATCGTGTCGTTTCTTCTTCTTCTCCTTCTCTAAAGCCTATCAAGCGTCCACTGCTTAACATAGGCCTCCCCTAAAGTTTGCGCAAACGGCGGTCCTGTCGACTCGCAGGTCGATACTTCATCTTATGGTCGCTCTAAACTGAGTTTGCCTAAACGAGGTTGCCACTCGAGAACCCCTTTTCCCCAAAGTTTATCAGTTCTTCAAGATCCGGCCTTATTGTCATTAATAATTATAATCATTATTTAAATTTTATTATTACATTATATACAACGTTTGAGAAAGTAGTCACGATAACCGAGTGTATGGGAGATCGGAATTCGAGTCAAGAGACCCGAGTTCGATTCCCAAGGCTTGTACCAATGGGTTTTTTTCAAGACGTTTTTTTTTTTCAAGGATATAAAGACGGCGACCGGCTCACCGATTGTCATTTTATTCCAAAAACATCTTTAGTGGAAGGTGGGTCGAAAGTCCTTAAGAAAAGTTTTGCCATAATCGGCACGCTTGGCAAGCGGATTGGCGATCACTAGACGACTTGCAAATCAGTTACTTATAGAGCTATACATCCGTTAATCGATAGTCATTATTTTATCTACTACCGTTTCGTAATAAGGTTTCTCTATCGAAATAGAAACAAGCGTATCCTTTTTTTTATGATAATACAAAAATTAGTTTTTTTTCTAGAAATAGTGTAGGACTCGGGGAGATCGGAATTCGAGTCAAGAGACCCGAGTTCGATTCTCTAGGCTTGTACCAATGGGTTTTTTCAAGACGTTTTTTTGTCAAGGATATAAAGACGGCGACAGGCTCACCGATTGTCATTTTATTCCAAAAACATCTTTAGTGGAAGGTGGGTCGAAAGGACTTAATTGTCTTAACCTGATATATATATGTATATATATATATGTATATATATATATATATATATATATATATATATATATATATACATATATATATATACATATATATATATATATATATATATATATATATATATATATATATATATATATATATATATATATATATATATATATATATATATATATATATATATATATATATATATATATATATATATATATATATATATATATATATATATATATATATATATATACATATACATATATATATATATATGTATATATATATATATATATATATATATATATATATATATATATATATATATATATATATATATATATATATATATATATATATATATATATATATATATATATATATATATATATATATATATATATATATATATATATATATATATATATATATATATATATATATATATATATATATATATATATATATATATATATATATATATATATATATATATATTACTCTTTAATTAATATCTTAAACCTGTTTATTAAATAATTAAAAGCGACAAATTGTCTTTGACCCTTAATTGATTATCTTCACCTTATTCCCAATACAAAAAACTTTTCGACCCACCTGATATTACTATTTAATATAATTTAGTGTTGCATTACCAATACAAAGTATGACCAAAATTACAGACAGGGACAATGTAAAAAAAGAGAAAGAAATTCTCTTGGATAATTAAAATTATAAAATAAAGATGTGCCCTTGAAAATCTCTGGCTTCTAACGTAATTTTCCGAAAACACATTGCAATATTACATAAAGATTATCTAATACATTTCACTGGACAACCTGACAGGTGGTGAGCCTCTCACCGTCTTTGTACCGAATCCAACGATATAAACCGTACATAAGTTTTGAAAAAACCTATCTGCCACGAGAGGATCGGAATCGGATCTCTTGATTCGAATTTTAATCACCTAACCACTCGGCTATCGTTACTTAATATTTAACTAAGGGTCAAACTGTTGCAAGCTATCCTAGCGGGAATATAATAATAGTAATAATAAATAGTCACGATAGCCGAGTGGTTTGAGTGATCGGAATTCGAGTCGAGAGACCCGCGTACAATCCCCAGGTGGCAGGCTCGTACCAATAGGTTTTTCAAAAATTCTATGTACGATTCATATCGTTGGTTTGGACATAAAGACTGCGACGGGCTCACCACCTGTCATGTTGTTCCGAAAATATCTTCGGTGGAAGGTGGGTTAAAGGGACTTAATTGTCTAGACTAGACCTCTGTCTACCCCTGTATTGGGAATTGCGTGAAGATATGTATTTTATTTATTTATTTATAATAATAAAGCCTTTAATTCCTTAACTTTACAAAGTAAAAATTTACAATAAAAATATATGAAAACAGAAGGAAGAAAACAAACAAAGTATTTTTTTTACAAGTATTTATAAGTTAAGGGTTATAAGCCTCCTCAAATTTATTTCCAAGTATTCGGTCTTTAGCCTTTGTCATCCAGTTTTTTCCAGCTACTTTTTCATTTCATCTCTCATGGTCTTACTCTACCCCTCCTTCCGCTTGAGCCTAACCATCGTTACTCTTTGGGTCAACCTATCATCTGTCGTTCGTTCTATGTGGCCAGCTAATTTCCATTTCTGTCGCTTTGTTGTTGCTCTTGTATGGCTTTGTATGAGCGTCTAGAACCTTAGTTTTTCTTTGAATCTTCACTCTACATCGCGCGCTGGTTGGCCGGCGCTGGCGTTAGGCATTTTTGAAGTATAGAATTTTGAATTTTTACCTCTCTTACCTCTATAACTGAAAATTTTGTGTTGTATTTGTTTATGAGTTATTGTTAACGTTATTATTTATCGCTCATGTTACATGTTTTTTCTTTTTATTTCAGTGTTTTCAACCGTCTTACTTATATTTTATGTTAAACTAATTCATATTAAAATCGGGACCATTTAAATTACAACCTTTAAATTACAGCGAAACAAATAATCTATTTATAAACATTTTAACCTGAAGGTAATCAAAAACAGGAAAAACACTAAGTGCTATTCTCTGCCAAGAAATCCTTAGTGATACAGAGAAACAAATACCAGATACAATTAACGAATGGAAATAAATTTCAATTACTCATTACATTTGTATAAATTTATTAAGAAAAATTTATAAGAGCTAGAGGTACAGGTAAAGAGGTGTCGATGTCGTAAGAAGCGACTAAGGAAAAACCCTCCAAAAGATAAATAATTATTTTAACAAAAAGGTGACACTCAATACGTTTACGAATAATCCATAGTTGTAAGATATGTTAACAAATCTTAAGAAAATTCACGACAAGCAGCATAGAGCAAACTTGGCTTGACATATTATATATCTCACATATGTACCGTGACTATATATTATATAGTCACGGTATAGGTGAAAGGTGTATGCTGAATCAAATCATCAATAGACTACTGGTTTAGGTTGCGTACTCTGGAACATAACGTCGCAGGTTCGTGTCCGCCATTTGACTACTGTCGTAAATCATTGCAGACACAAGCATTGCAGCTAAGTTGGAGTGATTTAACTGAAATACTACTAATGTTCTTTAGAATTGCTAGAATTTTTAATTTTTTTTATACAAAAGGGAGGCAAACAAGCAGGTGGCTCACGTGATGGTCAGTGATTACCGCCGCCCATTAACACCCGCAATACATATAGAGGCATACCAGATTTGCACAGAGCCGCACCCCCTAGAATTGGGGGAGGGGGGGTGTGTGGGCCTGCGGTTACCTGCACTCATCAAACTTCTACTTCATGCCGGTATTCTGTGAAGTCGTGGTCCTTCCCCGGTCGAGCCGGCCCATTCATGCAACAACAAAAGCTGATGCGTGGCTCTACCACTGTTAAATAATAAAAGATTGTCATTGTTATCCTTATTTTTCCATCTCCAGATATTTCCCAATACTAGGGTAAAATCAGCACTTTTCTAGACGATACAGTGGTACCAGCAAATTTTAGGGCTGGATCGGATTCAAATATAGTATCGTGTTACTTTCCAATTTATCAAACAATTTAGTCTATCGAAATCTAATGGACATGTGGTGTGCCTGTCGTTTTTATGTCCAACCCAACAATAGAGTCTGATTATCGATGAGGAAATTCATCATTAAAGAGATGTTATTATAAAATTATATTAATTTATCCGCATGCAAAAATAAATAAATGACATTTATTACCTGGTCGTAGAGAAGATTTAGATTTTTTTATTTTAAAATAAATGGTTTCTGTCATTGATCAAAATAGACGAAAATTTACATTTGTTATTATTACAAACATATTGGCGATGGTAATAATAATGTCCGATGGTATAATAATACTCGATTTAATAATAAGTTTTAATATATTGTAACCACCTTACAGCCCTATAGTCGTATTAATTGGTTCTACCCAATTCCAAAGACCTCTAGGCAAAAATAAATACATATAACTACATAGATAAATAATGACATGATGTTAAAAATACAAGCTTATTCACCAGACAAAATGTTTTCCCCAATCGTGATTTAAACCCGTACATACTGCATCGCTGCAAATGCAGGGTCACGACCAACACAACCATAGCCTAGAGACAATTTCAAATTTATTTTAGAGACACATTAAAACAGTCTGATAAAAAGGTTAAAGTTTTAAATTATTCACACGTCATACGTCTAGTATTTAATTACAATAAAAAAACCTTCATGATAACATCTTATTTTCCATTTTTGGTCAAAAACATTTCAATGCGTTTGAATTACGCAATCAATGTACGCGCATTTATAAAGCTTCATTCATCGTAAACACGCCGTATGATTATATGATGCGCATAAAGTTTTCTAAAATAATTTCGACAATCTAAACTATAGCAGTTCAATAGTAATATAGTAATATATATTTTTTCTTTTACAATTTATTCTGAGGCGCAGTGAATTCATAAATTGAAAAATTTTCATTAATTTTTATCCATAGCATTATTTGCGAATGCACCAATTGCACGAGGAAATGTCAAAAAATAAACAGACGTTTGATTTGACCTCGGCGCGCATTTTTTCATGCACTTGAATAATATTATATTGTTTACCTTGAATACTATACATTAATAAGTTCAGGTTAGTTATAATCTAACGCTATGCCTTATGCCATGATGCGACATTTGCGGCGAACAGTGTTATTAACTCAGAAAATACGGCTTGAAAGCACTATGACTAATATAACCCATGAAGATTATGTTTTTCGACCTCCTATAACACAATGGAGTAAAATAATTAGAGAAGCTGAAAAAATTGTGGGCTATCCAACCTCATTTATGAACCTCCGATGGTTACTTAGTGACGAATTCGCTAATATGGCTATGCACCTACGTAAAGTGGTAAGTAAAACTTTTTTCCTGCTATATTTTTTGAATGACTACTAAAACGAACATTATTCAGGATGCATTCCTGAATCTTATTTAAGTACAGACATATAATTTTTAATATATGATTTCTTGAAATTTGAATAATTCCTAATACTTATTCAGTAACCTATTTCTCTTGTTAGTGTAGTTCATTTCATAACAATTACTCATGAGTATCAATAACATTATAATTATTATTCAAAATGGAAGCAAAAAAATAACAACTCAACCAATACTTTGTAATGGTATGAGTAAACCACTTCTCTGGTTATGTAATACTGGTATGTTTAGTTTGTATGTTAACTTCATTCATTTCTCATAAATTTGAAATAATTTTAATTCAATCATATCAGGAAAGCATTTGAGTTACTAGATAGGATAATGTTAAACCTACCCATTGGTATGGTATCTCATTTAGAGTCTTGGTGTAAAAAGAAATAAAATCATTACTTTATGAAAATTTGACAACTAAAGAATATTTTTTTATTAAATGTATTAAACTTTCACATATAATCCAGTCCCAATGTAAGATTTCCCAAGTGTTGGTGCTAGATACATAAACATACTCATCAATGACACAAATCTCTCTCTCTAGTGGCATTCAAACCCGATACCTGCGGCTTCAATGTCCGAGTAACTAAAACTGCCTAACTGATAAAGTTAGCTGATCAGGAAAGGATTGCCGATCATGCAGATTCCAGAGCAAGATACTATATTGTGATCACTCTCAATTCAATGAATACAAGTTTTACACATACATTTAACAAAAACTTAACTTTAAATATATAAATTATATAATCTGCTAAGACTTTTGTACAATAATAAAAAAATATCTTCACATCATTCCCAATAGAGGTCTAGACAATTAAGTCCTTTTGACACATCTTCAACCAAAGACATTTTTTGGGACAATGTGACAAGTGGTGAGCCCATCGCCGTATCTATGTTATTATTATGCCAATGATACAACATAAGTTTTTGAAAAGCCATTCATACGTGCCTGCCACCTGGGGATCTAACTCGGTGACTAGACTCTAGTTCCGATCACCTAACCATTCGGCTATCGTGACTTAGTACAAATACACTTAAAGGATTTGAAATTAATGTAGATTCGTATTTAGTATGTGTAACAAACACATATTTAAACATTCCTCAGTAATGTAACTGTGTATTTTAATCTTTTTTAGGTGGACAGTAATCATCCATTAATGAAAACAGCTAAATCAGTATTGTACAATGAGCACAACAACCTTCAACCTTGGGGCCTGGTCATCCTGCTTCTATCCAAAGCTGTAAACCCACCCATGTCCGCATTACAAGCAAACAAAGTGAATGAAAGTCAACGAAACTTGGCAGAATTGACAGAAATGATAAGGACAGGTCATTCCATTCACAAGGGCCTGCTTAATATACCGGTCGGTCGGTATAAGGATTTCGATACGGAATTATTCGCAAATAAAATTGCAATCCTGATTGGTGATTACCTATTGGTAACTGCTAATGGGATGCTGGCACGTTTGAAGAATCAAGATCTGTCCTATTTAATATCAACGGCGTTACGTGATTTGAGCGAAGGGGAATTCTTCGGAGATAGGGACGCGCAGAATATGCCTCTGCCAGGCAAACCCTTAAATATGTTGGATGTATACCAAATAAACAGTGATACACTTCCGTTTGATGTCACTAATGTGATAGGATCGCCAGCAAAAGAATGGACATTACGGACTTTATATAATGGTGGTAGTCTTTTCGGCAGGGGATGTGAGGGTGCGGTGTTGTTAGCGGGAAGGGAAAGAGATGAACAGGAGAAGGCTTATTTATTAGGTTGTCATTTATGTTTAGCATGGCAAGCAGCAAGCGATATACAAAAATTTACAACCGACAATAAAGAATCATATTCCTTAGTAAGTGCTCCAGTGCTCTATGCTTTAAGTGAATCGCCAGAGATCTATGAAGAAATAGAGAAGGCAAGGAATGATGTCAGGGACATTGACTATGACGCCCTTAAAAGCAGCATCCTGAAAACAAATGCTGTAGAACGGAGTAGAGGTCTATATTCATTACATTGTGATTTAGCCGTCAAATATGTAGAGATGTTTGGCGATTGTGAATCTGTTGGTACTATAAAGAGGTTAATTAAGACATTATTATAGCATTTAATACAACTGTTGAATATTTTTAAGAGAAACTTTTTAATGCAATCTAGAATTAAGATATTTGATGAAAGCAAGGTATTGCATTGAAACCACCGAAGTTCAAATACAATGTTACACCAAGTTTAATATAATTGATAAAACCAGGTGTACAAAAACTGTACAATAAATTACATTATACAATACAGTATAATTATGAATTACATATTTTATTTTGTTTTTATTTTACATTGTAAGCTTATTTACAACATTGTTCCTACACAATAAACATTTATGTAAATATAAATAATTTTCACTGCAAACTTATTTTATTTTCCTAAGTACCTAAATTAGACTTCATTTATAAGATTCGAAAGACCATCACAAATATTATGAATACCTCACAAAAAAATAAATAAATAAAATTAATGACTTGCAGCATACAAAGAAATATATCTTACATTTTATTGTACACTCGACCTATGAGTATAGGTCAGTACAATTTCCTTCTGCTAACAGCTATATAAATACTGTTTGGTTCCGTTTTAAGAGTACTATAATCATGGGCAATGAGGCATTCCATCTTTCTCCTCCAGAATGACGATGTATCTGCAACCTTCTTTTAAAATGGGTTGCAGCAGATACTAAAACAGGTGGGTTAGTGTTGCGTTGTTGGAGTTTTATATACGTCAATCTTCTGTTATTTTAGATACGGCAATAATTTGGGTACATAAGTACGATTCAAATATTCAGATCCATTTGTATTGTATTTTATGGTCGCACTATTGATCTTGGTCACAATAGGCGAAAGGTTCGGTGATCGAAAATCGAGTCAGTAGACTCGATCGAGCTCGAATCTTCCCTGGCAGGCTTTTTACCAAAGGGTTTTCTTCAAAAACTTATGTACGATTTATATTGAAGGACATAGACGGTGACGGTAACCACCTGTCACATCCCAAAAAATTTCTTCGATGAAGTGTAGGTCGAAACGACTTAATTGTCTAGGTCTCTGTCCACCGCTGTCCTGGGAATGACGAGAAGATATTTTTTTATTAAGGAGACAGGGCTTTAGACATTGGAAAGATGTTTGTGCCTCGCGAAATTTATATCGGCCACCCTCTGCTTGAAAAATACAGGCTTTGCGTTTGGGTTTCAATTTTTATTACATGGTTTCGTCAGTTCAATAGTTATTTTATATCCTGTCATTATCTACTACGTCACTTTAGATTGGCATTTTAATACAGAACGTACAATTTTAATTGACAGCCAATCCGATGTAATTTCCCGGTTTTCGGCCTTTCGCAACGTCCGAGTTAATTGTGATGCAAATATAGTATAATTTCGACGTGTTAGCGCAATCAGAAGGCCTACTATATTTGGATTGCTACAAAAATTATTTTGCAATATTATTTGATTACTTCAAAATTTTAGTAAATGAAATAATATATAAAAAACCAAGTGGATTAGTGTGCATTGTTAGAGTTTTATATATGTCAATCTTCTAAAATTTTAGATTCGATTGAAACATTCACGATAGGCGAATGGTAGGGTGATCGGAATTCGAATTGGACAATTGGTAAAAAGCCTTGAAAATACTATTGTCTACAGCTGGCGGGAAATATATTAGACCATAAATTCAGCAAACCGGTGGTGGCCAATAGCGGAAAGGTGCGAGGTGTCTGGTACTGCGATCGCCACTCATTTGACAACCCATTTGGCAACCTTCCCTTGAGAAAGAGGCCTATGCAGTGTATCTTGCTGTGGACTTTTAGTGGCCGTTATGTGCGAATGTATTGCCCACATAAAAAGTGTTGACACTTGGAAGCAAACAATAAAAAAAATCGGCAACAAAACATTTCTTTTTATAAATCCTATAAAGTATAAACATATTTAAGAGATTCAATCAGTCCCACATGTTTAGTTCCCACAACATTGAACACAAATGTTTAAACAAATTTTTTAAAGTAACTTTGTGCTAGGCTAATGTGGGAAGCTGTTGCCTAAACTAGGCGATAAACATTTTTATCAGTTCAGTTATTTCGATTGTAACGTGTATTATTTTTCCAAAAACTGTACAGCCTCTCCGTGTATAGAAATTGCCATCTTCTGCAGAGCCAGCTTGGCGTCTTCGACGGGAAAAACCTCGCTACATTTGAGGACCGCAGCCAATTCCTCGTCCAGGAAATTCCTCAAATACTCAATAGATCTCGTCCCTTGCACAGCGTAGTAAAGCTGCTTATATTCTATTGGCTTATTCTCCAACTTCGCCTCCAAGAGGTGCCCATAAATGTTAGGGTATTCCCAAATGGCTAATATCACTGGAGCGCCGACAAGGGAGTAGGAGTGTGGATGAGTGAAGAAATCCTTTACGTCTAAGTACAATTGCCAGATCATTGCCAAATGTCCGCCGAGCTTGTACGCTTCCCTCTCCATCTTCTCCCCTTGCTTGCTTAGCTTCATAGCCGCTTGGCAACCCTTTGCCAGCAAACTGCCAGACATCAGCATGGTACGCGATATCCACTCGTCTCTGCCCTGTCCGAGGAACTCATTGGAGCCAAGTTTAGCTAGATTGTTCTCGTTTTCCCAGTCATAGTGTCTGTTTACTTCATTGCTAGCTGTAATCATTATATTTTTTTTTATAAAAAAGGCATACATAGATAACATTGCTCTTATCCCATAGCATTTGGCTAAAGCACTTGTGTTATGGGTTCAGAAACAACGAAGGTACCACAAACACCCAGACCCGAAGCTATGTAGAAAAAGTTGACTACATTGCCACAGTACCAGACACCTTACACCTTAGATGCTGCTGCCCTTCAACGTTCTGCTGTTCTGGTATTTTTATTATATTGTAGGTAACGTTGACTTAGACACTAAAACGGTGATAGGTCTCCCAAACAAGTCTCGTTGAAGACTATATCGCAAGGAAATTGGTCTAGGATTAAGTCCTTTTACCCACCTTTCACCGAAGCCTATTTGGGACAACGTGACAAGCAGGAGCCCGTCGCCATCTTTGTGTCCAAGGTACAATATACTTACATGATGTATATTCACATAAATATATACAAATAAATATCCATGACTGAAGTACAAACATTAACAAGACTGGAATGCTTTAAAAAATCAACAAAAAGGCAACCTTTAGGTTTCGATGGTAGAGGGTTGTTATCAGCATCCCTTTCTCCAAAGAATTCCCCCTCAACTAAATCCCGTAGGCCAGTGGAGATGAGTTCAGTGACCTCGTTGTTACGCAGCTCGCCGAGATGGCGGAGGCATGTCGCCAGCAGGTAGTCTCCTGGAGGCAGTGATTTTTTTTATTTTTTTATTCAGTTACTATATCTAAATATAATGAAGATTATGCTGAGTTTCCGAAATATATGGGAAATAGTGTGAATTTCCCAAAACCGAGGTATCTAAGAAAATTTGCTTAAAAACATAGTTTAATAAATATTACATATTAATTTAGTTTAATCAATATTCATATATACATAACACAAGTGCATACATAACGCAAGTGCAAACATAACACAAATGTTTGCCCTTGCTGGATTCGAACCCGGAAGACTTTGCCGTGAGGTTGGTGGGGCGTTAGTTTTAGGTTTCTTCACGTCATTCCCAATACAGGGGTAATCAGATATCTAGTCTAGACAGTTAAGTGCCTTCGACCTACCTTCCACCGAAGATATTTTCGGGTCAACGTGACAGGTGGTGAGCCCGTCCCCGTCTTTATGTCCAAGCCAACGATATAATCGTACATAAGTTTTTGAAAAATTCCATTGGTACGAGCCGGTCATCGAACTCGGGTCTCCTAACTCGGAATTCCGATCACCCAACCAATCGGCTATCATGACTGCTAGTTTTAGATTTCATTTTGAACTAATTCAAGATGCCAGTACCTACGACGTCGGAACATCTCAGTCTCCTATATTCACGGGTATGAGGCCCTTAAAAGAAATACGGCTTTTATTTTGGTTTGGACACAGCGAGCGAATGAGTGTGAACCGAATGGAAGAAAATACGCAGCTCGAAAGCTGAAAGACACATGGTCTTTGAGCAAATTGCTCGAAAAAAGGAGGGATGAGAGTACTCTGATAGTTAGACGTGAGTGTGGGAAGAAAATGGCGAATCTGAAAGAAGTATGTAAGGATCGGGAAATGGATACTATGCGTGATGATATTAATTTATTTTATTTATTTAACTCCTCACCAGTTAACAGAACAATTTTGTTCCCGCAAAGCAAATCCTTAAACTTCTCCCCGTGTTTCTCTTTATCCTGGAGATTGGCCATGGTCTTGTGTATCATGTGGCCAGTTCTCTTCATCTCCACGATCTCGGCGAGCGCCCGCTGCGCGTGAAGCACTCCAGAGTCGTGGAGATCTTGACTGTAGTCAGCCGGTTTGAATCCCGCCGCTTTGGAGACCAGGAGGACTATGAGACCGACAGACTGGAGGTTGCTCTTCGAACCTATTAGGATATTTTTCGCTGTTTTCAATAGGGGATGATTTGTTCCAACCTGTTCCAACAATCGATAAAAATAAACGCGCTGACCTTGTATAATAATTTTTATGTTGCAATCTCGGAACATACTTTAACAAATTGGCTAATACTTTACAATTAGATAATACTTTAAGTTTCAAGTTTATGTAGGTAGTTGTAAGCTAAAATTTTTAACATGATAATAAATAATAAATAAATAAATATTTTCACGCAATTCCCCAATACAGAGGTAGACAGATGTCTAATCTAGACCTTCGACTCTCCTTCCACCGAAGATATTTTTGGACAGCATGTTAGGTGGTGAGCCCGTCGCCGTCTTTTTGTCCAAGCCAACGATATGAATCGTACATAGGTTTTGAAAAAACCCATTGGTACGAACCTGCCACCTCGGGAAGGAACTCGGGTCTCTCGACTCGAATTCCGATCACCCAACCACTCCGCTATCGTGACTAGTGATGTGATGTTATAGTGAGTAAAGAATTTTAGAAAAATAAATGGGGAAACCGTTGAAGCGTTAAGCTTAACAGTTGGCTAAGCCGACTGTATCAAAACGTCTCGACAGATAATAACGAACCAGTTTCCTCAGCTGCGTGGCGACCACGGCAATCTCGTCGTTGAACAGCCAGCGAAGGTTGAGGAAGGAGGTGGGATAGCCGACGATCTGCTCCGCCTCTGATACGACGGCGCGCCAGTCCATATCCTCGCGTCGATCCGGTCCCAGGCAGTTCGAGTGGTAGGGACGCATTCTACGGTCAATAGATGTTTTTATCTGCACGCAATTTCTAATACTGGGGTAGGCAGAAGTCTAAACAATGACGTCCTTTCGACTCACTTTTCACCGTTGTTTATGTAGGTGGTGATACTGTCGCCTTCGTAGTGTCCAAGCAGTAACGTCTATAAACATATATGTATGTATGTAACTATATTGTATACTTATATACATATATGTCAATAGATACATATTTATTTCTGTTCGCATATATCATAGATGTTAATCATCCAAATATTTGCCCATAATATATGCCCAGGTATTTTGGCAAACTGTACTCTTATCTCAAGTAAGTCAAGTCAGCACATTCCTGCACTAACAGAAGTCGCAGTCGTGCTCTGCAATGTAGCAAATGATAAGATGAAATAGTGATGAGGAGGTTCTACAACAGTACTTCTTTCGACCCAGAGGTGAAAAGAATACTCAAAATTTAATAGATATTTATTATCTCTCATAAATTAATTCAAACAGTAAGAACTTGCACTCTTGTTCAATGCCGACCCAACCGTGGTCTCCACTCTCATCCGCCTCTCCTTCCCGGTCTTTCGAAAATCTATAATCGTTTTCAGAGAGTCACGCCGCGGCAGTATCGACTTAAGCCATCCCCTTTTTACCCGTGGGCGTGGTAAGGGACAACTAGAATAAATGACGGGAACAAAGCGACTAAGCTTTTACAATATCAACGGCTACCGAATATATGGATCTCGAAAAATACAAGACCGAAATAGACCAAAATAGTGCAAGGTGTCTGGTACAGCGATCGTCAATCCGCTTGCCAAGCGTGACTATGTCGAGGATCGGTACAGTAGCGACCAATGTCCTAGATTGTACTTTTACAGGTCATTGGGGTCATAACACCTAAATTATCTAGATTGGAGCAGTCAGAGACGTCTATAAACATATATGTATGTATGTAACTATATTGTATACTTATATACATATATGTCAATAGATGTTTTTATCTGCACGCAATTTCTAATACTGGGGTAGGCAGAAGTCTAAACAATGACGTCCTTTCGACTCACTTTTCACCGTTGTTTATGTAGGTGGTGATACTGTCGCCTTCGTAGTGTCCAAGCAGTAACGTCTATAAACATATATGTATGTATGTAACTATATTGTATACTTATATACATATATGTCAATAGATGTTTTATCTGCACGCAATTTCTAATACTGGGGTAGGCAGAAGTCTAAACAATGACGTCCTTTCGACTCACTTTTCACCGTTGTTTATGTAGGTGGTGATACTGTCGCCTTCGTAGTGTCCAAGCAGTAACGTCTATAAACATATATGTATGTATGTAACTATATTGTATACTTATATACATATATGTCAATAGATGTTTTATCTGCACGCAATTTCTAATACTGGGGTAGGCAGAAGTCTAAACAATGACGTCCTTTCGACTCACTTTTCACCGTTGTTTATGTAGGTGGTGATACTGTCGCCTTCGTAGTGTCCAAGCAGTAACGTCTATAAACATATATGTATGTATGTAACTATATTGTATACTTATATACATATATGTCAATAGATGTTTTATCTGCACGCAATTTCTAATACTGGGGTAGGCAGAAGTCTAAACAATGACGTCCTTTCGACTCACTTTTCACCGTTGTTTATGTAGGTGGTGATACTGTCGCCTTCGTAGTGTCCAAGCAGTAACGTCTATAAACATATATGTATGTATGTAACTATATTGTATACTTATATACATATATGTCAATAGATACATATTTATTTCTGTTCGCATATATCATAGATGTTAATCATCCAAATATTTGCCCATAATATAAGCCCAGGTATTTTGGCAAACTGTACTCTTATCTCAAGTAAGTCAAGTCAGCACATTCCTGCACTAACAGAAGTCGCAGTCGTGCTCTGCAATGTAGCAAATGATAAGATGAAATAGTGATGAGGAGGTTCTACAACAGTACTTCTTTCGACCCAGAGGTGAAAAGAATACTCAAAATTTAATAGATATTTACTATCTCTCATAAATTTATTCAAACAGTAAGAACTTGCGCTCTTGTTCAATGCCGACCCAACCGTGGTCTCCACTCTCATCCACCTCTCCTTCCCGGTCTTTCGAAAATCTATAATCGTTTTCAGAGAGTCACGCCGCGGCAGTATCGACTTAAGCCATCCCCTTTTTACCCGTGGGCGTGGTAAGGGACAACTAGAACAAATGACGGGAACAAAGCGATTAAGCTTTTACAATATCAACGGCTACCGAATATATGGATCTCGAAAAATACAAGACCGAAATAGACCAAAATAGTGCAAGGTGTCTGGTACAGCGATCGTCAATCCGCTTGTCAAGCGTGACTATGTCGAGGATCGGTACAGTAGCGACCAATGTCTTAGATTGTACTTTTACAGGTTATTGGGGTCATAACACCTAAATTATCTAGATTGGAGCAGTCAGAGACAACTATAAATTGCGAAATACGAGAAGATAAAAACATTACCTAATGTATTTTTAGAATATACTTTATAAAGTTTATAAATAAAGAAAAAAAATGTATCGTATTATTTCATAAGACATCCTGCCACATTGTTACAAAATAAATAAGCGATGGCGAAATGTAAATTGAAACATAGAACTGTACTGTTTAAATCTCTGATCACCCCGGTACAGGGTTTACCGTTGTTATAAAAAAATAATTCTACTTATTCTACCAAAGAACAAACTGACTAGCGGACCCTTAGCTATTACTTTAAAATTAGTTATCTAACAAACAAATATAAAAATATAACAAACAAACCTTTCAAAATTATATAAAATTTTTGACAAATTTCCGCAGCTAAGTCTGGAATTTGCATATTTTCCTCCAATCACTTGCGTCAGTCCGTCTCTCTTTATTAAAGCATTTAGATGTGAATTTAATATTAAATTCGCAGACGAAATGCATTCTATTAACATGCAGCGAAGTTCGCGTCGTCAGCATAACGTTAAAATATTTTCGTTAATTTATTCTAAAATTTGAAAAGTATGGAAAATGTGAGATGTGAAAACGTCACATGTGATTTTACAACGTAAAATTTTCTCTCCGACACATCTATTTTCATGCAAAGAGAAAATATCCACTACGTTCTATATTCATGACAGAAAACTTATTATTCTTCTATAATATTTTTATTACATTTTTGCAGCCAATTACAGTCATTATTTTGTATTCACTTTTAAATTAATGGAATATTAAATTTGAAATTGTGAAAGACCACAATTTATGAATCCGTTTATTAACTTTACTTTTATTGATAGAACTCAGAGTTTGACTGACTGCCCAAGTAGGGTAATGTTTTAGAAAGTCTTTACATATGTTTGTATGTCTATTAGTTTTATACGCTCTGCAAACTTAACAGCGTAATGAACTTTAACGTATGTATCCTTACTTAACTCTATCAGCCCAGTCCAATGCGGGACATTGGTTTCTCTTATAAGAAAGGTTTGCCGGAATCACGACTCGCCAAGCGAATTGTCAGTACCATCAGACACGTCTCAACTTAGACGTCTTCACGCAATTCCCAATACAGGGGTAGACAGAGGTCTAGTCTAGACAATTAAGTCCCTGCGGTCCACCTTCCACCGAAGATATTTTCGGGACTACGTGACAGGTGGTGAACCCGTCGTCGTCATTATGTCCAAGCCAACGATGTAATTACCTTAGAAATACTGTGAAAATAGTAATTTATAAAAATAAGTACATAACAACAAAATAATACCGCAAAATAAATCACCACAAAAAATGTGAAATAATTTGGTACACATATGTAAAATTGGTACACAATGGTACACATATGTAAAATTGAAATAATAAATTATTTCTAATTAATGAATTGCGTTTACATGCAAACCTTTGGGTTAATGTTAAAAATTACTTTTATTTATAAAGCAATAGCAAAGTTCTTCTATTTGTCACTAATACTACTATCTATGTAGACAATAAACAATTTTATCAAACATGTGTGTTAATAATAATAATAATTGTGATAATTTTTCAGATAATCTCGAAAGATCAAATGATATTCATGTATTAATTTTTTTTTAGAGTTGCATTGCTATTTAATTACGATGATTCAGCCAGATAAGAAAACAAAGCAATTGTGAACCATTTGTGAAATAAAAAGAAAGTTACAGGTTCCACCGAGATTTGAACTCGGATCGCTGGATTCAAAGTCCACAGTGCTAACCATTACACAACAACTTAGACGTCTTCACGCAATTCCCAATACAGGGGTAGACAGAGGTCTAGTCTAGACAATTAAGTCCCTGCGGTCCACCTTCCACCCGTGTGGTGGTGACCCGTCGTCGTCATTATGTCCAAGCCAACGATGTAATTACCTTAGAAATACTGTGAAAATAGTAATTTATAAAAATAAGTACATAACAACAAAATAATACCGCAAAATAAATCACCACAAAAATGTGAAATAATTTGGTACACATATGTAAAATTGGTACACAATGGTACACATATGTAAAATTGAAATAATAAATTATTTCTAATTAATGAATTGCGTTTACATGCAAACCTTTGGGTTAATGTTAAAATTACTTTATTTATAAAGCAATAGCAAAGTTCTTCTATTTGTCACTAATACTACTATCTATGTAGACAATAAACAATTTTATCAAACATGTGTGTTAATAATAATAATTGTGATAATTTTTCAGATAATCTCGAAAGATCAAATGATATTCATGTATTAATTTTTTTAGAGTTGCATTGCTATTAAATTACGATGATTCAGCCAGATAAGAAAACAAAGCAATAGTGAACCATTTGTGAAATAAAAGAAAGTTACAGGTTCCACTGAGATTTGAACTCGGATCGCTGGATTCAAAGTCCAGAGAGAGAGAGAGTGCTAACCATTTTTTTTTTTTTACAACGTAAAATTTTCTCTCCGACACATCTATTTTCATGCAAAGAGAAAATATCCACTACATTCTATATTCATGACAGAAAACTTATTATTCTTCTATAATATTTTTTATTACATTTTTTGCAGCCAATTACAGTCATTATTTTGTATTCACTTTTTAAATTAATGGAATATTAAATTTGAAATTGTGAAAGACCACAATTTTATGAATCCGTTTATTAACTTTACTTTTATTGATAGAACTCAGAGTTTGACTGACTGCCCAAGTAGGGTAATGTTTTAGAAAGTCTTTACATATGTTTGTATGTCTATTAGTTTTATACGCTCTGCAAACTTAACAGCGTAATGAACTTTAACGTATGTATCCTTACTTAACTCTATCAGCCCAGTCCAATGCGGGACATTGGTTTCTCTTATAAGAAAGGTTTGCCGGAATCACGACTCGCCAAGCGAATTGTCAGTACCATCAGACACGTCTCAACTTAGACGTCTTCACGCAATTCCCAATACAGGGGTAGACAGAGGTCTAGTCTAGACAATTAAGTCCCTGCGGTCCACCTTCCACCGAAGATATTTTCGGGACTACGTGACAGGTGGTGAACCCGTCGTCGTCATTATGTCCAAGCCAACGATGTAATTACCTTAGAAATACTGTGAAAATAGTAATTTATAAAAATAAGTACATAACAACAAAATAATACCGCAAAATAAATCACCACAAAAAATGTGAAATAATTTGGTACACATATGTAAAATTGGTACACAATGGTACACATATGTAAAATTGAAATAATAAATTATTTCTAATTAATGAATTGCGTTTACATGCAAACCTTTGGGTTAATGTTAAAAATTACTTCTATTTATAAAGCAATAGCAAAAGTTCTTCTATTTGTCACTAATACTACTATCTATGTAGACAATAAACAATTTTATCAAACATGTGTGTTAATAATAATAATAATTGTGATAATTTTTCAGATAATCTCGAAAGATCAAATGATATTCATGTATTAATTTTTTTTAGAGTTGCATTGCTATTAAATTACGATGATTCAGCCAGATAAAAAAACAAAGCAATAGTGAACCATTTGTGAAATAAAAAGAAAGTTACAGGTTCCACCGAGATTTGAACTCGGATCGCTGGATTCAAAGTCCAGAGAGAGAGAGAGTGCTAACCATTTTTTTTTTTTTTTTTTTAAAAAGATTACTTGCAAATGCCGAATAACATTACTAGTATTCCTGTTAACCACTCCAATTAAGCTGCAATGCCTGTGTCTAGAGTTGGTTTACGTCAATAGTCGAATGGCGGGGCCCGAACCTGCGACGCCATGTTTCGCAGTCCGCACCCTAAACCATTAGGCTATTGCCGCTCAAATTACACAACAACTTAGACGTCGCGGTTAGTAATTGGCCTGCTTTACTTTTGTCTAATTATAGTTGATTGTGGTCGTAAGAGGCGACTAAGAGAAACAGCCTTGAACAACGTAATGGCGACTGATAGATGGCGGGATAAACATCTCTAAATATATCATACCAAAATAATCTGCCTGAAGATTGGCAGCAGCGTCAAAGGTGCGAGGTGTCTGATACTGCAATCGCCAAATCCTCCGCTATGGGCAAGGCATATGTGGCCTTAAATAGGCCGTTATGTATTTATGTGTGTTATCTTATACCATTTCTAATTATTTTAAATAAATAAATAAACAGATACGTAGATAGAGGAAAAGTCACATGCATCCAAAAGCAATCCCAAAGTAAGTAGCTAAAGCACGCGTGTTATGGAATAGATAAAAATCAAGTTACCACAAACACCCTGACCCGAGACAATGAAGACAAAGTATATACTATATTGATCCGAGAATCGAACCTGGGTCCTCAGAGCTGGCGGCACCATAATGACCGGTGCGTAAGTCACGTGTCCGCGGAGGTCGTCAATTATTTTATGTACAATATTGTATTTAAAATTATATATTTCTTCTCCCACAGTTTCATAGTTTCTTTCCCCTGCTTCTTCTCATTTAGATGAACCTCATAAAGAAATACAAAAGTACATTGAAAAAGTTATAATCGAAATGAAAATGTGTTGGAAATTTATTTTACTTATTTAAAAAATTATTTGAAAATTATTTTAAATTATTTGATTTGTCTAGCTCGCCCTTGTTCGACTAAACAGACAAAAACATTACGCGTGAAGATTATAATACCATGGTACTTGTATTATTCCTATAGGTGTTCGTGTAATATCGGAATTACAGAAGTGCGATAGTGTGATGTTAATTTTTCTCGTGCAATGTATGATGTTGCATTACAGAGTAATCTTACCCGAGTGACATTAGGCCCATTAACTACACGTCTTCTTCTACTTCTTTACAGCATCAAGTGTCCACTGATAAACAGGCCTTCCCCAAAGCTTTACACAAAGAAAGGTCCCCCGCCACCTGCATCCATCGATCTTTCCGCAAGATTTTGCTAGTCGTCACTCCAGCTCGTCTGGGATCATCTACACTGCGTCTTACACTTGTCTAGTCTGTTATTTTAGGAGATCTGTAGGTAACGATATGGCTATAGGTTGCTCATTGATAAGTAGTGTTGCTCATTGATGTTTTTATTCTGTCAAAGATTATCTAGATTATAGGATTAATATGTTTGTAGCTTGACATTTTATATTAATACAAGATAATTTATACAAAATACAACAAGGACTTAATGACATAATTTACTAATTTTATATATTTGACATTGTTTCTACTTTTATTATATAAATTAAAAATTTCTACGCCATTAAAGGCAAAATGTGTGACACTATTATTAGATAATTGACAAGATTGTAACCACCACATTTTAGAAATAAAATAAAAAAAAAAGATATTATGCTATTAAAGGCTTTTCCTTAGTCGCCTCGTACGAGATCTGCAAGAATTAGTCAGTGGTTCGGTGGTCGGAATTTCAAGCGAGAGACCCGAGTTCGATCCCCAGGTGGCAGGCTCGTACCAATGGGTTTTTCAAAACGAATTATATCGTTGGCTTGGACATAAAGGCGGCGACGCGCTCACCACCTGTCACGTTGTCCCGAAAATATCTTCGGTGGAAGGTGGGTCGAAGGGACTTAATTGTCTAAACTAGACCTCTGTCTACCCTGTATTGGGAATTGCGTAAAGATATTTATTATTTTATTCTTACGCAGCTCACACTCTTCCTGAGGTAACGTTTGGTTTCTCTTTATTATGGGACGTACAGGTATGAAGCTTTGCTTGGCAAATTATGGAGTTTTAGTACAATTATTTGTATGTGTAAAATTTTCTTAGTGATAATACTGTGATATATTCAATTCAATTCAATTTATTTGTAAAACATGAGGTTATATGCAAGTGTCCATGAAAATTAGTGTACATTTATAGTACATTTGTATACAATAGTGTACAGTTTTAACCACATATGTGAATATGACAGTGAGTTTGGTAGTTAATTAAATAAAATAACATTGATTACTTATTTATTTATTTATTATGATACACAAAACAGACTAAGACATATTACATGATAAGATTAAAATTCCAAGGTATTGAACAGTCCTTGTCCAAACTATGTGTATACAGATTTAAAACAAGGACACGGTGTTTTTTTTCTTACACTTAAATATAACTAATGAAAAAAAAATTTAGAATATTTACACAAAGATATAATAAAACAAAAATCACAAATACAGAAATCACTTAGCATTTACAAGAGGGCTTTCCAAACACTTGACTTATATGTGTTCAAATTCGAAATAAATACATCTATCTAAGATAGTTAATTGACTCAGGCGTTACTTTGCGGAAATTCATTGTAAAGTTGTTATTGAAAAAATTACTTCGCAACCCTCCGCATGCAAATATAAAAAGGTATATGTTACCTGGTCCGAAGAGAAGAAGAGCACCACCCTCCCTCCCACAGATGCATGCACTAATTCCACTGTATGCACCACCATCACTACACTCAAACCAGGTAACATATACCTCCACCGAAAACGCGACACGTGTTTCGCCTCAAAACAAGGCATCCTCAAGCGAGTAGACTCTACGATGAGCGACCGCAGAGATGCTCTTCTTATATACATAAATTATCTAGATTGGAGCAGTCAGAGACAACTATAAATTGCGAAATACGAGAAGATAAAAACATTACCTAATGTATTTTTAGAATATACTTTATAAAGTTTATAAATAAAGAAAAAAAATGTATCGTATTATTTCATAAGACATCCTGCCACATTGTTACAAAATAAATAAGCGATGGCGAAATGTAAATTGAAACATAGAACTGTACTGTTTAAATCTCTGATCACCCCGGTACAGGGTTCACCGTTGTTATAAAAAAATAATTCTACTTATTCTACCAAAGAACAAACTGACAAGAGGACCCTTAGCTTTTACTTTAAAATTAGTTATCTAACAAACAAATATAAAAAATATAAAAATATAACAAACAAACCTTTCAAAATTATATAAAATTTTTGACAAATTTCCGCAGCTAAGTCTGGAATTTGCATATTTTTCCCTCCAATCACTTGCGTCAGTCCGTCTCTCTTTATTAAAGCATTTAGATGTGAATTTAATATTAAATTCGCAGACGAAATGCATTCTATTAACATGCAGCGAAGTTCGCGTCGTCAGCATAACGTTAAAATATTTTCGTTAATTTATTCTAAAATTTGAAAAGTATGGAAAAATGTGAGATGTGAAAACGTCACATGTGATTTTTACAACGTAAAATTTTCTCTCCGGCACATCTATTTTCATGCAAAGAGAAAATATCCACTACGTTCTATATTCATGACAGAAAACTTATTATTCTTCTATAATATTTTTATTACATTTTTTGCAGCCAATTACAGTCATTATTTTGTATTCACTTTTTAAATTAATGGAATATTAAATTTGAAATTGTGAAAGACCACAATTTTATGAATCCGTTTATTAACTTTACTTTTATTGATAGAACTCAGAGTTTGACTGACTGCCCAAGTAGGGTAATGTTTTAGAAAGTCTTTACATATGTTTGTATGTCTATTAATTTTATACGCTCTGCAAACTTAACAGCGTAATGAACTTTAACTTATGTATCCTTACTTAACTCTATCAGCCTAGTCCAATGCGGGACATTGGTTTCTCTTATAAGAAAGGTTTGCCGGAATCACGACTCGCCAAGCGAATTGTCAGTACCATCAGACACGTCTCAACTTAGACGTCTTCACGCAATTCCCAATACAGGGGTAGACAGAGGTCTAGTCTAGACAATTAAGTCCCTGCGGTCCACCTTCCACCCGTGTGGTGGTGACCCGTCGTCGTCATTATGTCCAAGCCAACGATGTAATTACCTTAGAAATACTGTGAAAATAGTAATTTATAAAAATAAGTACATAACAACAAAATAATACCGCAAAATAAATCACCACAAAAAATGTGAAATAATTTGGTACACATATGTAAAATTGGTACACAATGGTACACATATGTAAAATTGAAATAATAAATTATTTCTAATTAATGAATTGCGTTTACATGCAAACCTTTGGGTTAATGTTAAAAATTACTTTTATTTATAAAGCAATAGCAAAGTTCTTCTATTTGTCACTAATACTACTATCTATGTAGACAATAAACAATTTTATCAAACATGTGTGTTAATAATAATAATAATTGTGATAATTTTTCAGATAATCTCGAAAGATCAAATGATATTCATGTATTAATTTTTTTTTAGAGTTGCATTGCTATTAAATTACGATGATTCAGCCAGATAAAAAAACAAAGCAATAGTGAACCATTTGTGAAATAAAAAGAAAGTTACAGGTTCCACCGAGATTTGAACTCGGATCGCTGGATTCAAAGTCCAGAGAGAGAGAGAGAGAGTGCTAACCATTTTTTTTTTTTTTTTTTTAAAAAGATTACTTGCAAATGCCGAATAACATTACTAGTATTCCTGTTAACCACTCCAATTAAGCTGCAATGCCTGTGTCTAGAGTTGGTTTACGTCAATAGTCGAATGGCGGGGCCCGAACCTGCGACGCCATGTTTCGCAGTCCGCACCCTAAACCATTAGGCTATTGCCGCTCAAATTACACAACAACTTAGACGTCGCGGTTAGTAACTGGCCTGCTTTACTTTTGTCTAATTATAGTTGATTGTGGTCGTAAGAGGCGACTAAGAGAAACAGCCTTGAACAACGTAATGGCGACTGATAGATGGCGGGATAAACATCTCTAAATATATCATACCAAAATAATCTGCCTGAAGATTGGCAGCAGCGTCAAAGGTGCGAGGTGTCTAATACTGCAATCGCCAAATCCTCCGCTATGGGCAAGGCATATGTGGCCTTAAATAGGCCGTTATGTATTTATGTGTTATCTTATACCATTTCTAATTATTTTAAATAAATAAATAAACAGATACGTAGATAGAGGAAAAGTCACATGCATCCAAAAGCAATCCCAAAGTAAATAGCTAAAGCACGCGTGTTATGGAATAGATAAAAATCAAGTTACCACAAACACCCTGACCCGAGACAATGAAGACAAAGTATATACTATATTGATCCGAGAATCGAACCTGGGTCCTCAGAGCTGGCGGCACCATAATGACCGGTGCGTAAGTCACGTGTCCGCGGAGGTCGTCAATTATTTTATGTACAATATTGTGTTTAAAATTATATATTTCTTCTCCCACAGTTTCATAGTTTCTTTCCCCTGCTTCTTCTCATTTAGATGAACCTCATAACGAAATATAAAAGTACATTGAAAAAGTTATAATCGAAATGAAAATGTGTTGGAAATTTATTTTACTTATTTAAAAAAATATTTGAAAATTATTTTAAATTATTTGATTTGTCTAGCTCGCCCTTGTTCGACTAAACAGACAAAAACATTACGCGTGAAGATTATAATACCATGGTACTTGTATTATTCCTATAGGTGTTCGTGTAATATCGGAATTACAGAAGTGTGATAGTGTGATGTTCATTTTTCTCGTGCAATGTATGATGTTGCATTACAGAGTAATCTTACCCGAGTGACATTAGGCCCATTAACTACACGTCTTCTTCTACTTCTTTACAGCATCAAGTGTCCACTGATAAACAGGCCTTCCCCAAAGCTTTACACAAAGAAAGGTCCCCCGCCACCTGCATCCATCGATCTTTCCGCAAGATTTTGCTAGTCGTCACTCCAGCTCGTCTGGGATCATCTACACTGCGTCTTACACTTGTCTAGTCTGTTATTTTAGGAGATCTGTAGGTAACGATATGGCTATAGGTTGCTCATTGATAAGTAGTGTTGCTCATTGATGTTTTTATTCTGTCAAAGATTATCTAGATTATAGGATTAATATGTTTGTAGCTTGACATTTTATATTAATACAAGATAATTTATACAAAATACAACAAGGACTTAATGACATAATTTACTAATTTTATATATTTGACAATGTTGAACTTCAATTTCTACTTTTATTATATAAATTAAAAATTTCTACGCCATTAAAGGCAAAATGTGTGACACTATTATTGGATAATTGACAAGATTGTAACCACCACATTTTTAGAAATAAAATAAAAAAAAAAAAAAGATATTATGCTATTAAAGGCTTTTCCCTTAGTCGCCTCGTACGAGATCTGCAAGAATTGGTCAGTGGTTCGGTGGTCGGAATTTCAAGTCGAGAGACCCGAGTTCGATCTCCAGGTGGCAGGCTCGTACCAATGGGTTTTTCAAAAACGAATTATATCGTTGGCTTGGACATAAAGGCGGCGACGCGCTCACCACCTGTCACGTTGTCCCGAAAATATCTTCGGTGGAAGGTGGGTCGAAGGGACTTAATTGTCTAAACTAGACCTCTGTCTACCCCTGTATTGGGAATTGCGTAAAGATATTTATTATTTTATTCTTACGCAGCTCACACTCTTCCTGAGGTAACGTTTGGTTTCTCTTTATTATGGGACGTACAGGTATGAAGCTTTGCTTGGCAAATTATGGAGTTTTAGTACAATTATTTGTATGTGTAAAATTTTCTTAGTGATAATACTGTGATATATTCAATTCAATTCAATTTATTTGTAAAACATGAGGTTATATGCAAGTGTCCATGAAAATTAGTGTACATTTATAGTACATTTGTATACAATAGTGTACAGTTTTAACCACATATGTGAATATGACAGTGAGTTTGGTAGTTAATTAAATAAAATAACATTGATTACTTATTTATTTATTTATTATGATACTCAAAACAGACTAAGACAATTACATGGTAATATTAAAATTCTAAGGTATTGAACAGTCCTTGTCCAAACTATGTGTATACAGATTTAAAACAAGGACACCGTGTTTTCTTTCTTACACTTAAATATAACTAATAAAAAAAATTTAGAAAATTTACACAAAGATATAATAAAACAAAAATCACAAATACAGAAATCACTTAGCATCTACAAGAGGGCTTTCCAACCACTTGACTTATATGTGTTCAAACTCGAAATAAATACATCTATCTAAGATAGTTAATTGACTCAGGCGTTACTTTGCGGAAATTCATTGTAAAGTTGTTATTGAAAAAATTACTTCGCAACCCTCCGCATGCAAATATAAAAAGGTATATGTTACCTGGTCCGAAGAGAAGAAGAGCACCACCCTCCCTCCCACAGATGCATGCACTAATTCCACTGTATGCACCACCATCACTACACTCAAACCAGGTAACATATACCTCCACCGAAAACGCGACACGTGTTTCGCCTCAAAACAAGGCATCCTCAAGCGAGTAGACTCTACGATGAGCGACCGCAGAGATGCTCTTCTTCTCTTCGGACCAGGTAGCATATACCTTTTTATATTTGCATGCGGAGAGTAGCGAAGTAATTTTTTCAATAACAACTTTACATATATCTAATAAATATATTAATAAGTTAATAATAATTTAAGAGCCATATCAAATATGCTTTTATCGAACTGCGCAGATGGATACCGAGTGCATATTTTATTTCTTTTTCTTATCCTCTAACATCTAAACATATTTCCATTCTTCTCAACGACTTCTTAGATATATAAACACGGCCATGGAAGTATCATAATAATATAAGTGTATATGTATAATATAATGTATAATGTAAGTTATTAAATAATAAAAAAAAAGTAAATGTCTTCACGCAATTCCCAATACAGGATTAGACAGAGGTCTAGTTTAGACAATTAAGTCCCTTCGAGACAGAGGTCTAGATAATTAAGTTGTTTCGACCAACCTTCCACCGAAGATATTTTCGGGACAACGTGACAGGTGGTGAGCCCGTCGCCGCCTTTATGTCCAAGCCAACGATATAATTCGTTTTTGAAAAACCCATTGGTACGAGCCTGCCACCTGGAGATCGAACTCGGGTCTCTCGACTCGAAATTCCGACCACCGAACCACTCGGCTATCGTGACTTTTTTTATCGGGATTTTTTCACAGTAAATTTATGTATTTATGCTTAAATTGCAAAATATATAGCGTATAAAAATAATTAAAAGTTTGACGTTTACGTCATACACATTTTTTATTAACTGGTCATTTGCATTTTTTATAAACTTCGCTGCGGGGGGGCCAGGGTCCGCATGGAACAACTGGTAACATACTTCGGATCGGATTCCCGGCGCCATTTGTATCTCGAATATGAATTTCGCTAATTACCAGTGCTTTATTAACAATAAATAACTGGTCTGCTTTAATATTATTTTAATATTATTTCTTATAAAATGTGACAGAGATAAGTAATCAAATATGTGAATATACTTAACGAAGACCTTTCGTTAGTCCTTAGTCAACTCTTTTATTTTTTTCATTCATATATTTACTCTTACTAAACCTATGTGAAGAAAATAGGGTAGTGTAGGACTTGTGCGGACGGCGAAGCTTAATGTCTCGCACCACTCCAGACACTAGCATTGCAGCTTAGTTTGAGTGGTGAAATACTAGTAATGTTATTTAACATTGAAAGAAAGAAAGAAGAAAGAAACTCTTTATTGACATCACAAGGAAAAAAAATAATATTGTACAAAAGACTAAGAGAAAAAATAAATTACAAAAATTGTGACGTCAAATAAAAGTCAAGATAGCCGAGTTGTTGGGTGGTCGGAATTTCGAGTCGAAAGACCCGAGTTCGATCCCCAGGTGGCAGTACCAATGAGTTTTTCAAAAACTTATGTACGAATTTCATCGTTGGCTTGGATATAAAGGCGGCGACGGGCTCACCACCCGTCACGTTGTCCCGAAAATATCTTCGGTGGAAGGTGGGTCAAAGGGACTTAATTGTCTAGACTTGACCTCTGTCTACCCCTGTATTGGGAATTGCGTGAAGATATTTATTTATATATATTGCGTGACGTCAAATTAGGCCTCCATTTCAGCATATTCAGCGTTGCTAGTAATCTTTTTTTAAATTAGTAGTAGTTGGGTAGAAATTTCTCACGCCATATAGCAAATATTTGCAAATTTGTATTTTTACTTTTTTTATTATGAGCCCAAGTTAAGAGAAGAATGAAATCGGATTCTTTTTTTGTTTTCTTAAATCGAATATTTTTCGTCTGATTCGGCGTAAAATTCTCTTGAAGAGCTTTACGAGCAATCTTGCGTCCAATATTTTAGGTATTATTTGATTATTTCCAAAGTAGAGGCAATCAAAAAGACATTGAAAAAGGTAATAATATTATTTATATTACATTTTTATTAACTTTATTTATATATGTATATTCTTGTCAATAGCCGTGAGGTTGGGTGGTCGGAATTTCGAGTCAAGAGACCCGAGTTCGATCCTCAGATACCAATGGGTTTTTTAAAAACTTATATACGAATTATATCGTTAGCTCGTTGTCTCGAAAATATCTTCGGTGGAAGGTGGGTCAAAGGGACTTAAATGTCTAGACTAGACCTCTGTCTATTGTCAACATTGGATGAGCAAATAAAACTATTTAGATCTCATTTGTAAAATATAAGTAATGGAATAAATGCTGCTATTATTACTATTATCAAGGAGAAGAGATATTCTTGATATTTTCAGGGGAACGGACGATAAATAATGTGCTATTTCTACATCTCCATTACACTTTTTATCTTATAATCTATCTACGATAACGTAACAAAATAAAAAAAAAACTCGATCAAGTCCTTAAGTCGAAACGTCGATTAAAATTAGTCTATAATTAACTTTATTCATATCATACCAAGAAAAGTTACTCAATCTTTAACTAGAACTGTTATTTTGTATTATAATTACTAACCAGTCTGCGATCAAAGGGCTCGTTAATAATAGCATGCACTTTTTTAATTGCGGCAACCCTTTCAATGTGATTATTTTCGAATTTCGAATGTTTTATTTCTTTCTCGCTTGATAATTGTAATTTAGATACGGCAATCTGAGTAGCCATCTATACATGCATACACATAAATAAGATTAAAGTTTCTGTTTGTAATCCCAAATTAACAGCTTTTTACTAAATGTAAATAATAATATGTTAGATACGGTATATAAAATCCAATTTTTAAAATTATTGTCTGATTTTAAGTCTCTGAAATAGCGGAAGCTGTGTCCAAAGGACTGTCACTGGCAGGTAGCTGATAGTATAAGGAGTAACATAGGCAAATTTTCATTTTAAAAAAATAATTTGGCTTTCGCGTTTTGTTAAGCCGCGGGCATAGCCACGAAGAGCAGCTAGTATCAAAATAACATATACAGTTCCGATGCAATAGTAGTCAGGGCACTAGGCTTAGAAAGCGACTGACCAAAAATTTTTGACAGAAAATTTTGTGATGAATTACCAGGACTGAATTTACCACGAGATTAAAAAAAATTTTTTTTTAAATATTATTATTATTAATATTAAATATATAGAAAATAATTATAAGGAGTCTGCTTTACTTTTAAACAGAGACGTTACAGCCAGACCTGAAGTGAAAAAAGAAGTTCCGTCAATATAAGTAACAATAAAAAAATATCTTCACGCCATTCCCAATACAGAGGTCTCAACAATTACGTCTTTTCTACCTATCTTCCACCGAAGATATTTTTGGGACAACGTGACAGGTGGTGATCCCGTCGCCGTCTTTATGTCCAAGCCAACGATATGAACTCTACTAGGTTATGAAAAAACTCATTGGCCTGCCACCTGGGGTTCGAGCTTGGGTCTCTCGACTAAAATTCCAAACACCCAACCACTAGGCTATCGTGACTTTTTATAATAAATATATAAATATCTTCACGCAATTCCCAATACAGGGGTAGACAGAGGTCGAGTCTAGACAATTAAGTCCCTTCGACCCACCTTTCACCGAAGATATTTTTCGGGACAACGTGACAGGTGGTGAGCCCATCGCCGCCTTTATGTCCAAGCCAACGATATTCGTACATAAGTTTTTGAAAAACTCATTGGTACGAGCCTACCAACTGGGGATCGAACTCGGGTCTATTGACTCGAAATTCCGACCACCCAACCACTCGGCTATCGTGACTTTTTATGATAATATAACTAATGGCGTAACTTATAACATATAGATAGCATAATATTCTCAGTGTTAACACCATGAAGATACTGTGAGGCGGAACCGGTCGTAGAAAATATATACAAAAACAACCTTCACGCCATTCCCAATACTAGAATAGATAGATGTCTAGACAATTGAGTCATTTTGACCCACCTTCCACTGAAGAAATTTTTTGGGACAACGTGTCGAACGGTGAGCATACCACCATTCAAGCTATCGATATATATCGTATATAAGTTTTTGAAATTAATTCATTGCTACGAGCCTACCACCTGAGGATCAAACTCGGGGCTCTTGATTAGAATTCGGATCACCCAACCACTTGGCTATTGAAGAAAAATTGAAGTGTAGAGCTGTGTAATTTTTTCCTAGTTGCATTATATCGGCGTTAGAATTTATCACCCCCTTGTCTCCCCGTGGGTGCCGTAAAAAACTACTAAGGATCAATTTTTTTTGGATTTTTAAGGATTTTGGAAAAAAAATAATGAGAAATAGATACCAAGAAATAGCTGGATAACATCTCGAAAGACAGCATTTCGGTGACAGACAGCAGCTTCTAAAGTTTGACTCTAGGACGATTTGCCATAATCTTCAGTTTCATACGCGTTAAGATTAAAAGCTTATTTTTTGGTACAACAGTTATACCAAACTAATTTGGTGAAAACTATATAGGAAAACTTATGTAGTATCAATTTTTTTGCTTTTCAAGTATTAAGATATTTAGCCGACGAGCTTACCACCTATCACGTTGGTCCAAAAATATTTTCGGTGGATGTTGGGTCGAAACGACTTAATTGTCTAGACCCCAGTATTGGGAATGGCGTGAAGATATATATAAGATATTTGGCCATTTTTCTGCATTAGGATTATAAAGAACAATTTTCCCTGCGATACTAACGAATAGAAAGCACTTTTGTTCTTTCTAGCCTTAGACTTATTAAATAAAATTATTACGTTTGACCTTTGCCTGAGGTCTACTAACACAAACGAAAGTTAACATTAATTTGAATCGGTAACCGCAAACCAATTTTGTCATGCACCAATTTAATTTCAAAGTTTGTGATTCGAAATTCAAATGTCAGCGGAAGTGACGTGCGACCCGATAATGGCTGATGCGTGCGCGTTAAAACGGAGAACGTTAGGAAATTAGCTTCATTCAAAGTCGTCGTGACATTTTAGATCGCTTTGAAATCCGAATACACATATATAATTGTGTGCGTTTACCGCACTCGATTCACGAAATTACTATATTTTGCTAAATAACGACTATGTTGTGATTCATTTACAAAGAGATAACTAAAAAATAAAAAAACAACTTTTGTTCTGTGCGTTCGAGGTCGATCATTCGACTTTCGTGCTGTAATTGCACGTCGAAAAAAAAATGTTAAACCATAGAGAAAGACCGATCGCTTTGTTTTGTTAGCTAGCTATCTCTCTATCTACCTCCATATATATCTTAACATCTCCAGTACTACTATTGATAGGGAATTTCAGGATTGCTTTACCACAAGCTCGGATTTAAAAAAAGGTTAGGAGTCAAATTAATCAATCTTTTCTTCCCTTGGATGTTGCAAGTGACGACTAAAGGGCCTGAAAAAATTAAAACCTTTAAAGCTAAAGTCAGACAACGTGATAACCATCTCGAAAACCACCTGTTGAAAATTCAGCAGACTGGTGACGGGCATCAGCAACAAAGATGCCAGATGTCTGGGAATGCGATCGCCATTCTGCTTTCCAAGCGGTCCAAGAATACTATGGTAAATCCTTCTTCCTATGGTAAAATGAAAAAAGAAAGTTTATTTCGGCAATACTTATTAACTAAAAACTATTATAATCGTAGAGCCCTACACCTCGTGGCATGGTACCAAGAACGCTGGCTGCATTTCCACGTTGAATGGCTAGACTTAACCGTTGAGCGAGAAAAGAACAAGCCCTCTTGTCACCAGCGGCAACGACCAGTCGCGGATACAATTCCTTTAGAAACTGCATCGCGCGGGGACCCCACGGACCGATTGTCTCTACGGCAAATGGAACAAATATATAGTCTCGTCTCGTAATCGTATTCCTACAGCTATTCTACAGTACTGTAGCCTACAGTAATGTACCAAGGTTACTTGATGGTAAAGCATGTAGCCAGCAACTGGATTCCTTTGTCGAAACACCTAGAAAGTGGGCGCGGTCTCTGTCAAAGTGAAAATTGTTCAGTAAGCATTTCTGCACATTCTGAACCAACGGGATATCCCACCGTTTTTGTGAGTTATGTTAATATATATCCTACTCGGGACAAAGACGTAACCATGCTTCTCTTGCCTCGAATTTCGAAATTTCGGCAAGAATATTCTGATTCCGTTTCACTCAAAGCATGTATGTCAAAACGTCCGAATAAAAAGAAAAAAATACAGCTGTACCACCAAATTATTTTGTATATAAGTTGATGGAAAATTGTTCCATTAAAAGCAACACAATTTAAAAAGTGGAAGGAGTTGTAGTTTATGAGAGCGCAGGCCAGTAGGCGCGCGGCCCCGCCCCGCTATTATCCGAACGTTTTTTGACCCAAAATATAGTGTTCAGTGCAAACCTTAAATTAAAGGGATTATCGGAATGAGCCGAAATTCTACCAACTCTGTATGTAGTAACATTTTCTAACATCTTTTTTTATTTATACAATTTACAAATTGAATACATCAGCAATTGTATTTTGCACAAAAAAGACCAAAATTATTTACAAACAAAGAAATCGACGGTGTTAGTTGCCAGCTGCATGTCTTTGAAGTATTGTTTTCTTTTTTTTTTAATTTATGGCATATGCTGTGTTGAAAATGACCTTCGTTTAATCTGATTGTATGTGTATTTTATGTATTACATTGTGGTGTACTGTAGTACCATAGCATTGATGTATAACAGAATAAACGACAGTCATATTGACCGCTTCAAGCGAATAGTATCAGAGGCTATACTACACCATACTGTGTAAACACTATGATTATTTAAAAGTAAGATATTTAATTAGTCACGATAGCCGAGTGGTTGGGTGATCGGAATTGGAGTCGAGATCCGAATTCGACGACGAAGTAATTACGAAGTGGACCGGTCCATGTAGAAAACCACTTTTTGTACATTGTCTCGGTGTTTGTAGAACTTTCGTTGTTTCCGATTCCATTACACAAGTGCTTTAGCTATATACTTTGGGATCAAATTAATGTATGTGATTTTGTCAATATCATACATACATGCATTTATTATTATTAAACTATTGAGAGGCTTATAATTTTCAACGTACATCTAGACGCAATAAAGAAATTTATTATTATTCCTCATAATGAAGGTTTCATGGATCTAATGAACAGTGACAAATGCGCTCCGTTTATTTTATAAACAGCCGCCATGCTTGTTTTATTGCTGTTACAGCTAAGTTAATTACTGCACATATAAAGCAGGTGCTCAAGGGTCACTGAAAATATGCTTTAAAATAGTTGTAACGTGGTTTACATAATCAAGTAGCACGCAACTACCACATGAGCAATTTTTGAATAGGGTCGCCATAAATAAACAGCTCATTTGTGTCAAATCTTGAATAAAATCAAATTATAACAGTGGTAGAGCCACGCATCAGCTTTTGTTGTTGTATGCATGGGCCGGCTCGACCGGGGAAGTACCACCACCTCACAGAATACCGGCGTAAAGTAGAAGTTTAACAAACTTCTGCGATTCGTCTGGTGAGTGTAGGTAACCGGAGGCCCACACTTTTTTCAAAGGCCGGCAACGCATCTGCTATTCCTCCGGTATTGCGGCGGTAATCACGGTCCGGTATTCATGGGCGGCGGTAATCACTTACCATCACGTGAGCCACCTGCTCGTTTGCCTCCCTTTTCAATAAAAAAAGAAAATCGAATTAAATCATATGTAATTTTATCATATCATTTATTCATCGATATAAGATAAAAAAATAAATGATATGATAAAAGTACATTCATTGATTGACATTTTTTCTACCATTTCGTTCTCCATCCTCTACCATCCTCTGAAGGAAAAGAAACATGCAGAAGAAACGCCGTAGCTATCCACTGTTGTTCTTTTTTTTAACGATTTCTTGTACTTACGTGAATACACACCTCATCTAAAATAAAACGATTATCGGATTTTATCGAGTTTTTATGTCATAAAAAGTTTACAATTTTGAACGTAGTATAATTAGAAACAGCTTGTGAGCGATCAATTCAATCCCAGGAGTTATTGTCATTAATGTATTCACTTATAGTATGATAAGCCTTTTTAAGAACTGTGTCTTAAATATTCTTGAAACTGACAATAGGCAGGATCTGTAAATTTTCTAGGATTTTGTAGAAGCGTGTATACGCTTCTACAAAATCCACCCCAGAATGAACGAACGAGTTACGAGTTACTACAAACTTGCGTCTGTTCCTGATATTATGCTCATCAACTATTCTTCTAAAAATTATTAATGTTTTATGTGCATACATTTTCTTGATTATACTTTTTTTAATGAAATTATGAAAATGTAAGGGATAGGGGTTTCCCCAGAATATGCACAGTTCCTGGTGTGTGCAACAGAATACTCGTGTTTTACACATATTTTTTCCGAATGGGCCCGTGCGTATTTAATAATTATTAAATAAATAAATAAATATGTTTACGCAGTTTCCAATACAGGGGTAGACAGAGATCTAGTCTAGACAATTAAGTCCCTTTGACCCACCTTCCACCGAAGATTTTCTGGACAACGTGACAGGTGGTGAGCCCGTCGCCGTCTTTATGTCCAAGCCAACGAAACACTTAAATAACGTACATAAGTTTTTTTTGAAAAACCCATTGGTACGAGCCCGCCACCTGAGGATCGAACTCCGGTCTCTCGATTCGAAATTCCGACCACCCAACCACTCGGCTATCGTGACTGTTTATTATATATGTTATAATTATTGGTAATAATTGAAAGACTGTCTGACAGAGTACTGAAAAACTGGCTACTATTTCTTTGTTAAAATGGCGGCCACGGTCCGCGATACGCATCAAAGAAATGACCCACTGCGTTATTAATTGGTTACGAGTGTACTTCACCTGTACCTCCCATGCTTGCAAAAATACGCTTTGCTCTTTTTTTAACTTGCCATTTTCATAATTATTTCGTTGTTTAATCTACTGTTATTACATAAAATATCTTTAGGCCATTCCCAATACAGGGTTAAGCAGAGGTCTATACTAAATCCTTTCGAACCACCTTCCACCGAAGACATTTTTGGGACAACGTGACGGTTGGTGAGCTCTTCGCCATCTTATGTCCAAGCCAATGATATAAATTGTATATAAATATATTTTCACACCATTGCCAATACAGGGGTAGACAGAGGTCTACTCTGGACAATTAAGTCCCTTCGACCCTCCTTCCTCCGAAGATATTTTCGGAAAACCCTGACAGGTGGTTAGCACGTGGCCTTATGTCCAAGCCAACGATATAAATTGAACATAAGTTTTTTGTAAAACCCCATTGGCATTAGCCTGCTAAGGGATTGAACTCGAATCTTTAAATATTTAAATATAATTTACAAATTGCCGCCTAATTGCAGTCGCTTGGAAAATGTGCCAACTTTCCAAAGATGAAGCCATACTTAGAAATAGACATAGGCTACTTCTCGTAAGGCTAGCTATGCTCATTACAATCGGTTCATTAAATCTAGACAAAGACATTTTTTGCGGCGTTCAAGACAAGCCTTTGTTATTCTAACGTATAAACTGGAACATACATGACGACTTCCGTGGACGAGTTTTCATGGTGTCGCCAGCTCTAAGGATTCCCGTTCGATTCCGTTCGATTCCCGGATGGTTCAATGTCAGACAACAACTTATTCCATATTTTTCTATATCTTTCACTTATTTTATATTCGTTGTCCCCGATTCCTTAACACGCACGCTTTAGCTACTTACTTTGGGATCATCAGGGGAATGTATGTGATGAAGTCCTTATCTATCTATATTATTTAATTTTAATTTTTGAACATTATGTATGTTCAAAAATTAAAATTAAACACTCGGCCTTCAAAGTCCACTACAGGACATTGACCTCGACTGTAAGGGAGGACTTGTCATAATCGCCACGCATGGAAGCGGATTAGCGATCGCAGTATGAGATACCTCAAACCCCAGGCGCTGCTGCCTGTCATCGGTCTGCTCAATATTATTTTGATATTTTTGATATTTAGTATGAATATGTGACAATTTTTTTTTATTTTCGCTGAAAAAAATTTTTAATAGTCACGATAGCCGAGTGGTTGGGTTTACGGAATTTCGAATCAAGAAGCCCGAGTTCGATCCTCAGGTGGCAGGCTCGTACCAATGGGTTTTTTTCAAAAACCTATGTATAATTCATATCGTTGGCTTGGACATAAAGACGGCGACAGGCTCACCACCGGTCACGTTGTCCCGAAAATATCTTCGGTGGAAGTTGGGTCGAAACGTCTTAATTGTTCGTACCTCTGTCTACCTCTTTATTGTGCATGGCGTGAAGATATCTCTTTAATTAAATTTTGTGATTGTTCTTTAGTTTAAAGTGGTGAATCTTAATGAAAAACAACCTGAGTTCGATTCTCAGACTGTGACTTATTTATCTATTTATGGTGATGGAGTATGTAGCCTAAGTTTACTCTGAACTGAATATAAGTACAATGTCTCTCTTTTAGACATTTATGAAAATGCCAAACACGACTTATGACGCATTTCCCAATATTAGTGTAGTCAGAGGTCTAGACAGTTAAAGCTTATTTGGGACTACATGACGGTAGAGCCTGTCACCTTGTTTATGTCCAAGCCGACAATATAATTCGTACATAACCCATTGATACTCTGGGTAGTCTCTTGAGGCACTAAGACGGAGGCCTTAGCACTTTATGAAGATGAAAAGTCAATTGCAGAATAATTGAAAAAAACTGTTCATAATATTCTAGGTTGAATGATTATTCAACGTAAAACTGCACTTTGCATTCTTAATGCCATGCAAGGAGTAGGTATGTACGATTATTGTAGTTTTTAGTTCATAAGTACTGTAAATATAAATATAATTTTGTTCCTAGATATTCGTATAAATTTTTCCAGCCATTTATAGAATTAGTGACTTGTCAACTATAAAATAATTTGTTGTAATTCAAATGCAATCAGTTACCGCAGCGTTAATTTAGCTATCTTACCCGATATGTATTATAAAGACATATTGAATCGTGGGAATGCTACCGACGCGAATGCTAAACTATGCAAATCGCGCGGGAAAGGATGAATGTCATCGCGGCGGCCATATTTAACTCCTTCGAATGCGTTCACAATTCCCATCTCTGACATTGCATTGAGTGAATTAGATGAATGAAATTCTGACGTTCGAGATGATGAAATACGGTCACTGTCGCCTATATCCGGTGGCTTGAGGAGTATTTAAGTGTTACAGATGGGATAGGAATGTACTTTAAATATACTTTACACTACGATTATTGTAAGTAGAGGGACATGGGTACAACGGACGGCCTTATCGCTAAAACAGCAAGATCTCTAAATTGCGTATTCTATTATTCTAAAATGTGTAAAGAGCACTGAGCAGCGTAGCAGCCGTTCTCTTGCTCTAATCGCTCTCAAAGAATATTAGAGAGCAGAAACAGCAGAGCATTAACGTGCTGCTAATTTACTTTTTTATATCTTCAAGCCATTTCCCATACTGGGGTAGGTAGGTGGGGTATGAAGGCAGATAAATAATTAGTGACAAGACTTGCGTTAGACGATAGGCTTGCCGTGTTAAGCCTATCGTCTAACGCAAGTCTTTCCAAAGTTGCTCGAGAATAAGTCAAGTCACTCTTCTCTTCAGAGCCGCTTTAATGAGCACTCGGTGCTTATATCCCGAGCTCCCGCGATTCCTGTGGCCCCGTTTCCGGTAGGTGAATACCATTGTTAGGAGGGCCGTGACGAGGCACAACTACGTATCGGTGGCCCCGTCTCTGATTGGGATCTGTCCTCGCCCATTCCCCCTCAACAGCCTCCTTCTGGACCATCACGGTTTCACTGAAGGCGGTTACGGCACTCCATGCCGAATCCCCGCACAGCATCGCCGACACAACTGCTGGCAGGGAGAGGTTTCTCCTGGATACTTCGCTCCGCCTCCCATGCTGAGCCGACCCCGAGGGTATGCGATGGCTTCCCAAACTTATTTTAACTGAGACGCCCTTAGAAAGTTGACATATTTTTATGACGTCATGGCCATGTTGCCATACTAGTAGAGTAGGTACATGTATGGCAAGAAGGCTTTAATCGCATCCACATAGCCAGACAACCTACTAAGATCGATCGAATACCATGCCTAACGTCACACAAATGTTTGTGCCTAGCGGGATTCGAACTCTTAGCCCTTAGCCTCGAAGACAGTATTACTACCCTCTGGAATATCGGATCGACAACTGCTCTCGTTGGAAACCTTGCATTGTCTAGAAGTGTATATGAATAAATAAAAAATATAAGTATATTTTTTATAGAATAGGTAGGCAAACGGGCAGGTGGCTCTCATGTGATTACCGCCGCCCATGAACATCTGCAATACCGGAGGAATAGCAGATGCGTTGCCAGCCTTTGAAAAAGGTATAGGCTCTTTTCTTGAAGGTTCCTAAGTCGCATCGGTCCGGAAAACCGCTGACAGCAGCACATTCCATAAAGAGCAAGTGCGTGGCAGTAAAATTCCGCGAAAACGCACTGTAGTGCACAAAATCTATTAAGATAGCTATATAGTGTAGTATAGATAGATAGTATTACAAACCGTTCTTATCCAAATAATCTCTAGTTCTATTACGCAAATCCCAATTGGAGCCAAAATTAGCATATAACAAGATGGCGACCGTTCCCATATCAGTGAACTAAATCAGCGCAGCGGTTGACCGAGAGCCTTCGGTTCGGAATTCAAATCTACGCTCTCCTTTTACGCAACGCAACTTACGTGAAAGACCTTGAAACGGCGTTTGCTTGTAATAAAATATACTCGTTTGGATTGACTGCATCTGTATTTAGCATTATTTTTTTTTTAATAGACAATACGGCCAGTGCTATTATTTTGGAAAATTAATGTCAGTTGACGCTGCCACAATTTAATAAAAAAAAATAAGTGTGGCTTTAAGACACAGAACGAGATTTTCTGGTAACAGAGGACGTTAATAATTTACTGATTTATTTTTATTTATTTATATTCACGCATTTTCCCTGAGGGGGTAGCCAGAGAGTACAGATCGCCCCGTTATACCTCTTTCCTCTTTCGCTTTTCTCAAATTCATCATTTTCTTCATACATGCACGGCTAATATCCGAGTACTCTTAATCTTCCCCTCTGTTAGGAATTTCCTCATATGGTCTTCGAAAATTAAACTCTACCTACCTCGACACCTTTTAATATTAACTTTCGCGTATATAATGATTTCTTGTATTTACGCGAATACTACACATTTAGAATGCATACACACGCGAAATTTAAAATAAAACGATTTTCGGATTTTAAAATCCGAAAATCGTTTTATTTTAAATTTCGCGTATATATTTTCTTCAACATTATATTTTCTTCACCATTCGGTCTTCATTAATTCGCTCAACGTGTCCACACCATCGAAGCACGCTCCTATCAATTTTACTGATAAGGTCATCTTTCAAACCTGCCATATTGCGAATTCTTGGTTTATTAATAATAAACACACACACAGATAGAAGTTTCACCACCCCAATTCTAGGATCGTCTAACCCCTCAATTCATTTTCCGATAGCCCTCTTTCGTTATAGGGGACGCAGCACTTCACAGAAGCAGCCATCGTTGAACTCTTCTTCTCAAACGTAAAGAGATCCGCTCCCGCAAGTCTCAGGAAAGGCTTGGGATAACAGCATCTCATGGTTTTCGGTCGATATGTTTCTCCTTCTCAGGTGTTTCTCTTTCCGACATAACACAGAGGCCACTGAAACGCCTCTCGATCAGAAGACGAGCCATGCGAAAATAATTTTCCTACAGGGTTATCAAAAAAAAATGTTATACAGAATCATACTAGACTCTATATATAACGTATGTATCTCTATATATAACGACTCTATAGAACGTATGTAATCTGTTCTGCCTCTGACTCATTGATTTTTACTTTCTCCGTTTTCAAGTGAAAACTTCTTTTGGACAGTTATGTTTTGATAATTGCGACAAAATGAGTAATCTTAATGAGAGAAAACCTCTTCCTAAAATAGATATTAACGAGACAATATGGAGAATGCGGTTTTCTACATTGGGAATTAAACCGAAAATCGAAACCTCAGAGCTGGTGACATGAATATCGCCATAAGAGACAGATTTTCCTGAAGGTTTAAGTCTACCGCGTGAAAACTGTAAAACTTTTTATGATTTGTTGAAATAATGAGTCAGGAAAGACGAGTGGTTGGATGGTGGTGAAGATATATTTAGTTATTTATATATTTATGTTGGGTTTAATTTTTCACCAAAATTACGACTTCATAAATCTAAAAACTTATTTATAATTGTTCTTCAGTTATATTACATTTAAAACATGCATCTACGACTTGGAATCCCCAATACGCAATTTATATTGACTTTTTTGAAAATATTCAAAATTAATAAAAAATAATATTAACTATAATTTTTTATATTAAAGAGAAAAGGCGCAGGTCGTGGGTTCGAATCCCGCCCGCCCGCCGAATGTCAGTTGAAATTTTAACTTTTTTCTCTTTAATTTACGAACATTAAAAGTTCAGCATAAATATGTTTTAAAAATCAATAAAATAGCATAATGAAACTGTAAGTTTAATAACTTTAAAGACAACTTTATTCCCACTTTAAAGCTGCTAAGGGAACATAGAGATCAATTATTTTTTCTAGTATACGTTCTAATTTTTTTTTGATTCTCCATATTTTTAAGCAGAATATTTTTTGGATGTGGACATTGTAAAATATTAAAAAATCTTTTTTTGAATAAGCTTGATTATAGCTTGCTCAACCTACAATGTCTTGACACATTTTATGAAACATATTCCAAATTACTTAGTTACTGAAATAAAAAGGGTAAATTAATGATAAAACTACAGTACTGTTTCTTTATATTTCAATAATTTAAATATGGATCTTGCATCCATATTCGCATCGTCAATTACTTCGCATGTTAGATAAGAACTACTTTAACTTGCCATTTTAAGTACTGATAATATGTCGTTACAGTCTGTTTATGCAGTTCTATGCTCTATTCTGCAGTGGAATTTTTGGCTTATCTATTAACCTCATTGTATGTTTTATTGTATATAAAAAAGCTTTTTGTTACCCACACATAAATAAATTGGCGTGTATGGAAAAAAATACTTTTCCCGTGAGGGACATTTGAAATATGATTATTATGAAAGGTTTTCGTATTGTTGCAATGGAAGTCCGTAGATAAAGGTTACTTTTAACTTTGATTAACCTCCTCGTAGACATTTTATTAACTTTGAACTTTGTTTACTCTTATAAATTGAACTTCTGTGGGCTCCAGGAGTTTAGAAATAATGCCCGAACGTATTCACAAGCTAAATTTGATACTATTCTAAAAAATACTTGAAAACTATGAAGGAATTTAAACAGACACGTAGTCTTTTACATGTGTCACTATAAATAGGTATCGAAAGATCGCCCGCAGCCTATTCAAACTTAACAACACAAAACCCGATAAATAGAGCAAAAACGTCGCTCGTCCACGCATCGGCATCAGTTGGCGACATTTAAATGTGCCGGCGGTGCTTTTGCCTCGAACATTTGCATGAGATCGCGTCGATCGGTCCACCTTACGTACTTTTTTGTTTCTGTAATTGACAGGTATGGGATATACCGAGTGTTAAATAAAGAAATATATTGATAGAAACAACGTGACATACATTGTTTTAATCACAAAGATAGAACTTGTTTTATGGAAACAGAAATAAAGATAGTACAACAAACATGCATGTTCCAGAAAATGTATTCGTAAAAGTGTCTATTTTTACATTTAACAGTCTGGGAATCGATCCCGGGGCCTTAGCCGATAGTGTCGCTTGGACACTATGAAAACCAGTACGCACGCCACTCAACTCTACGAAGGTCGAGAAAATTAATACAAAAAATTAGTTTATGTTTATTTCTTAAACAAATAGAAACTGTTAATGCCATAATTTATTAAATAGTGAGATGGCCGTCGATATTTAACTTAATGGAAGTTCGTTTCGCCTTATTTTTTTACGATCACACAAAGTTTTATGTTTGTTACAGGGATCTCAATAATAACCTAAATTTTCTAATAAATAACAACATTATGATTTTTATTGTAAACTATTGATACCTTAGATTACATTGTTGTAATTTTCGTAGGGATCTGTAATTAATAAATATACAGGCTCTATATTACTCGCTGATAATGTAGCTTTCTATTGGTGAAAGAGTTTTTGAAGTATGTTTAGCGACTTAGGCGTTACAATGTAACAAACGCACTTTCACATTTATAATATAAGAATACATTATATATCATCACAGTATCATATCATAAGGCGAGGCGGATTGGCGATTAAAGTACCAGATTCCTTGCACCTTAGATGGTGGTACCAGTAACCAGTGGTACCAGTAACGGTCTGATGAATTTTTGTCTGATATTTATTTTTTTTAGAAACCCACCTGTCTGTAACCAATTGTACTTTCAAGCCTTTTTACTAAATAACTTCTTATTACACCGACGACAAAAAATGCGATGGTATTATTCTTTCGCCCATATCACACGGCCACATAAATTCATGTACATCTAAATAATAATAAATAAATATCTTCACCCCATTCCCAACACAGGGGTAGACAGAGGTGTAGACAATTAAATCCTTCCAACCCACCTTCCATTGAATACATTTTTGAGACAATGTGACAGGTGGTGAGCCCGTTGCCGTCTTTCTGTCCAAGCGAACAATATAAATCGTACATTAGTTTTGAGAAAACCCATTAGCCCTGGTCGATCGAACTCGGGTCTCTTGACTCGAATTCAGATCACCCAACTACTCGGCTATCGTGACTTTAGATATAAGTACACCAAACACGCATTTCAACTGAAATGAACACACAATCAGATTTCACTTAGTTCATTAGATGGAATTGAAAATTGTTGTTTTTTTGTTAGCATTTCCATACTAGGATCGCATTGAAAATTTTCAGATCGAGCCAGTTAGATACGTTGCTAACGAAAACTTCTTTTAAATTTGTGTTATAGAACACATTCGTAACCAAAAACAAATGACAAATTTATCTAATATACAACATATTGCATTAATTTGTCATTTGTATGTGAATTGGTGACAACTCCTAAAGGTTTGTTAAAAGTTCAAATGAATTTAACTGAAATGAATTTTCGACTCTGGATAGACTGTAAAAAGAAGAAATGTGGACGTAGCAATCTCAATGATGATCTTCGTAAGAGACGTCCTCCTGCAGTGGCCCTTAACAGGCCGTTAAGTAAGTTATTAAGTTATTTTTGTGATAAAGTTATTGTTTATGACTCTCGGTGTGCTCCACACCGCTTAAGGTACAGTTTTGTTATTCATTTTGTCGCATCTTATATTCGGTGGCGGCGTCACAAAGGGTCGCCTTCAATTCTACACCTGATTCTTGTTTATTAAATACTTTTAGCTTAAACGCTACGGCTATCTATTTAAATATTACTTACCGAAAGTACCTTTGTCTTTTTAAGAAAGGAAAAGATTGACGGCGGATGTTGTGAGGAAAGTAAGGGAACTGAATATCTCTAATCCCAAAGTGAACTAAGACCCAAAAAAAGAAACAACGAAGAAGGCACAAACACCCACCCAGAGTCCCGTCCGGGAATCGATCTCAGGACCTCAGAGCTGACGACATGAAAACTGTCGTATACCCTACTAGTCTACGGAGGTCGTTAAATAAGCTTTCGAATAAGCACCTATACTGATTGTACCTTAATCTCAGTAAGTACCGAAACCAGTTTAGGTACTTACTTTTATTTTCATTTTGTTGAAAAGCGTTTTTAAAGAAAACGTGAAATTTAAAAATTTATCGACACGCAAAGTAGTCGAAACCTTGACTTCCGCCGTACCGTTGCGTTGCTCTCACGTCCTAACCCACTTGCATCGGTTGAAATTTAAAACTTTAATATGCCTCATTTTCTTTAATAACAAAGATATACGTTATGAAGGTGTCGAGTCAAGTCAAAAGTCAAGAATCCATGGTCAAGTTGTAGATTACACGTTCAATATTGCATTTCCATTGTTAAAAAAATAACAAAAAAGAGGACACCAACGTAGTGTCTTTCGTCTGTTTCTTCTCCATTAGAGGAACCTCATTACTAAATGCTGGTATATTAAAAAAATAACTGTAGATTTTACTGACACAAGAATATACATTCTTGTGTCAGTGAACAAATGATTTGATTTGATTTCAAGAATATTAAGCACACTAATTGAAAATATTCGTGTATTTTTTTCGAATATGATTATGAGCGGCAATAGGTTTAGGGTGCGGACTGCGAAACATGACGTCGCAGGTCCGGGCCCCGCCATTCGACTATTGACGTAAACAAACTCCAGACACAAGCATTGCTGCTTAATTGGAGTGGTTAACAGGAATATTAGCAATTTTTTTCGGCATTGCTAGAATTATTTTCAAAAAAAAAAAAAGAAAAGAAAAGAGATAGCAATCGATGTGATATGTAATCGTTACTTTTATCGATGAATACATGATTTTATTTGTTATACAAATTGATATATTACTTATAGGTAACCAACAGCTTATAAAAATCTACAGGAAGGCCCTTTAAACGTATTTGCCATAATCGCCTCGCATCACAAGCGGCTCGTCGATTGTAGTACCTGACATCTCGCACCGTAGACTCTGCTGACCATTACATATCTTCACGCAATTCCCAATACAGGGGTAGACAGAGGTCTAGTCTAGACATTAAAGTCCCTTCGACCCACCTTCCACCGAAGATATTTTCGGGACAACGTGACAGTTGGTGAGCCCGTCGCCGTCTTTATGTCCAAGCCAACGATATATTCGTACATAAGTTTTAGAAAAACCCATTGGTATTGCAACTTGAGGATCGAACTCGGATCTCTTGATTCGAAATTCTGACCACCCAACCACTCGGCCATCGTGATTTTTCACACATACACCTGTAAAACTCTCTTATCCAGGGCCAGTATATGCCGTCTATTTAGGCGAGTTGTGGTTTGGTTATTAGGGAAACACTTTGCCAATTTTTATGTATGTTCCTGTAACCTTTCCTTAGATCGAGTACATTCCTAAGTATTTCTTCATTTAGTGGTAGGCTCGTACCAATAGGTTTTCACAAAAACTTATGTACGACTTATATCGTTGGCTTGGACTAAAGACAGCGACAGGCTTACCACCTGTCACTTTGTCCCAAAAAATATCTTCAGTAGAAGGTATTTTTAATATTATTTTACTTAATGAACAGTATATAGGAGTAAACAGTGGGACATTGAGTCTGTCCCTTTTCACTATTCACTTCACTTCATCATTCATTCTCTAGACGCAATGAAATTTAATACTAAAATAAAAACTTTTTTTTAAAATAAAACAATTTATTGTCATATAACATTTGAATATTTCGTGACGATGTCCCGGTAGAAAGAGCACACGAGGTCGCTGGCCGCTCTGCATCTTTCCAAAGCCTCTTCGTATGCCGATTCACTATAGCTGCCCTCTGAGAAGCCTGAAACAATTCATACTTCGACTGACGACCTCCGTGAACGAGTGCCCTACGTACCAATGAAAAACATTACAATTTCCCAAGCTAAGTAAATAATTTTACCAAACAGTAATCAATGATTTGACTTGCCATCAATCATTTGACGTCCTTCATGGACGTGTGGCGTACACACCGGTCATGGTATCCCCCGCACTAAGGTCCCGAGTTCGAGTTCGGTCGCGTTAATGTAGAAAATACTTTTTCTACATTGTCTCGGGTCTGGGTGTTTGTGGTACTTTCTTTGTTTCTTTTACCATAACACAAGTGCTTATGCTGCTTACTTTGGGATTAGATCAATGTATGTGATGTTGTCCTTATCTATTTAAGTATGTTTAAAAAAAAGTACACGGGTAGATAGAGATCTAATATAGACAATTAAGCCCCTTCGACCCACCTTCCACCGAAGCTATTTTTGGAACAACGTCACAGGTGGTGAGCACGTCGCCGTCTTTATGTCCAAGCCAACGATATAATTCGTACATAAGTTTCACCAGGGGATCGAGCTAGAGTCTCTTGACTCGAAATTCTGACAACCCAACCACTCGGCTATCGGGAATATACTATGTACTACTTAAGTATGTTTGTATAGCTTTTTCATTAGTTACCACTTACTGCACCCATGAGAAGAAACAATAAGACCTATTCTTGAACCGACACCGTGACTGTCTGTTCAAGTTCTAGGTAATATTTAATAGCGCCTTATGAACATTAATGGCAAATAATTCACAAGCAAAATACCACTAACACGCTCATCACAATATTTCTGGAACCATTAGGCCTAGAGATTTGAAATTTAATAGAATATCCTTTCGCGGAGTAGAGGACAGCTAAGAACCGGATGTTACAAAACTCCATCCGCAAAGGGGATTTCGGGGTCTTATGAGATCTTTTTCACGCTTGCCATGTACTTTCATTTTAACAGTGGTAGAGCCACGCATCAGCTTTTGTTGTTGCATGAATGGGCTGGCTCGACCGGGGAGGTACCACGACCTCACAGAATACCGGCGTGAAGTAGAAGTCTAACAAACTTCTGCGTTTCGTCTGGTGAGTGCAGGTAACCGGAGGCCCACACCCCCCCCCCCCAACCCCAATACTGGGGGGGGGGGTCACTGTAAGGGATGCAACGCATCTGCTATGCCTCTGGTATTGCGGGTGTTCATGGGCGGCGGTAATCACTTACCATCACGTGAGCCACCTGCTCGTCTGCCTCCCTTTTCTATATAAAAAAAAACTTTATGCCACGCGAAGCGAACGGAAGAAGCAAAAAGCCATGTTACTAGCAATGCCAAATAACATTACTATTATACCTGTTAACCACTTCAACTAAGCTGAAATACTTGCGTTTGGAGTGTAAAGTCGAATAGCGAGTTGAGCCCGCAACTTTACATTTCGCAGTTAGGCCATTAGGCAATAGACGTTAAGCTGAGCCATTAGGCAATAGACGTTAAGCTGAGCCATTAGGCAATAGACGTTAAGCTGAGCCATTAGGCAATAGACGTTAAGCTGAGCCATTGGGCAATAGACGTTAAGCTGAGCCATTAGGCAATAGACGTTAAGCTGAGCCATTAGGCAATAGACGTTAAGCTGAGCCATTGGGCAATAGACGTTAAGCTGAGCCATTGGGCAATAGACGTTAAGCTGAGCCATTAGGCAATAGACGTTAAGCTGAGCCATTAGGCAATAGACGTTTAGCTAAAAAACCGCGATATATATAAACCGTGATAGAATCCTTTTTCCTAGGAGTCATCTAGTCAGTACCACCCTTAACTATTTCTGCCGCCAAATAGCACAGTAATAACTGTTCTGTTCCCGTTTGAAGGAGTTAATTTTTTTGTAGTCTCAAGCAGAAAACGAAACAGCGAAGGATCAAGGCCCTACATCACATTCTACGTGTCAAGTACTTTCATCAATTGAGCAGCCGTCAAAGCCATCTCTTATTAACTTAACGGTCTATAAAAGTCCACTGCATGATATAGCCCTCTCCTCCAAGGACTCGTTCGGCAAGCGGATTGGCGATCGCAGTACCAAAGCGTCTAACGTGCGTATTCTAGCACTTTTCAGTAGCCCATTGCATTTTCTCTTCGTGTAGTCGCCTCTAATACAACCATGGTAAGAAAGGGGGTATATTCTAAGGCCGTAACCGGTATGAATGTGTTTTTTTTTTCATATAATTTCTTAGAAAAATAACTTTTTGGTAGACAGAGATTTAGTCTAGACAATTAAGTTCCGACCCACCTTCCACCGAAGATATTTTCGGGACAACGTGACAGGTGGTGAGCCTGTCGCCGTCTTTATGTCCAAGCCAACAATAAAATTCGTACATAAGTTTTTTAAAAACTCGGGTCTCTCGGCTCGAAATTCCGGCCACCCACCCACTCGGCTATCGTCGGGCACCCGACTTAAAAATTTTAAAACCATTAAGGCTCTTAGTTGCAAAGACAAGATCACTCAGAATTTTTTTTAAAAGATAAGAGTGAAAAAGGAGATAACGGTCCGACTGTCGCTATGTGCCTGCTGCAGCTCATAGCACCTGCAAACCATTTCTAAAGAAGTTTCCTGATGTCTCCACCTAGACCTGTCCAAATTTAACATTAAAGAATAGCGGCATAACTATCGGGAGATGAAAACTGCCGTTCATTGTCTGCACTGCTACACAGCTGGTAATTGAAAACTCCCACCTGTGATTAAACTCTTACTGCGGCCCTCGAAGACGAAGTTCAGAAGGGCTTTAGCAGCTGCAGCCTGCTCTTGCGTGGGCTCCAGCACAAGATTCCCCTGGCCGTCCACGGCGCAGGACACCGCCGCGAACACGTGCCGCATCGCCAGCCCCGAGTTGAGGAGGGCGAGGCAGGCGCAGTTCAATGAGCAGGAGAGGAGCTGGCAATTAAGCAGTTGTAATAATAATATATCTTCACGTAGTGGACGGAGGTCTAGACAGACGGAGGAGGACACCTTTAATTGGTGATATTTTTGGGACAACGTGACAGGTGGTAGGCCGGTCGCCGTCTTTATGTCGATGCCAACGTTATAAATCGAACGTAAATTTTTAAATAAAACGATTTGCGGATTTTATCGCGTTTTTAATTAGTTTTTACAAACAATTTTTATTTCCCGACGTTTCGGATGCTTTACACTTTGACCACGGATGATAAAAAAAATCCGAAAATCGTTTTATTTAAAAATGTGTAATAATAAAAAATAAAATAAATAAATATCTTCACGCAATTCCCAATACAGGGGTAGACAGAGGTCTAGTCTAGACAATTAAGTCCCTTCGACCCACCTTCCACCGAAGATATTTTTCGGGACAACGTGACAGGTGGTGAGTCCGTCGCCGTCTTTATGTCATATGCCAACGATGTAATTCGTACATAAGTTTTTGAAAAACCCATTGGTACGCCTGCCAACTGGGGATCGAACTCGGGTCTATTGACTCGAAATTCCGACCACCCAACAACTCGGCTATCGTGACTTTTATAATGATGTATGACGTATGTATGACGTATTATATGTTAGAGATAAAAATGTGTAGTATTCGCGTAAATACAAGAAATTATTATCGTACATAAATTTTTAAAATTTGTCTACATGGGGAACGAAGTCGGGTCTCTCGACTTCGAGCACCCAACCACTCGTGCGATCTCTAATTCTTAAGCAATTACCCCATGGCATATACAAACTGATAACCATAGTTAATATAATAATAATAATAAATAAATACATACATAGATAGATAGAGACAACATCACAGACATTGCTCTGAACACAAAGTAAGTAGCCCAAAGAACTTGTTTTATGTAATCGGAAAAACTGAAGGTGCCACAAACACCCGGACACCAGCCAACGGAAATATTTGGTTTTCTACATTGACCTGTCCGCGAATCGAACTCAGTTTTTAGTGCCCAGAGATAAGTATTTAGTAATAAATAAAAATAACGGGCTATGTACGGCCCAGCGAACTCTGCCACACCGTGGCAACGCTCTTACCCCCTAGCCAGCGTGTCATCACGCATGAGGAACCCCTCTTATGGGCATTGGATTAGGGATGTTAGCGCCATCTACCAGAAATTATTCCAACTTCGAACTCAAAGTCCATAACTTGACATTAATACGATAACGACATCTGCACCATTGTGTTAACCAACTAAAGTTGGTCAAAAGTCACGATAGCCGAGTGGTTGGGTGGTTCCGGCTAATCTCTGAAACGGCTGGACCGATTTTAACGGGACTTTCACTGCCACATAGTTAATATTATAAGGAGCAACATAGGCTACTTTTATTTTAGAAACATAATTAGGATTCCGCATTAAGAGTTAAACTGTAAAACCAAAGCCGCGGAAGGCATCCAGTTTATTATAAATGTAGAGGATAAGTGCAGAGTAACTGTAAAGAACAGTTACCAGCTCGGTGTTTCATTATGTGTCCATAGTTCTCAATTGCAGCAGTGTAACAAACATAATGTTCCAGTTTTTGAGGTATAATGTAATCACAAGCAATGGACATAAAACGCGGCGACGGGCTCACCACCTGTCACGTTGTCCCGAAAATATCTTCGGTGGAAGGTGGGTCAAAGGGACTTAATTGTCTAGACTAGACCTCTGTCTACCCCTGTATTGGGAATTGTGTGAAGATATATTTTTTTACAAGCAATGAAACATTCTATCTTAGTCCTTACAATCAGATGAAACCACTTACAATCAGATGGAAGCAATGAATTATTATATACCGATCTTAACAAACAAAAGCTATAGTTATGAATTGTTTCATGATGGTTATGAAACTTACCCCACCGTAATCTTCTAATTCTTGTATGGTAACGGTAATGCCTGAGCGAGGGTAAAGACTGCCCAATATGGCAGTCTCACATGTCTGTCTGATTATACCTTCTTTATATCTGAAAAAGCATGCCATTTAAATTAATTACTAATATTAAACACATTCGGTAGTTTTTTTGAATTATATAATTTGCTATAGTATAAAATGGCTTAAAAAAATATGAGCTAGTCTAAAGCTAGCATACAGATAAAATTAATACTTTAAATTTTAGATACATTCTACATATAACAAACAACCATATTTTTTTTTTCCTTTTATTTTATTTGTCTTTTTAAATACCAATACATAATCACAATAACCAAGTGGTTTTGTGATCGGAATTTGAGTCAAGAGAGCATGTTTAATCCCCAGGTGGCAAGCATGTACAAATCGATTATTTCTAAAACTTAGTACAATTTATATTGGTGTCTTGGACATAAAGACAGCAATCTTTCACCACATGTCCCATTGTCCCAATAAACAATTTTTCCATGGAGTGGTTTAATTATGTCTGACTACCTCAGTATTGTGAATGGTGTGAAGATATTGTTTTTTAAATAATTTATTTCATTTTTAAATGTCTGTATCTTCAGGAAATAGTAAATTTATAAGTAACTTTTGCTTATATCTTTTTAAAATCTTATTATTTTTCAGACATGCCTTACTTGTCTCAGTAAATATAATAATACTAAAATTACCTATCTGCCACAGATGGTTTGCCACCCTTAGTACAAAATAAAACTTCTAAAGTTGATTTTTCTATACTTTGACTTTGCATTTTAATATCCAATGGCCCATTTACACTCACTAAAGTCACAGTTTCTCCTGAAAAACATTGTTGAAATAAATTGTAAGTAATTATATTTACATATATAAACCCTGGACTAATAGAGCATTATCTCAAGCTACAACAAGATTTAGAAAATAAAAACAAAAAATACTTAAAGAAATAACTTAAATAATTAAACAAAAAAATATACTTAATAATTAAAGAACTAATAGATTAAAATACCTTGAGATAATATAGCAGAACCATCAGATTTGCTCAAAAAATTTAATTCGCATTTCATTGGCTTAAGTTTAAATTCCTTTTCATCAACAACTTCAGCGCCCATTGTAGGTATTATTATTATTTCCCAATATTTATAGAGTATTCAAATAAGGAGCGTTCGACTGATCAACGTCTGTTGTTTTTGATTTTTTAAAGTCTACGTTTACGAATACTTTTTACTACGTATATAATAATATCACCGTAAAATGTAGTTATTATGTAGTGTTTGATTAAATATAAATACAAACATAACCTTATTTTTTATGGTTAAGTCAGGTTGACGTTCTCAAATATATTTTTTTTTTCGGAGTTTATGGCCCGGTATTTAGACCTTTAGGCCAAGTCTTGAGTATTTTTATTCGATTTATTATAATTTCCACACTGTATTTATTTCTCATATATAAATCATAATACCTCTGTTGTGGTTTCTCATTCATTGCGAATGAGAAACCACAACGTTTCACAATGAAAAGTTTCAATATAAACTTTTCATTGTTCATTGTCATCTTTCATTGTCCGTCCTTTTATCATTTGTCAACGATGATTTTTCAAAAAATCAATCTCATCAAGCTATAAAAATTCAATTGGATATCTGTAGATGTTGTGAACGAAGAAACATCACAAAGAATATCATATTAAAATTCAACAGACCCATGATGTGCAGCAGTGTTTAAGCGCAATCTGCAATCGACAATCCACTTGTCAAGCGTGACAATTCCGACAAACCCTGCCTTATGAAAGAGGCATGTGCCTTTATAGGCCATTATGTACTTATGTCTGTATTAGGAGTTAAATAAGATGTGTGCTTAGAAACAAATAAATATTGGATGTGTATAATGTGCAGGGAACACAATTACACCGATTTAGTGTATTTGACAATAAATGTCATTCCGTCAATGTCTTATTGACACTGTCAAAGTCAATAAATAAATTCTTGCTGCCTTAATAGAAAAATATATCTCTTAATAGAAAAACAGTGTTTCATCGACGCATTAATTGATAACCTTTTTTATTTGCAGATAAAATACCAGAATATTAAGTAAATGAAATTTTTCAATTTCATCGCATGAAGTTGTAGTACATCAATATTTGTTTCGATGTAATGTTAAGTTCAGAAAAATAAAAAAGAAACAACGTAAAAATGAAGACACGATTCAATACATACGATATAGTATGTATGGTATCAGAATTACAAAGGTAATATCAACTCAATTTACAATATGTACACAAAATACTGTAATCATCTCAACCATTAAGTTACCTTAGTTTTTCATTACCTTAGTCAGTCACCTGTTCATTGTCAAAAACTCAGTTTAACCAATGAAATTACACATATATAAAAATTTTGTATTATTGTGGCCGCAAAATGTGAAAAGTAGTGGATGAATTGACTTAAACATGTCCATAGAAGAGTGTTTGTGTATAGTTTTTCTTATTATCTTTCTATAAAACTAGAAATTAATTACATTTCGTTAGAGTTGTTATATGTCATCTTATGTTCATAAGGAACATAAGATGAACAAGAACATTATAATAAGTTAATAATTAATATCAGATTCAGCCACAACAAATGTTGAATGAATTGAGCTATTGTTTTGATAATATTTTCTTTCGATATTTAAATTTCTAGTTTCTAATTATCCCTTAACAAGCTGTTAGAACGAAATATTCCCATTATAGGGTACATGTAACATTATATTGTGTCCTATAATATTGTCTCATATCCTTGTGTGTATAAATAAAATTGAAGTGTCTGTCTGTAATTCCAAATTAACAGCTTTTTACTAAATGCATATGAAAGTATATATGTTAGCATATGAAAGTATATATGTTAATTACATTAAAAAATCTGTTTTTTTTTATTTTGTCTGTTTATACATTGTAAATATTTATTCCATAATTTTACAATGACCAATAGTGATAGACAGAAATAACATATTTATCCATATATATTTAGTATTTTTTTAATATCCAAAATTGTGTGTGGTGAGAAATGTATGAAGTGTTTCTGATGGTACAATCACAGCTTTATACATACTTTGGTTATCTTATTTCATCTTTTATAATCAAATCAAATTTGCCTCTTGAAAATAGAACACGAATGGAGATTATTTGAATAAAACTTATTAAGCCCTGGTAACAGAGTGGTTGGAAGTCAAAATTCAAGACCTGATACTTGTGTTCAAACTCCAGGTAGAAAGTCATGTACCAATGAGTTTCCATCAAAGCTTATGTACTAAATGTCATTCAATCAAGTGGACAAGCCAATCATTGGCTTGTCCACTAAGATATAATTAGGCACACTCCCTGCCATAGTGTCCCAAATAAGTTCCAGTGGAATGTCGGTGGAAAGGACTGAATTCTGTGGACCTTATGCATGATATATGTTCATGATATTGTTTCTTTTTAGGTTGATAGGCATGCGTGTCAACCAAGTGTACGACATAGACAATAAAACCTATGTCATACGTCTCCAGCGTACAGAGGAAAAAGTTGTGCTGCTTTTAGAGTCCGGTAATAGGTTCCACACGACACTGTTTGATTGGCCCAAAAATGTCGCTCCATCTGGTTTTACTATGAAGGTAAGAAAAAAATAATTATTCCCAATACAAAAGAGAAGATAGAAAGAGAATATAGAGAGGATAATTAAGTGATGACAAGTAGTAATGTGACAGGTGGTGGGCCTGTTGTCGTATATAATTCGTACATAAGTTTTTGAAAATCCCATTGGTACAAGCCTGCCACCTGGGGATCAAACTCAGACAGCCTAGTGAATGGGTGATCGGAATTCGATTCAAGAGACCCCAGTTGGATCCCCAAGGCTCGAAGCAAAGGGTTTTTCAAAAACTTTCGTATGATTTAAATCGATGGCTTGGACATAAAGACAGCGACGGGCTCACCACCTGTTACGTTATCCCAAAAAAAAGTCTTCGGTGGAAAATGGGTCGAAAGGACTTAAGTGTCTAGACCTCTGTCTATCCCTGCATTGGGAATGGCGTGAAGATATATTTTTTATTTTTTTAGCTAAGAAAACATCTTAAGAACAAACGTCTGGAGAGCTTGACCCAACTTGGAATAGATCGTGTGGTGGCGCTTCAGTTTGGTAGTGGTGAGGCGGCGTACCACGTCATTCTGGAATTATACGATCGAGGGAATATAGTACTGACGGACCACGAGTGGACCATATTGAATGTACTCCGCCCGCATGTTGAGGGCGACAAGATAAGGTAATTTTCATCATAATCATTACATATTTATATAATGATATAGTTTTATAATTTTTAATTTATGTATGATAAATAGTTAAAGTATGTTATGGCGCCACCGATGCTGTGTACTAATACTTTGGTGTATAATCTAGTTTCTACATTTGTTTCATGTACCAAAATAAAATTTAAATAATACAAAAATCACGATAGCCGAGTGGTTGGATGATACGAATTCGAGTCGAGAGATCCGATTTCGATCCTCAGGCTTGGACCAATGGAGTGTTTTTAAAATTTATAAACGATTTATATATGTTGGTTCCGACAGAAACACGGCTCATTTGTCACATTGTCGTAATAAAAATTACACTATTTTATTAGCTTTATTATTTCTATAAAAAAAAAAAAATATTATGTGCTTGTGTAATTGTACGTGTATGCGTATGCGTGTGAACATATGCACATGCGCGTAAGCTGTGTGCGCACGAATAAATAAATATTTAAGTTTTAGTATTCTAATAGTTAATCTGCGAAGTTTCATCTACTGCTTCATGAAAACTAATATATTTTGTTCATTATGTATGACAACGAGATAACCGATTGGCAGTGACTCTACCGTCGAAGCTAAGGGTTCCGAGTTCGAATCCCAGAAGGGGCTAACATTCAAATGATGAATATGAATGTTTCTCTAGACTCCCTTAATTATCTAGACGAATATGTAGATGTATTTCCAAAAAAAATCTATGTATCTTTAAATAAATATATTGCACCGTTAGCTTTGAAATTATAAAAAGTCACGATAGCCATAGATAGAGATATCACAGATGGAGTGATATATTAAGACGGCGACGGGCTCACCACCTGTCACGTTCTCCCGAAAATATCTTCGGTGGAAGGTGGGTCAAAGGGACTTAATTGTCTAGACTAGACCTAATTGTCTAGACTAGACCTAATTGTCTAGACTAGACCTAATTGTCTAGACTAGACCTAATTGTCTAGACTAGACCTCTGTCTACCCCTGTATTGAGAATATTTAATTAGTTTTATTAATAGTCACGATAGCCGAGAAGTTGGATGGTCGGAATGTCAAGTCGTGATACTCGAGTACAATCCCCTGGTGGCAGTCTCATACCAATGGGTTTTCCAAAAACTTATGTAGGAATTATTTCATTGGCTTTGACATGAAGACAGCGACGAGCTCACCACCTGTCACGTTGTCCCGAAAATATCTTCGGTGGAAGGTGAGTCAAAGGGACGTAATTGTTTAGACTTGACCTCTGTCTACCCCTGTATTGAGAATTGCGGGAAGATATTTATTTTATTTTATAGCTTTGATATTATAATGGCGATGTAAGCTTTGGTTAAATATACATACATATAATATATATAGATTAGATTTTGTTTGACAAACATTGTCTATCTTTCAGGTTCGCAGTGAAAGAGAAGTATCCGTTAGAAAGAGCTAAAACAGATTACTCTGCGCCCAACGCTGATGCTCTTAGAGAAATTTTCGCGAAGAGTAAACCTGGGGATAATTTAAAGAAAATACTAAATCCCAATCTTGGTAAGTGATAGACAATTTTCTGTTGAAAGTTATCCCGCCATCTGTCGGTAGCCAGGTAGGTGCACTTTCAAGGTTTTTTCCTTATTCGCCTTTTCCAAGACCCACGGCAACAGAGATTAAATAAAATTGTGTCTCCTACTCCATTTTTTATTAATGTGCAAAGCCTGTCTTTTAAAAGATCCAAGAAGTTTAGTATTGAAAAATTTTATAAAAAGTAAATAAATAAGATATTTATTCACGCTATTCCCAATACAGGGGTAGACAGAGGTCTAGTCTAGCCAATTAAGTCCCTTAGACAAACCTTGCACCGTAGATATTTTCGTGACATCGTGACAGGTTATGAGCTCGTCGCCGTCTTTATGTCCAAGCCAACGATATAATTCGTCCATAGGTTTTTTAAAAACCCATCGGGACGAGCCTGCCACCTGGGGATCGAACTCGGATCTCTTGACACGAAATTCCGACCACCCAACCACTCGGCTGTCGTGACTTTATATGTATCCATGTATAAGTTATTATTGCATCCCTTTCTAGAGTATGGTTCAGCCGTAATAGACCACGTGCTTCTGGAGAATGGTCTGCTGGGCAACATGAAGGTGAACAAGGACGCAAGCAAGGGCTTCCAGGTGGAACGTGACCTGGACAAGCTGGTGGCGGCGCTGAAACAGGCCGAGCAACTCTTGGACAGCGCCAAGAATCAAGTTGCTAAGGTGAGAAGCGTTTCACTTCAGCCCAAGAACTGTTCAGACCTGATGGCCTGATCAATATTCCTCCAGGAGATTTTTACAGTGGTAGAGCCACGCATCAGCTTTTGTTGTTGCATGAACGGGCCGGCTCGACCGGGGAGGTACCACGACTTCACAGAATACCGGCGTGAAGTAGAAGTCTAACAAATTTCTGCGTTTCGTCTTGTGAGTGCTGGTAACCGGTGGCCCACACACCCCCCTTGCCCAATTCCGGGGGGGCACTCTAAGGGAGGCAACGCATCTGCTATGCCTCTGGTATTGCGGGTGTTTATGGGCGGCGGTAATCACTTACCATCACGTGAGCCGCCTGCTCGTTTGCCTCCCTTTTTTATAAAAAAAAAGGTGGAATGATGATTAGCAAAATGTTGCGGCAAGTCGATGGATGCAGGTGGCGGAAGACAGTTAACTGTGGAAAGTTTTGGGAGAGGCCTGTGTTCAGCAGTGAATTCTTTATAGGCTGTAAAGACGACGATGCCCTAAATGGTAGAGACTGGGATGTAGGTTTCTCTTGTATGGGGGGGGGGGGGGTCCATAATCTTCACGCTTGGCAAGCGGATTGGCGATCTCAGTACCAGACATCTCGCACTTTAGCCGCTTCTGCCTGTCTCCGGTCTGAATTTTGGTGTTTTTTTTTTCTATACGGTTATGCCGTTCAATTGTTAATTGTGCTCTGTGATTGGTTAAAGAATCAATTGATAGTTCTCACCTATTTATTATTTACGTGTAAATACACATACATACATATATAGGGACAACGTTAGATACATTGCTCTGATCCCAAAGTAAGCAGCTACTCACTTGCACTTCAGACAACGAAGGCGCCACAAACACCCTGACCCGAGACAATATAGATAAAATAGTTTTCAACATTGACCTGTGGCGACATCTAGGTCTCCAAATTGTAACCTCGCTAGTGGCGGATTCAGGAAACACATCGACGTCCTACATCGCGCTATCGAAGTTCGCACGATTGCTAGGATATATACGATTACCGATAGCGCACATTGTGGAGGAGACGTCCTCCCCAGGTCAGGATCGCCCGACCTGGCCGGTAGCTACCCTGCACCTGCAGCACACCATCCGCTCCAGACCCGACCTGGAATAGAAGTCGAGACCTCAGAGCTACCGATACCATAGGAACCGGTGTGTACGCCCCACATCCACGGAGTCTGTACGTCTGTACATATCTCTTTCAGGGTTACATAATCCAGAAAAAGGAGGAGCGGCCCAGCGGTGAAGGTGAGTCCAAGTACCTGCTGAGCAACCAGGAGTTCCACCCGCTGCTGTTCGCGCAGTACAAGGAGCAGCCGTGTGCCGAGTTCGAATCCTTCGACAGGGCGGTGGACGAGTTCTTCTCGGCCTTGGAGGGACAGAAGATCGACTTGAAAGTAAGTGGTTTTTTGTTTAAAACTACTAAGTAATAGTTGTTTTTCGTTGCTTTATATTTTGGAAGAAAGGTATTTTAAAAAGTGCATCTTAGGAATTCCGGATTTTTAACCTGTATCTAAGTTATATATATATATATATATATATATATATATGTATATGTATGTATATATATATATATATATATATATATATATATATATATATATATATGTATATATATATATATATATATATATATACACTAAATTATATTAAATAGTAATCAGGTGGGTCGAAAAGTTTTTGTATTGGGAATAAGGTGAAGATAGTCAATTAAGGGTCAAAGACAATTTGTCGCTTTTAATTATTTAATAAACAGGTTTAAGATATTAATTAAAGAGTAATATAATTGAATATGATATATATATATATATATATATATATATATATATATATATATATATATATATATATATATATATATATATATATATATATATATATATATATATATATATATATATATATATATATATATATATATATATATATATATGTATATGTATATGTATATGTATATATATATGTATATGTATATATATATATATATATATATATATATGTATATGTGTATATATATATATATATATATATATATATATATATATATATTGATTCGTATATTGGGGATATAACTATCTTTCTTAATAAATTATATTTTATTAAATTAAAGAGAGAAAAAATGTTTTTAAAATTTTGACTGACACGGGCGGAATTGGAACTGGAGACCTCTGACGATCCGTGGCAACGCTATTACCTCTGAGCCACCGTGTCTTAAAGGCATCAGTGAAAATTTTTTTTTATCCTCTTCCTTTATATATGCCCGTCCCTTTTTGCAAATGAAATATTTCTTTTTTAAATTCCATTGTAGTCAATTAACGTATTTACTAATTTGGGTGTTGAATTGTGGTTAATTATTTAATGGAACGAAACTCCCAACTCATACTCCTTCTCCTTCAGACCATCCAGATGGAGAGAGAGGCGATGAAGAAGCTGCAGAACGTGCGCAAGGACCACGACAGGCGCGTGACGGAGCTCCGGCGGCTGCAGCGGGCCGACCGGCGCGCGGCCGAGCTCGTCGCGCGCAACGAGCCGCTCGTCGAGCGCGCGCGCCTCGCCGTGCAGGCCGCCATCGCCAACCAGGTACGGGCCGGGCACCTTCACGCGTGCCCCGTGGAACGCCAAGTGTCACGAAACTTACGTACCTCTTTAGATACGTTAGGAGGTTTTTTTTAAACCGAACCAGATACTCTAGGGGTAGACAGAGGTCTAGTCTAGACGATTATTTCGGGATCAAGTACGGTAGCTTTTCAATTTATGCTTCAGTATAATTACATGGAATAACTATTTACTTACACATAAGTAGCACCCAATACAGGGGTAGACAGAGGTCTAGACAATTAAGTTTGTTCAACCCATCTTCACCGAATATGTTTTTTTGGGACAACGTGACAGGTAGTTTATCCGTCGCCCTGTTTATGTCCAAGCCAACGATATCAATCGTACATAAGCTTTTTGAACAAACCTGGTTCAAGCCTGGTATCGAATTCGGATCTCTTAACGCCAATTCCGATCACTCAACCACTCGGCTATTGAGACTATAAAAAGGTTACTATCGATAAACAAATCTATGTTCTTATTTCGATAAATAATAGATTTGCCTATTCAGGTACAATACGTGTAACAGATAACATAACAGAATACTCCACTTCCAGATGTCATGGGACGATATAAAACTGTTGGTGAAGACCGCACAAGACAACCACGATCCGGTCGCCACAGCGATAAAGCAGTTGAAGCTCAACACAAACCATATCACCCTCCTGCTGTCGGATCCCTACGACGACGGTTGTGGTGATGATGATGATGATGATGATGGCGATGAGGAAGAAGAAAATGACGATCTGAAAGGTCGGCTCGAACCCATGACGGTGGATATTGATCTGTCGTTGACGGCATTCGCAAATGCCCGCAGGTGAGCATGGTTAGGTTCGAAAATGACACGACAAGGCACACACAACAAGAATACAGAAGGAGAATGAGAGAAAGAGAGAGAGAGAGAGATAGACACATGTACATGTTCCTCACGAAAGTGACACGAGAAGACACACAACAAGAATGCAGGAGTATGAGAAAGAGAGAGATAGAGAGATTTTTACAGTGGTAGAGCCACGCATCAGCTTTTGTTGTTGCATGAATGGGCCGGCTCGACCGGGCAAAGAAGTGGTCTCTGCATACCCCTACGGGAAAGAGCCGTAATTGTATGTATGTATGTATGTACACAAAGACTATTAAATTCAAAGCGACCTTAAATCTTATCAATAAATGTAACTATAAGTGAAATTAATTATTAAATAATTCAGAAACTTTGAAGCTTATGTTTCGACTAGAGATAATGCGATTTATAACAATGTAACGATTCACGATAGCCGACTAGTTGGGTGATCGGAATTTGAGTGAAGAGACCCGAGTTCTATCCCAAGGCTTTTACCAGAGGGTTTCTTCAAAAGCTTATCTACGAATTACATCGTTGGCTTGGACATAACGTCGGCGACCGTCTCACCACCTGTCACGATGTCCCGAAAATATCTTCGGTGGAAGGTTAATCAAAGGGACCTATTTGTCTAGACTAGACCTCTGTCTACCCCTGCATTGGAAATTCCGTGCTGATATTTATTTATTTTAATTTTTTTTCTAATACAAAGTTAGCCGTCGAAGCCTTATAGTACGTATGTTTCTTCTCCCTCCAGATACTATGATCAGAAACGCAGCGCAGCCAAGAAGCAACAGAAGACAATCGAGTCCGCGGATAAAGCTTTGAAGAGCGCGGAGAGGAAGACCAAGCAGACGCTCAAGGAGGTCCAAACGATCAGCAGCATCAGTAAAGCGAGAAAGACCTATTGGTTCGAGAAGTTCTACTGGTTTATATCTTCGGATAATTTTCTAGTGAGTTCTTTAACCTATTTGAAATTTCTTTGTAGTGTAACAGATTTTATAAGTGTTGATAATATTTAAATTTTTTGTGTTATTTAACTCCTTTTGTATCTTTCAAACAGTACAAGATAATACATATTTGTGTATATACCTAGTCAGGTCATAAATTCTGTTACATGTTTAACATAAAATAATTAAAACAAGTTTATACATTTCAAAACATAGATTCTTATGACACTAAAGTTTATTCAAAATGACCTCCGTGATTTTGAATACAGGCCTTCAATCTGTGCGGCCAGTCGTCTACCGCAGCACGAACGAGTTCCATGGCAATATCGGCGGCTGCCTTAATCAAGGATGTCTCGAGTGACTCCAAATTGGGATGAGGCTTTGAGCACGCCTTTTCCTCCAAGTGTTGCCATATCTTGTAATCTAACTGATTCAAATCTGGACTGGAGGAGGGCCAGTCTTCGTGCCCGATGAAGTCGATTTCACGCGCCGCCAGCCAGTCTTGTGTGCTCTTCGCCCTATGAGCTGGCGCCGAATCTTGTTGGAATACCCAGTGCCTGTTATTGAACATGGTATGAGAAACAGGTTCCACAAGGTTCGTCAGGACTGTATTTTGATACACAACTGCATTCGTTTTACACCTTTCTCGCAAAAATGTACCTCTGTTAAGCCCCACTAAGAAACTCTCAACCATACCATGAGCCAGGATGGAAAATGACCTCGTTGGACACGCGGAATACGGTTGCTCGCTTCTTCACTACTGTGTGCGTACACCTTATCATTTTGTTTGTCGTAGCTCTCTTCTGCGGTAAAAAATTTTTTCATCCGAAAAAAGAATTTCCCGATATTTTTTTCCCGCGTACCGCTTAAACAAAGCGCGGCATCTCTTCAGTCTCAGGTGCATTAGACAAGCATTCAAACAATGTCCTGTTTTTCTTCGATATGCCCGAAGCCCTAAGTCTTCATTTAACACCCTTTTCACCGTGGTTCTGCTTAACCCCATCTGAAGGGCCAACAGTTTCTGCTTACGTTTGGGATTTCTTTGAATTCGAGCCTTCACAGCTTTTATCACTGCTGGAGTCCTAACAGACCGAGGGCGACCACTTCTTGACCTGTCATCTACACTAGAGTCTTCATTGTATCGTTTGATGGTACGATAAACGAATCTTTTGGTTATATTCAAATTTTTCAGTATGTCAAAAACTTTAATTGGTGTGTAACCGCAACGATGCGACGCAATAACTGCATCACGGTCTTCTTTAAGCGTCCGCTCCATATTTAAAAATGAGTAAAATCTAAAAAGTATGTAGTTTTATTTTCATGAACAATTCGAAATTCGAATTCAATAAACTTTTTTGTGGCCAGCATTCTAAAAGAAAAGATTTTACTGTGTGACAATACTTATGACCTGACTATGTATATTAGAACCTAACTTTTTGAAATCAATATTTAATATGTTATATATTTAATAAAATCATAAGATATAGAAATTATGACATACACTGGTCCATAACTTATTTATTTATGACACTTATGTTACATATTTCATTTATGCATGCAATAAAGAGTGTTGACCCTAGTATATTGCCTTGGGGTACACCTAAACTGACTGTCATGTTGTTGCTTATTTTTTTATGTATTTAAACATCTTCCGTCTTATCATGTATATAAGTATTAAATGTAAATAACTGAAGATCTCGATTACCGAAAATATTCGAATCACGCGAAAGTAGTTGGTCGCAAGCTTTAGACAAATTTGGAATCACTAGAGATCATCATCAAAGCTGATTGTTCCGTTGAGCCTCTGCATATTACTGTCACTTGATTTAAATTCACATACGCATACTTGAACCGGTTCTTTTTTGCGGGTAGGCAGAGACCGTATCCTTCCACTTTCCTTCGATCCACTAGTGAGTTATTATACCGATATGGAGTTCAAAAAAAGAATGGCATCGGTTCGCCTTACTGCCACTTGATTTAAATTCACATACGCATAAGTGTACTTCACGACTCTTGTTTGCGGATAGGCAGAGACCGCATACATCGGCACGCTTCGACCCACTAGTGAGTTGTATTGACATCGGTTCGCAGGTGATAGCCGGGCGCGACCAGCAGCAGAACGAGCTGCTGGTGAAGCGGCACCTGCGCAGCGGCGACGTGTACGTGCACGCGGAGCTGAGCGGCGCCGCCTCCGTCGTGGTGAAGGCCGCCGGGCGCGGGCCCGTGCCGCCGCGCACGCTGGCCGAGGCCGGGCAGGCCGCCGTCGGCTACAGGTGAGTGCCCGCCGTGACGTAGGCTACAGGAGCGTGCCCGCCCGCTGTGACGTAGGCTACAGGTGCGTGTCCGCTGTGACGTTGGCTACAGGTGCGTGCTCGCTGTGACGTGACATCAGCTATATGTGCGTGCCCGCTGTGACGTGACGTAGGCTACAGGTGAGTGCCCGCTGTGACGTAGGCTACATGCCGGTGCGTGCCCGCTGTGACAACAGCTGCAGGTGCGTGCCCGCTGTGACAACAGCTGCAGGTGCGTGCCCGCTGTGACAACAGCTGCAGCTGCGTGCCCGCCAGACAACAGCTGCGGTGCCTGCCCGCTGTGACAGCTGCAGGTGCCTGCCCGCCAGACAACAGCCGCAGGTGCTCGCCCGCTGTGACAACAGCTGCGGCTGCGTGCCCGCCAGACAACAGCCGCAGGTGCGTGCCCGCTGTGACAACAGCTGCAGGTGCGTGCCCGCTGTGACAACAGCTGCAGGTGCGTGCCCGCTGTGACAACAGCTGCAGCTGCGTGCCCGCTGTGACAACAGCTGCAGCTGCGTGCCCGCTGTGACAACAGCTGCAGCTGCGTGCCCGCTGTGACAACAGCTGCAGCTGCGTGCCCGCCAGACAACAGCCGCAGGTGCGTGCCCGCTGTGACAACAGCTGCAGCTGCGTGCCCGCTGTGACAACAGCTGCAGCTGCGTGCCCGCTGTGACAACAGCTGCAGCTGCGTGCCCGCTGTGACAACAGCTGCAGCTGCGTGCCCGCTGTGACAACAGGCTGCAGGTGCCTGCCTGCTGTGACAACAGCTGCAGGTGCTCGCCCGCTGTGACAACAGGCTGCAGGTGCCTGCCCGCTGTGACGTCACTACAGGTGCGTGCTCGCTGTGACGTGACATCAGCTATATGTGCGTGCCCGCTGTGACGTAGGCTACAGGTGGGTGCGCTGTGACGTGACGTCGGCTACAGGTGAGGCCCGCTGTGACGTAGGCTACATGCCCGTGCGTGCCCGCTGTGACAACAACTGCAGGTGCCTGCCCGCTGTGACAACAGCTGCAGCGGCGTGCCCGCTGTGACACAGCTGCAGCTGCGTGCCCGCTGTGACAACAGCTGCAGGTGCCTGCCCGCTGTGACAACAGCTGCAGGTGCCTGCCCGCTGTGACAACAGCTGCAGGTGCCTGCCCGCTGTGACAACAGCTGCAGGTGCGTGCCCGCTGTGACAACAGCTGCAGCTGCGTGCCCGCTGTGACAACAGCTGCAGGTGCCTGCCCGCTGTGACAACAGCTGCAGGTGCCTGCCCGCCAGACAACAGCTGCAGGTGCCTGCCCGCTGTGACAACAGCTGCAGGTGCCTGCCCGCTGTGACAACAGCTGCAGGTGCCTGCCCGCCAGACAACAGCTGCAGGTGCCTGCCTGTTGTGACAACAGCTGCAGGTGCCTGCCTGCTGTGACAGCAGCTGCAGGTGCTCGCCTGCTGTGACAACAGCTACAGGTGCGTGCTCGCTGTGACAACAGCTACAGGTGCGTGCTCGCTGTGACAACAGCTGCGGTGCCTGCCCGCCAGACAACAGCTGCAGGTGCCTGCCCGCTGTGACAACAGCTGCAGGTGCCGCCCGCTGTGACAATAGCTGCAGGTGCCTGCCTGCTGTGACAACAGCTGCAGGTGCCTGCCCGCTGTGACAACAGCCGCAGCTGCGTGCCCGCCAGACAACAGCTGCAGGTGCTCGCCCGCTGTGACAATAGCTGCAGGTGCCTGCCCGCCAGACAACAGCTGCAGGTGCCCGCCCGCTGTGACAATAGCTGCAGGTGCCCGCCTGCTGTGACAACAGGCTGCAGGTGCCTGCCCGCCAGACAACAGCTGCAGGTGCCTGCCCGCTGTGACAACAACAGCTGCAGGTGCCGCCCGCTGTGACAACAGCTGCAGCTGCGTGCCCGCTGTGACAACAGCTGCAGCTGCGTGCCCGCTGTGACAACAGCTGCAGCTGCGTGCCCGCTGTGACAACAGCTGCAGGTGCGTGCCCGCTGTGACAACAACAGCTGCAGGTGCCCGCCCGCTGTGACAGCTGCAGGTGCCTGCCTGCTGTGACAACAGCTGCAGGTGCCTGCCCGCTGTGACAACAGCTGCAGGTGCCTGCCCGCTGTGACAACAGCTGCAGGTGCCTGCCCGCTGTGACAACAGCTGCAGGTGCCTGCCCGCTGTGACAACAGCTGCAGCTGCGTGCCCGCTGTGACAACAGCTGCAGGTGCGTGCGCGCTGTGACGTGACGTCGGCTACAGGTGAGGCCCGCCGCGACGTAGGCTATAGGTGCGTGCCTGCTGTGACAACAGCCGCAGGTGCTCGCCCGCTGTGACAACAGGCTGCAGGTGCCTGCCCGCTGTGACGTCACTACAGGTGCGTGCCCGCTGTGCCGTCGACTACAGGTGAATGCCCGCTATGCCGTCGACTACAGGTGCGTGCCCGCTGTGTCGTCGGCTACAGGTGAGGCCCGCTGTAACGTCGGCTACAGATGCGTGCCCGCTGTGACGTAACGACGGCTACAGGTGAGGCCCGCTGTGACGTCGGCTACAGGTGAGGCCCGCTGTGACGTCACTACAGGTGCGTGCCCGCTGTGACGTAACGTCGGCTACAGGTGAGGCCCGCTGTAACGTCGGCTACAGGTGCGTGCCCGCTGTGACGTCGGCTACAGGTGCGTGCGCGCTGTGACGTGCCGTCGGCTACAAGTGCGTGCCCGCTGTGACGTAGGCTACAGGTGCGTGCGCGCTGTGACGTGACGTCGGCTACAGGTGCGTGCGCGCTGTGACGTGCCGTCGGCTACAAGTGCGTGCCCGCTGTGATGTAGGCTACAGGTGAGTGCCCGTTGTGACGTGACGTCGGCTACAGGTGCGTGTGAGTAAGTGTGTAACTTGAAATTTAAAATTGAGTTAAATGATAAAAGGAAAAGGATTAAGAATCGAACCCTGTGGTACGCCCGTTAATTACATCAATACAGAAGAAAATGCGCCATTGATTACAATTCTTTTAATTAAATTATATAAATATAGGAGATACAATTCCTAATACAGGGGTAGACATAGGTCTAGTCTAGACAGTTAAGTCCCTTCGACGACCCACCTTCCACCGAAGATATTTTCGGAACAACATGACAGGTGGTGAGCCCGTCGCAGTCTTTATGTCCAAACCAACGATTTAATTCGTACATAAGTTTATAAAAAAAACATTGGTACGAACCTGCCACCTGGAGATCGAACTGGGGTCTCTCGACTCGAAATTCCGACCACCCAACAACTCAGCTATCGTGTCGTATCGTTTTTATGTCTTAATATTATAATTTCCTGATGGATATATAATTATACCATAGACGCAATTAAAACCCTTGGAGATATTAAAAAAGAAATCCAAGGATCTTGCAGACTTTCTCAAAAACATGATTCATACATGCATCTTCTTCACCCACATCCATCCTTACCGCGACTTGTAACACCAGCTACAAAAAGTCATTATAGCCGACTGGTTTGATGATATGAATCGAAACACCCGATTTCCATCTCCTGGAGCTGGAGCATAGAGACGGCGACAGGCTCATCACCTGTCACGTTACATCAAAAAAATGTCTTCGGGTGAAGGGATGTCTGTTTCTGGTAACGAATACCATCACGCTAACGTGTGCGTGGGCGGCGGCAGCGCGGCGTGGGAGGCGCGGGTGGTGACGCGCGCGTGGTGGGTGCAGGCGCGGCAGGTGTCCAAGTCGGCGCCCACCGGCGAGTACCTCACCACCGGCTCCTTCATGATCCGCGGCAAGAAGAACTACCTGCTGCCCGACCAGCTGCAGTTCGGCTTCAGCGTCCTGTTCCGGGTGAGGACGCGTGCGGACGCATGCAGAACTCTTTCTTCTCAACAGTGGTAGAGCCGCGCATCGGCTTTTGTTGTTGCGTGAACGGGCCGGCTCGACCGGGGAGGTACCACGTCCTGACAGGATACCGGCGCAAAGTGGCAGTCTAACAAACTTCTGCGTTTCGTCTGGCGAGTGCAGGGAACCGGAGGACCACCCCGATTCTGGGGTGGAACTCTAAGGGCGGCAACGCATCTGCTATGCCTCTGGTATTGCGGGTGTTCTTGGGCGGCGGTAATCACTTACCATCACGTGAGCCACCTGCTCGTTTGCCTCACTTTTCTATAAAAAAAGAAAAACTATAGGGCCAACATCACATACATTGTTACGATCCCAAAGTAAGCAGCACGCGTAGGCATCGGTAATATCACAAACAATCAGACCCGAAACATTGTAGAAGAGGTTTTTATAGAAAAGGGAGGCAAACGAGCAAGTAGCACACGTGATGGTAAGTGATTACCGCCGCCCATGAACATCCGCAATACCGGAGGCATAGCAGATGCGTTGCCGGCCGTGGAGAAAGGTATAGGCTCTTTTCTTGAAGATCCCTAAGTCGTATCGGTCCGGATAAACCGCTGACGGCAGCACATTCCATAAAGTGCAAGTGCGTGGCAGAAAATTCCGCGAAAAACGCACTGTGGTGGAATGCAAAGCATCAAGGTGGTGTTGATGAAATTTTTGAGTATGCCGTAGAAGTGGTTTCTTAAATTGAGACGTCCGGGATTCAATTCCGGGACCTTAGGAGCTGGCGACACCATAAAAACCGGTGTGTACGCCGATCGTCCACGGAGGAAACCACTTTCTACAGTGCCTCGGGTCTGGGTGTTTGTGGTACCTTCGTTGTTTCTAATTCTATAAAACGCATGCTTAAGCTACTTACTTTGGGATCAGAGCAATGTATATGACGTTGTCTCTATCTATGCATATATTTATTATTCAACATTCGATCATTTCATTTCGGACTTCACCAACAGCTGGAAGACAGCTGCATAGAGCGCCACCTCGACGAGCGGAAGTGCCTGGCGGCGGAGGACATCGCCTCTGACGTCACTTCCCTGAAGGAGCAAGAGAAGGAGCTAGAGGAGGAGCAGGAGATCGCTGTCTCCGAAGACGGTAAGACTACTTTATGTTTTGACTTGTGTCTTTAAGACTTGGACTGCTTCCGAAAGGTACCATTCAGAGATTCCGCCACGCGTTATGGGGAGAGAATAGGGGTCAATAAAGTGTGAAATTGCGTGACAAGGGTGTGGGAGGATTCATAAGATTGTGACGTCACGTGTTGAAGTAAGGTCACGTAAGTAAAACGCTTAAGTTTATCTTCATGCATTTTGTAGGACTGGGGTAGACAGAGGTCTAGACAATTAAGTCCTTTCGACCCACCTTTGACCGAAGCTTATTTAAGACACCGTGACAGGTGGCACCTATTGCCATTGTAATTATTTTACTTTTAACAGTAATAACAATAATATTGAAACTGATCATTTTGTGAATACGTTATTTCTAGATGTAAAATTACAAAAAAAAAGTCACGGTAGCCGAGTGGTTGAGAGGTCGGAATTTCGAGTCGAGTGACCCGAGTTCAAATCGCATATGGCAGGCTCGTACCAATAGGTTTTTCAAAAACTTATGTACGAATTATATCGTTGGCTTGGACATAAAGACCGGTAGGACGTCCCCCACAAGATGTCCCCCTGTCCCCCTGTTGACCTCCCAAATTATTGCGGGGAATCAATGGAAGCAGATGGGCATTTTTTTAGTTATCATTACAAAGATAAATTAACGTTTCAGACGAGCCTTCCGATATAGAGGACTCAAAGCGAGACTCCGACGCAAACTTAGAGACGATCACGGAGGAGACGACGCGGATTGAGATAGATGATGCTCAAGAACAGAACGAAGAAGAAGATGCAGCGAAGGAATTGGTTGAAGAAGAGCAGCACAGTGACGAAGAGAGTGATGACAGTTATTCGGAGACTGGTGCACTCAATACTCATATTAAGGTAAGTCACGATAGCCAAGTGGTTGGGTGATCGAAATTTGAGTCAAGGGACCCGAGTTCGATCTCCTAGGCTCGTGCCAATAGGTTTTTCAAAAAATAAAGATAAAGACGGTGACGGGCTCACCACCTGTGACGTTGTTCTAAAAATGTGTTTGGTGGAAGGTGGATCGAGAGGACTTAATTGTCTTGACCTCTGTCTTTCCCTATATTGGGAATGGCGTGAATTTTTTTTGCGTTACGAGCCTGTAATAGTTCACAGGCCTCACCCTTGCTATAATCGCCACGCTTGTCAAGCAGATTGGCGATCGCAGTACCAGACATCTTACACCTTAGACTTAGACGGGCTGAAAGCACGTCGCCGTTCTGCTGAGATTGGTATTATTTGAGTTGCTATTTATTTTTGAACCAGATTTAGGGTACATCACTTAAAATCTATTTCCTGGTTACAGATTGATCATAGAACCGGCGAAGTCCATACTGAGTCGAAAACCAGGACTATATCTGAGGTTTCCAATATGAGTGAGTAATTTATTATGAAATAAATAATTACATAGATAATGATAACATCATATACATTGCTCCGATCTTTCCGGAAATCAAACCCGGGACCTCAGAGCTGGAGATACTATGACAACAGGTGTTAACGCCACCCTCCCATGGAGATGGTCACAATATAATTAACTACTTATAAGAAATCCATTTTATATTTCTTCGACATGTTCGTGTAACCGTCGAAAGGGGGTTTCTTCGCGCATTTTCCAGTGCAGGTGTAGCCAGAGGCTTAGACAATTTAGTCAGTGGTGAGCCTGGCGCCGTCTTTGTATCCAAGCCAACGATATAAATCGTACACAATTTAAAAAAAAAACCTAATGGGTACAAGCATACCCTTGGGGATCGAACTCGGGTCGTTCTGCCGTCAGGTTTCAGCATTAGAAAATACCACCCCCTTTTTCCCGTGGGTGTCCTAAGAGACGATCCATCTTCGTTGATTGGCTTGAGAAGCCTTGAAGATGCAATGGGCATCGATAGATGGCGTTTTACCCATCTCATGAAATACCTGATCAAAACTCAGCAGACCGGTGATGAGCAGCAGCGTTTAAGGTGCAAGCTTTTTGGCACCGGGATCGCCAATCTGCTTGCCAAGGGTGGCGATTATGGTAAACACTCCCGGACGGAGGACACCCATGTTCTGTCGTGGACTTTTGACAAGCCGTTATGATGATGATGATAACTGGTATAAAAGGATTAGGAGTAGCAACCAATATCTCCAAAAACTGAAGCCCCTGCTTTATATCTTACTTATTACTGATGATTGTTCAAACAGCCGAAGAGAAGACCCTGTCTTTCCCCGCATTACCAAAGAAAGGCGGCAAGAAACCGCCGAAAAAGAACACCAAAGAAGAGAAGAAGGAAGAGAAGCAGAAAGAGGCGATGAAGAGGGGTCAGAGGGGAAAGCTGAAGAAGATAAAAGATAAGTACAGGGATCAGGACGAAGAGGACAGAGTTTTAAGGATGGAGATTTTGCAGGTGATCCCTTTTACAATTTCGTTAAGATTAACATGTATGTATTGTTCTATTCTATTATTTTTATATCTTCACGCGTTCTTCAGAACTAGGCTAGTGGGTTTTGGGACAACTTATGATGAGCTTGTCGCCGGCGTAGTATCCAAATCTATTGACTCACGAATTGTTATAGTGGATAGACTTCAATATCTTTCATGAATTGTTGCATGAATGAATGAATGAATGAAAAAAAATGTCTTCACGTCATTCACGTCCTTTCACGCCAATACAGGGGTAGACAGAGGATTAGACAATTAAGTCTCTTTGACCCACCTTTCACTGAAGACATTTTTGGTACAACGTGACAGGCGGTGAGCCTTTCGCCGTCTTCATATGCAATCCAACTATATATAAATCGTGCATGAATTTTTTGTAAAAACCCATTGTTACGAGCCTGCCACCTGAGCGCGGGTCTCTCGACTCGGAAGTCCGATCTCACAACCGCTCGGCTGTGGTGGCCCTTTTTTTATTTCCTGTTAACCACTCCAATTAAGCTGCAATGCTTGTGTCAGGAGTCAGGTTCACGTCAATAGACGAATGGCGGGGGCCCGAACCTGCGACGTCACGTTTCGCAGTCGGCACCCTAAACACGTTGCCGCTATGGGTATTTGATTGGAGTGTTTCAATGAAAGTCGTCTACGATTTCGTATTTAACGCTGTGCAGTCGGCGAACGCGTTAAAGGAGAGTAAAAAGACGCAGAAGAAGACGGGTGGTAAGAGTATGAAGAGCAAGTGTAAGAGCGCGCAGAAGGTGCCGCAGCCGCCGCCCGTGCTGCTGGAGGCCGACTCCGAGGAGGAGCCGGACCCCGAGGTGAGTGGGGGAGCGGGCGGGAGGGGGTAGACTATTACTATAAAAAATCTTCACGCAACTCCCAGTACAGGGGTAGACAGAGGTCTAGTCTAAACGATTAAGTCTCTTCGACCCACCTTCCACCGAAGATATTTTCGGGACGACGTGTAGCGGTTGATGTGCTGCAGGAAAAGGGTAGCTACCGGCCAGGTCGGGTGATCGTGACCTGGGAGGATGTCTCCTCCACAAGTGTGCGCTATCGGTAATCATATATAAGCATGTCATCGTGCGAACTTCGATAGCGCGATGTAGGACGTCAATGTATTTCCTGAATCCGCCACTAGCGAACTTCCAATGTGGAAACATAGATGTTGCCACAGACGTGACAGGTGGTGAGCCAGTCGCTGCCTTTATGTCCAAGCCAACGGTATTCGTACATAAGTTTTTGAAAAACCCATTGGTACGTGCCTGCCACCTGGGGATCGAACTCGGGTCTCGATTCGAAATTCAAAATTTCGAAAACCACTCGGTTATCGTGTCTTATCGTAGACTATTACTAAGTTTCAGACATTTATAAAAAAAACCTTTATAAAAATGGTTATAATGAAATATGGATAGGGTTATAATTAAAGGGGATAATGAATACTGGGTGAAAAATACCAGTATAAATGAAATGACGTGATGGCACCCTAGCTATTTGTAGGAAATATCACATTGCTTTTTGTATCATAAAATTGAAAAAAAGACATTGACCAAAATAAGAGTACACCTACGGAGTTTCTTTCGCCTGTTTCTTCTCCGTTAGAGGAACCTCATTACGAAGCGGTGGTAGATTAAAAAATGTCGGTACGAATAAATGATTTGACGACGACCTCCGTGGACGAGTGGCGTAAACATCGGTTTTCAAGGTGTCGCCATCTCGAGTTCCCGGGTTTGATTACCGGTCGGGTCAACGTAGAAAAACAACTTCTTCTATATTTTCTCGGGTCTGGGTGTTAGTGGTACCTTCGTTGTTTCCGATTCCCATATCTCAAGTGCTTTAGAATCTTCTATTTGGGTTGTCGCTATCTATATACGTATTTATTTATTAAAAAAAAAAAGATTTGATTTGTTAGGTCACTGAGCAATGAAGGAAGAGCGCGTCTCGATTGATACTGTCATATACCATAGACGACGCGCACCGCCCTTGTTTTTTGTTTCTTCATCACGTATATTTCCAGTACTGTGGTAGATAGAGATATAGACTGTTAAGTTCTTTCGACCCACATTTTACCGAAGTTTGTTTGGGACTGCATGACAGGTGGCGAGCCTATCGCCGTCGGTATAATATTCTTATATAGATATGTATTTTTATTAACATCCATGACTCGACATACATTTGTTTACGACGACCCCATTGGACAAGTGGCGGACGCAACGATTTCCATGGTGTCGCCATCTCAGAGGTCTCGGGTTCAATTCCCGGTCGGATTAATTTAGAAACCACTTTTTTCATTTCCTCTGATCTGGGTGTTTGTGGTAACTTCATTGTTTCTGATTCCATACTACAAGTGCTTAAGCGCTTACTCTGGGATCAGATCAATGTACGTGATGCTGTTTTTACCTATATACATATTTATTTATTATTATATTATTCTATTCGTCATCATGATTGTCTCTGGTGGGGTTGCCCTTAGCTTCGAAGACAAGGTCATTATTCATCTATATATATATATATATATATATATATATATATATATATATATATATATATATATATATATATATATATATATATATATATATATATATATATATATATATATATATATATATATATATATATATATATATATATATATATATATATATTATCCCATTAATCTTTATCTTTTTGTAAGGAACTTTATCTACTTCTTTCTTAGTTTGAATGTTTAATGTAGTCTTAGAATTTTTTACATTCCGTGGATTTATGGCCAAATATGTTACACTTAAAACATTTAATGCCTTTGGAACAGTTGGATGCTTGATGATCTGTATCTCCGCAGTTGAAGCATCTCTTTACTGTTATGTTACTTATTTTGCGATTTGGATGACTTCCAGACGAGTGACCAGACTGGGTAGGCCTCGCTGACATCTTTCTTCTAAATTCACTATACGTGTCAAGCTTCTTTCGAAAATCTTTCAGGTCTGAAGCGCCATACAGGATAATTTTGTTTGTCTCCAAATCACGAATACCATCAATAACATATTCCATCAATGCAGCGTCTTCTACTTTGCCGTGTAAAGCCATTTCCTTCATAGTTAGAAAATATTGTTGGTAAGTTTCATCGTTCTTCATTTTACGTGAGGTAAGCTTTTTGTGAATAATCGCGCTATTTATCTTGGGACCAAATTCTTCTTTTAGTGCCTTCTTTAAAGTAGCGTAATCCTTAACTCTTCCAAATGACCTTAGAAATAGTTTGGCAGTTCCATCCAGTAGTCTCTTTGCGTAGATCAGCTTCTCGACTTTGGACCAATTCATGATTTGCGCAGTACCTTCAAATTCATCGAAGAAAGTCTCAATCGGGTATGAGTCATCGCCAGTGAACAAAGTCATAGACTTCTCTAAATCCTTAAAGGATATTTGTACTTCAGGTTCAAATTCATCGTCATCGTCAATTTTCTTTTCATCTTTCTTTGGCGGCATCGTGAAAATAGTACAGTTATTATTCTTTGAAATCTTCGAATTTCGTCTTCTCGTCGTAGTGCAGTATGTTGCTTTAGACCGATCCATTAACCTTCAATTTTCAGCCTTCGGAAAATGTTGTTGTTTTTGTGGATTTCCACAAAAACAACTTTTAATCTTCACAACAAATCTTCGTTAATCATTCCATCTGACAACTCCTAATGACAACCTCTTTTTTCATTACTTGACATTGACATTCAAGGATCGTTTACAGTGACAGCAAAAATTAAAAGTCTATAAAAATATTAAATTATCCGACATATATATATATATATATATATATATATATATATATATATATATATATATATATATATATATATAATCACGCCTCTTTCCGTAGGGGTAAGCAGACCACTTCTTTCCACTTGCTACGATCCTTACATATTTATTTCGCTCGGACCACTCTCATTATTTTTACTTTTTTCGCGGGTGGGACTGGAATAAATAACACGTATACTTTTATTGCTCTCCGAATTTTTATGTTAAAAAGAACCAATATAGATAAATGAACCAATAACTTCCCTACTCCCGCCATCATAGTCTGAGATATTAGCTATAGCTATTTGTGAAAATCGATGCATTTTTTCATCGCTATTCATAACTTCAAAGTGAAATGGAATCTTTAAAGAAATCTGTTGCTGATCTTTCCGAGCACTTTAACTCAAGAATGGCAGAGTTCCAAAAGGATCTTAAAAGCTCAGTTCCAGCAGCAAGTCCAACCTCAAACATAAATTACCAGTTCAACCCATTTCGTGCCTTTGTTCTGACAGCCCTTGAGAATCTTCAGTTGCAGGTTGAACTGTTGTCCCGCCAGAGTGATGCCATAGAAATGAGGTCTAGACGTAAAATACTTCTGGTACATGGTGTTGCTGAAGGTAAGAAGGAGGACACTTCCACTAACTGTAGTCATTATATTGTACGACTGCTTAAAAATCCCAACCTTGGAGTCCATTAGCCGGGCTCAACGGCTTGGTCAACCTGATGCTGACAAGTCCCGGGCTATCCTTGTTAAATTTAAGGACACTGAAGTGAAGGACAGGGTATGGCTGGCAAAGGAGAACCTTAAGGGAACCGGAATCACCTCATCAGAATTTCTCACAAAATTTAGACATGCAGTATTCCTAGCGGCGAGACAACGCTTTGGGATCTCCAGATGTTGGACGAAGAATGGCACCATATTCGTGTTAGGTGCTGACCAGACGCGGCACCGCGTCCTGACTAGGTTGGATCCAGATGCCATTCCAATCCCATAAAAGGTGCCTCAGACCTCGTCTACTGCGGTGGCTTTCACAGGTATATCGAAGGATGCTAAGACTACGCAGATGAGAGCCAAAATAGTGGTAAAAAATAACAAAATTCCTTTTTCTATCGCAGTGGAATGTCTGTACACATACATCCTGTTTATATATTTTTAATTGTTTAACCTGTAACACTTTAATGAACATAATTACTTAGATAAATTATTGTAAACAATAGCTTAACAATTAGTAGTCAATATGCAGCAGCAAGACAGTTGACAGCTGACTTTATGTGGACGTTGACAATGACAGATTTCGACTTACGACTTTGACACATCCTCACTTTTGTCTTTGACACTGCATTGTGTTATATATATATATATATATATATATATATATATATATATATATATATATATATATATATATATATATATATATATATATATATATATGTATATATATATATGTATATATATATATGTATATATATATATATATATGTATATATATATATACATATATATATATACATATATATATATACATATATATATATATATGTATATATATATATATATATAATCACGCCTTTCCTGTAGGGGTAAGCAGACCACTTCTTTCCACTTACATGATCCTTACATATTTATTTCTGCTCGGACCACTCTCATTATTTTACTTTTTTCATGGGTGACTGGAATAAATAACACGTATACTTTTATTGCTCTCCGAATTTTTATGTTAAAAAGAACCAATATAGATAAATGAACCAATAACTTCCTACTCCCGCCATCATAGTCTGAGATATTATTATAGCTATTTGTGAAAAATCGATGCATTTTTTCATCGCTATTCATAACTTCAAAGTGAAATGGAATCTTTAAAGAAATCTGTTGCTGATCTTCCGAGCACTTTAACTCAAGAATGGCAGAGTTCCAAAAGGATCTTAAAAGCTCAGTTCCAGCAGCAAGTCCAACCTCAAACATAAATTACCAGTTCAACCCATTTCCTGTGCCTTTGTTCTGACAGCCCTTGAGAATCTTCAGTTGCAGGTTGAACTGTTGTCCCGCCAGAGTGATGCCATAGAAATGAGGTCTAGACGTAAAATACTTGGTACATGGTGTTGCTGAAGGTAAGAAGGAGGACACTTCCACTAACTGTAGGCATTATATTGTACGACTGCTTAAAAATCCCAACCTTGGAGTCCATTAGCCGGGCTCAACGGCTTGGTCAACCTGATGCTGACAAGTCCCGGGCTATCCTTGTTAAATTTAAGGACACTGAAGTGAAGGACAGGGTATGGCTGGCAAAGGAGAACCTTAAGGGAACCGGAATCACCTTATCAGAATTTCTCACAAAATTTAGACATGCAGTATTCCTAGCGGCGAGACAGCGCTTTGGGGTCTCCAGATGTTGGACGAAGAATGGCACCATATTCGTGTTAGGTGCTGACCAGACGCGGCACCGCGTCCTGACTAGGTTGGATCCAGATGCCATTCCAATCCCATAAAAGGTGCCTCAGACCTCGTCTACTGCGGTGGCTTTCACAGGTATATCGAAGGATGCCAAGACTACGCAGATGAGAGCCAAAATAGTGGTAAAAAAATAACAAAATTCCTTTTTCTATCGCAGTTGAATGTCTGTACACATAGATCCTGTTTATATGTTTTTAATTTTTTAACCTGTAACACTTTAATGAACATAATTACTTAGATAAATTATTGTAAACAATAGCTTAACAATTAGTAGTCAATATGCAGCAGCAAGACAGTTGACATGATTTTTACCCTAAGGCAATTACAAGAGAAATGTAGAGAGCAGCAAAAACCTCTTCTTATTGCTTTCGTCGATTTAAATAAAGCCTTTGACACTGTAAGTAGAGAGGACTGTATGTAGCACTAAATAGGATAGGCTGCCCACCTAAGCTTTTGCAAATGATAAAATCTTCTCATGAATGCATGCAAGGCTCCGTAATACAAAATGGCTATACCTCTGCTTCTTTCGACGTAAGGAGAGGTGTCCGTCAGGGTTGCGTCCTGGCACCCACTCTGTTCGGGATATTTTTCGCCCTACTTTTCAAAGCGGTTTGGCGAAACTGATCAAGGTATTCACCTTCATACAAGGACTGATGGTAGGCTTTTCAACATCTCCCTTTGAAAGCAAGGCGGTTTCGCAAGGACCTATTTTTAATTGTTTAACCTGTAACACTTTAATGAACATAATTACTTAGATAAATTATTGTAAACAATAGCTTAACAATTAGTAGTCAATATGCAGCAGCAAGACAGTTGACAGCTGACTTTATGTGGGCGTTGACAATGACAGATTTCGACTTACGACTTTGACACATCCTCACTTTTGTCTTTGACACTGCATTGTGTTATATATATATATATATATATATATATATATATATATATATATATATATATATATATATATATATATATATATATATATATATATATGTATATATATATATATATATATATATATATATATATATATATATATATGTATATATATATATATATATATATATATATATATATATATATATATATATATATATATACATATATATATATATATCCTATACCTCTGTGAAACACTTCACACACGTTCCTTCCACAGCGCTGACTGTGATACTGACCATTCTTTGGTGGCGACAAACGTGCGACTTATTTTAAACAGAATACACTCAATGAAAACACAGAGCAGAAGAATAATTGATGTTTGTAAAACCAAAGACGATGGAGCGATGGCATCCTTCTGTAGAATGGTGAAGACCAAGTTATCAGATTGGAAACAAAATATGTCCATAAAGGATGAATGGGAATGTATTAAAGATCTTCTCACCAACACTGCTGGCGATGTTTTTGGTTACCAGAAACGCAAGTCCCCCGATAGGTTTCTTGAAAATAAAGTACATCTACAATCCCTTATAAACATAAAACGCCAATGTTTCCTTAACTATCGCCTAAATCCTTGCGCTAAAATGAAGAAGGACTTGAGTGCAGCAAAGGCAAAGCTCCAGCGTATTATCCGTTTCTACGCAAACACCTACTGGGTACAACTCTGTAAAAGTATACAGGCATGCGCGAATGTTGGTAACATTGCAGGTGTATATTCAGGGATAAAAAGAGCTCTCGGACCTATTCCAAGAAAGACAGCGCCTCTTAAAGAGACCAACGGTACTGTCATCACTGATAGCAACCGTCAGCTCCTGCGGTGGGTAGAACACTATTCTGTGCTTTACTCACGCCCAATAAACATGCAACCAGAAGCCTTGGATCATACACCGAAACATGCAACTTTATATGAGTTGGATGCCATACCTACAAAAGAAGAGTTTCATAGAGCTATTAACCAGCTTAAGTGTAAAGTGTAAGTGTAAAGATGGCATACCCACAGAGCTTCTCAAGGTTGACTGTATTCTGCCTGTCATTTATAACCATCTAGTAAAGTGCTGGGAGGAGGGATATGTACCACGAGACTTGCGCGATGCGAACATTGTTACTTTATACAAAGGTAAGGGTGATCGTGGGGATTGTAATAGTTATCGTGGAATCTCTCTTCTAAGTAATGTCGGCAAGTCTTTCTCCCGTGTTGTCTTGGGCAGAGTACAGAAGCTAGCCGAACGAGTGTATCCTGAAGCTCAATGTGGTTTCCGCACCCAGCGTTCTACAGTTGACATGATTTTTACCCTAAGGCAATTACAAGAGAAATGTAGAGAGCAGCAAAAACCTCTTCTTATTGCTTTCGTCGATTTAAATAAAGCCTTTGACACTGTAAGTAGAGAGGGACTGTATGTAGCACTAAATAGGATAGGCTGCCCACCTAAGCTTTTGCAAATGATAAAATCTTCTCATGAATGCATGCAAGGCTCCGTAATACAAAATGGCTATACCTCTGCTTCTTTCGACGTAAGGAGAGGTGTCCGTCAGGGTTGCGTCCTGGCACCCACTCTGTTCGGGATATTTTTCGCCCTACTTTTCAAAGCGGTTTTGGCGAAACTGATCAAGGTATTCACCTTCATACAAGGACTGATGGTAGGCTTTTCAACATCTCCCTTTTGAAAGCAAGGCGGTTTCGCAAGGACCTATTTATAGACAGTCTCCAGTTTGCTGACGACGCAGCTTTTGTTGCGCACAGTCGCGAACAGCTTTAGGATCTCATGGATAAATTCACCAGAGCGTGCATGTTATTCTCCATGTCCATTAACCCCAAAAAGACGGTAGTGTTAGCGCAGGGATGCCAAGAATCACCAGAAATTTTAGTGAACGATACACAGTTGGAGATAGTTGAGAGGTTCTGTTACTTGGGGTCACTCATTTGTAGCAATCTTTCACTTGACGCAGAGATTAACGCTCGCATCGGCAAAGCGGCAACCACTTTCGGGCGGCTACATACAAGAGTTTGGAGCAGCAAACATTTAAATACCAAAACTAAAGTTCAAATCTATCAGGCATGTGTCCTTAGCACCCTCTTGTATGGGGCTGAGACGTGGACTTCTTATGCCAAACACGAGCGTCGTATTAATGCCTTCAAATCACCAGAAATTTTAGTGAACGATACACAGTTGGAGATAGTTGAGAGGTTCTGTTACTTGGGGTCACTCATTTGTAGCAATCTTTCACTTGACGCAGAGATTAACGCTCGCATCGGCAAAGCGGCAACCACTTTCGGGCGGCTACATACAAGAGTTTGGAGCAGCGAACATTTAAATACCAAAACTAAAGTTCAAATCTATCAGGCATGTGTCCTTAGCACCCTCTTGTATGGGGCTGAGACGTGGACTTCTTATGCCAAACACGAGCGTCGTATTAATGCCTTCCACCTGAGCTGTCTCCGTCATATTCTTGGTATAACATGGAGGGATCGTGTCACCAACGAGGTGGTATTAAAAACCGCAGAAGTGCCTAGCATCACCTCTACGCCTTAAATGAGACGCCTACGGTGGCTGGGACATGTCCATCGCATGGAAAACACTCGTTTGCTCAGACAGACTCTTCTCGGAGAGATCGCCCACGCGAAGAGCTGAAGAATGAAGAATGCTGCGTTTTAAGGATTGCGCCAAACGTGATATGGTCGCATTTAACATCCCCTGGAATAAATGGGAGCAACTCGCTGACGATCGTAGTGCCTGGAGGGAGCTGCTGGGTAGAGGCCAGTCGGTTTGTGATGGTGAATGGTTTCGATCCCTAGCTCTAAAACGCGAAAAACGCCACTCACGTCTCTGTGATGGGGCACGACGGGATGGACAACATACGTGTCATATATGTGGACATACCTGTCACTCCAGCATAGGTCTTTTTAGACACACGCAGAAGTGTTGCAAAGGGGATAATGCTTAAATCATCTGTATTATATGTAAAGGCCTATAATAATAATAATAATAATAATGTTAACTCATTCAAAGTTTAGCCTATTTTATTAGTATAGCCTATTATATAAATGGTATTCTGCTATTACTGTTTCTGGTATCTTTGCCAAAATATTTTTTTTTTCGTTTAAAGTAGTTTGTTTTATGTGTTACTCTGAAACTATTACGGTTTTTTAATGTTAATCTCTTTCAGACTACTGGCGGTATAGGGATCCATATATTTATATACATAGTTTTTTGTTTTTGTAATCTTTTTTGTTTTATTACTTACATTTATTAATTTATATTTATTTAATATTGTTAAGTCTTTATGTCGTTACATAATAGTGATGTTAGTGAAGATTCCAGTGACTTCCTGTCTTTGGTATCAAATGATAACTCTTCTAGTGATGATACCTTTCACAGTACAACATCTTCTATTCCTTTAAATGAAGCTCTCAATACATATTTCTCAGATTCTCTGAAAAATTTTAATGTCATTCACTTAAACGCACAAAGTATTCCGGCTCACTGTCACGATATGCTTGCGTCTTTTGAGTCCCATAATATACATGTTATCCTGGTCTCTGAATTTTGGTTAAAGCCATGTTTGCCTTCCACTTCTTACTCGTTACCAGGATTTCATCTCATTCGCAATGACCGTGTAGGTAAGGGAGGTGGTGGTGTAGCGATTTACCTCCGTTCTTACATTCTTTTTACTATCGTAAATTTATCCTGTCTGCCACCTCCTTCTAACGCGGCCGAACATTTATTTATCGACGTTTCACTATCCCACACCAAAATTCTTCTTGGCGTTTGTTACAGCCCCTCTCTCCAAATAGATTATTTCGCATCCTTTGAAACCTTCAAAAACCTATTACCTATTAGAAAATTTATCTCTGTTATATAGCCACGCTATAATCATGGGTGACTAACACCTGTCTTCTTAATGGCGACAGTCTGTGTAAAAAGTTGAAATCGACGATGCGTGTAACCTACACCTATTACCGCTGCCTGCGACCCATGACAAGCCTGATTGTATCAACATGTAAAAATAAAACACGTACCTGCGCCTTGGTTAACAGATGATCTAAAAAAAATTATTAAGAAAAAAGCCTACGTGAAAAGTAAACTTAAGGCTGACAAAAGTGAAAAAGCCTGTGGAATTATAACAAAATACGGAATCGCTGCAATACATTATGTAGGGATGCAAAACGACACCACATTCACACTTCTGTCGAAAACGGCGACTCAGCCAAAGTTTGGAAATTTCTTAAATCTCTTGCAGTTGGTAAATTTGCCTCTAGCGCACCCTATCGTGATATTAATATCGAACTCCTTAACCGACATTTTACATCTTCTAGTACAATTAATTGATCTGATAAAGATATCACGTTAAATATTCTTTCTTCAATGACAGCTCCAAATTATCCACCGTTTAACTTCACTCCTTTCACTAAGTGTGATGTTAAGAAGAACATATTGTCTGTCTCGTCTAATGCCGTGGGAAATGACAGCGTTAGTCGGAATATGGTCTTGCCTATCCTTGACTTTATTACTCCTATTATTACCCATATCCTCAATGAATCTATTTCTACGTCTAAATTTCCTGAAGCCTGGAAGAGTGCACTGATAACTCCTGTTCCTAAAAAAGGCTTTGCACCTTTCCGATTTCCGTCCTATATCTATTCTCCCATTTCTGTCCAAGGTCCTAGAGAAACTAATCTTCCAACAATTAAATTCCCATATAAATAAAAATTGCCTTCTCAATCCCCTCCAATTTGGTTTCCGGTTGGGCCATAGTACGACTACAGCGCTGATTAAAGTTAGTGACGACATTCGACGGGGTATGGACAATAAGCAGCTCCCTGTGCTTGTCTTATTAGACTTCAGCAATGCTTTTAATTCTGTTGATCCTGACATCCTGTTGAGTCTGTTACGTTCTATTAACATATCTCCACCTGACTTTTACGATAACTGTATAAAAGTGATTACTGAAAACAAATCAGAGAATATCTTATTTTTAATGGTTGGAGACTTCAACACCCCTAAAATTACTTGGTCACAGATTAGTTCTAATTCACCCATATTAGACCCTACCACCTCATTCGATAGACGGGCTGTACTTCTCTCAGATACAATGGCAATTGGAAATTTATTTCAGTTTAACCAAATTCGTAATCACAACAACAGATTACTTGGCTTAGTGTTGTCTACTGAGAAAAATATTCTTGTGTCGCAGACAGACCCACTTAGCAAAGCAGACCTACATCACCCTTCATTATTAATTGATGTGCGTGTTCACTTTGAAACATCGGAGCTAAAGAAAGAAAATCAAAATAAAAATTTTAACTTCTACAAATCCGATCTGTCAAGGATAAGGGAAGAGTTGAAAGTCGTTTCATGGGATAAACATTTTTCTAATAAGAATGCCAATGAAATAGTTGCCATATTTTATGAATATCTTAATAAAATTATAGCTAAATATACACCACTTAAGAAAGTGCGTAACTTAAGATATCCGTCGTGGTTTAGCTACTCTTTGATTAATTGCTTAAAAGAAAAACATAAATATCATAAACGTTTTAAGAAGTTTGGCAATCCACGTGATTATGATACCTTTTCAATGTTAAGGGCTAGATGCAAAGCGATCATGAGAAATTGTTACAACCGATACTTATCAGAGGTAGAAGATTCGTTACTTGATAATCCAAAAGTATTTTGGCATTATATTAGTAACAAAAAATCGCAAAATACAATTCCCCATAATATGGTGTACAAAGTAAAATCTAGTTCTGAATGTACGGGAATATGTAAATTGTTCTCTTCTTTCTTTGTGTCAGTTTACAACAAAAATCAAACTTCCTTCCTAAATCCAAGTTGTGATCAAATTGTCGTAAATCAGTCTTTGTCTAATATTCAAGTAAGCAAAGAAACCATAATGTATAAAATACGTAAATTGGACAAAAGCAAAGGGTCAGGACCTGATGGGATCCCTCCTTTTTTGTCAAATCTTGTGCTGCAGAATTATTACTCCCAATGCAGATAATATTTAACAAATCTCTAAGCAGTGGTGTGTTTCCCGATATTTGGAAATTGGCTTTAATTACTCCAGTTTACAAGACCGGTGAGAAATCGAATTGCGAAAACTATAGACCTATTAGTTTATTATCATGTATGGCTAAATTATTTGAAAGCATTGTGTATGATAATATCTATGCTCATGTTAAGCCGTTCATTAGTCTGAACCAACATGGATTTGTGTGTAACCGCTCCACTGTCAGTAACTTATTGACATATAAAAACCACATATGTAGTGCGTTTGCGAAATCTAAGCAAGTTGATGCCATTTATACCGATTTTGCGAAAGCATTCGATTGCGTTAACCACGAACTGTTATGCATGAAATTAGAAAAATGGTATGGTATTCACGGGGATCTATTGCGGTGGATAAAATCTTACCTTTCTAACCGAACTCAAATTGTGGCACTTAAGGGATACAGATCAAATGCTATTAAAGTTCCTTCGGGAGTTCCGCAGGGATCACATTTAGGCCCGCTTTTGTTTATAATATTTATAAACGACTTAGTCAAAAAATTAGGCTGCAATGCGTTGATGTATGCAGATGATATGAAAATATTTAAAACAATTGATAATATTGGCGATTGTTATATGTTACAGAAATTTTTACAATCAGTGGCCGACTGGTGTACTGATAATTGTATGAAATTAAATATAAAAAAATGTTTAACAATATCCTTCACAAAGAAAAAACAAAAAATACTATTTGATTACAAATTAAAAAATCACACGCTTTTAAGAGTTAGTAAAGTGAAGGATTTAGGTGTGTTTTTCGATGAAAAATTATTTTTCAAGTGTCATTATGAGCATATAATAAAAAAATCTAATCAAAAATTAGGATTCATCTTAAGAAATACAAAAACTTTAAGAAACCTAACAGTACAGTCATTCTATATTCCAGTTTAGTAAGAAACCTTATTATGCTGTTCATTCTAATAGGATAGAGGAGTTCAAAAGCGGTTTTTAAAGTTCTATGTTGGCGCTTTTATTTAACACGTACATTAGCAGAATACTCTGATAGGTGCACATACTTTCAAGTTACGTCACTAAAAATGAGGCGAGAGTTTGCATTGCTGGTATATTTATACAAATTACTACATTCAATCGTGGATTGTCCATTTTTACTCTCTCAGATAGATATAAGTACCATGCATCGAGGTAGAAGTTCCACGACATTTCAATTAAATGTTTATAATAACAACACCTCATATTATAATCCATTGGTTCAAATGTGTAGGAAATATAACGAAATTACTATTAGCAACACAAATATAGATGTATTTATTTCGAATTTGAAGACATATAAGTCAAGTGTTTGGAAAGCCCTCTTGTAAATGCTTAGTGATTTCTGTATTTATGATTTTTGTTTTATTATATCTGTGTAAATTTTCAATTTTTTTTTTTTTCATTACTTATATTTAAGTGTAAGAAAGAAAACACCGTGTCCTTGTTTTAAATCTGTATACACATAGTTTGGACAAGGACTGTTCAATACCTTAGAGTTTTAATCTTATCATGTAATTGTCTTAGTCTGTTTTGTGTATAATAATAAATAAATAACCAGTGGTTTGTTGGTTTCAAAGTTATCTAAAAGGCCGACGGCAGCGTATTCGCATCAAAGATGAGATCTCATCTTGGCGTGAATTGGTTGCTGGAGTGCCTCAATGTGGTATGTTGTCTCCTTTACTCATCGCTATCTTCATTAATTCAATTTCTTATAAAATAACTTCTCCCTATCATATGTATGCAGACGATTTTCAACTGTACGCTCAGTCAACTCTTGAAAACTTGCCCACTGCTGTTGATGCCATTAATCAGGACCTAATAATTATAAGTAGTTGGAGTAAAAGCTATGGCCTTACAATTAATCCTCACAAGTCAAAAGCTATAATTATTGATGGAATTGGCTACATTTCGAAAGTTGACTGGGGTAATCTCCCGTCAGTAATAATGAATGATGTTGTGGTGCCATACAGTAAGACAGTTAAAAATCTCGGTGTCCACTTCGATACTACTTTCTCATGGTCGTATCAGTTAAAGGAAGTTAGTAAGAAAATATTTGCTGCCATGGGTTCTTTGCGGCGCTTACGTTCTTTTCTTCCTATTCCTACTAAGATTATGTTAGCACAATTCTTGCTTCTTTCCATTTTCGATTATGCGGATGCATGCTATCTTGACTTAACCAAGGATCAATTAAATAAGCTTGAGCGAATTCAAACTTAGCTATTAGATTCATTTTTGGTCTTCGCAAGTATGACCATGTTTCTAAATTTCGTTTTAAGCTCAAGTGGTTACCCATTCGCCTTCGCCGGAATCTTCATACTGTTTCTCTTCTGTACTGTGTATTATTCAATCCTACGTCCCGTAACTTTAAGTTTCTAAGTCACGACCGACCTGCTCGAGTTTTGCGATCAACTGGAGAACTTATTCTTACTCCACACGCGTATCGGACCAATTATATTAAGCACTCCTTTACTGTTAAAGCCATCTGCTTGTGGAACGAGCTACCTCCGCATATTCAACGCGCGAAAAATTTTGAAAAATTTAAAACTGATGTGAAGAATTATTATCTGTCACTGTGTGAATACTAACTGTTTTTGACGACATTTAGTTTTTTATTTTTCGCCTATGATAAATTTATGTGTATATTATGTTTATTTAGTTTTTATGTATGTCTATTATATTTTATTTGATATTTATTAATGTTTTATTTTATGGTATTATTTTAATTTAATTATGGTTTAGTATATTTAAATACTAGTATGTATGTTTATTATTTACACCACCTACCGCAGTCTAACATTGTAATAATTCTTACCCTTAAGGTTGTCTGGAAGAGATCGCTCTTTAGCGATAAGACTGCCTTTTTGTATCTACCTCATAAGTTTGTTATTTTCCTTTGTAACCTTTCCTCTGATTTTCTTTTTTTTGTGGTGTACAATAAAGCATAAATAAATAAAATAAATACAAATTATTCATACTCTTCGGTTTAGGGTACTCCTGACCTGGCCTCTTTCAAGACGTCCCTGATTTGGTCTTGAAACCTCCGCCTAGGTTTACCCCTTCCAACACTTCCATTCACACTCGCCTTTTACATATTTTTCGTCAATCATTCTTCATTCATGCCACCAAACGTCATGTTGAAAGAATGATACATCTCAGCGTACCTTGCTCAATTTTGACATTACATCTTCTTTCAGACCACAATCTTTCCTTATCTGGACTATTTCTTATCCTGTCACGCAGTTAGCCGCGATAGCCGAGTTGTTGGGTGGTCGGAATTTCGAGTCGAGAGATCCGAGTTCGATCCCCAGGTGGCAGTACCAATGAGTTTTTCAAAAACTTATGTACGAATTTCACATATTGCTTGGATTGGGTAAATAAATATAAATATCTTCACGCAATTCCCAATACAGGGGTAGACAGAGGTCAAGTCTAGACAATTAAGTCCCTTTGACCCACCTTCCACCGAAGATATTTTCGGGACAACGTTACAGGTGGTGAGCCCGTCGCCGCCATTATGTCCAAGCCAACGATGAAATTCGTACATAAATTTTTGAAAAAGTCATTGGTACTGCCACCTGGGGATCGAATTCGGGTCTCTCGACTCGAAATTTCGACCACCCAACCACTCGGCTTGCTTGGATTAGAATTTCACATATTGCTTGGCTTGGACATAAAGACGGCGAAGGGCTCACCACCTGTCACGTTGTCCCGAAAATATCTTCGGTGGAAGGTGGGTCAAAGGGACTTAATTGTCTAGACTTGACCTCTGGCTACTCCTGTATTGGGAATTGCGTGAAGTCACGCAGTTTAACTCCTATTATACTCTATTGTTCGATCAATTATTTAAAAGTTGTGAAGACATCCAATCACAGTGGCACGTATACTAGCTGGTTCCGGGCGCGTGAGTGTTGGCAGGGGTTTAGCGCGGGTACTGGAACCTAGGCTTATGAACTGCTTCAGATGTCTGGATAAAGGGCGAATTGGCAGTATGTGGCGAGCCTGGCCACAGAGCTAATCAGTGGGCAACACCGATATTGAAATGTCCACAGTACACAGACTTAGAATATCCATCTGTCCACAGTCAAGGGTCAGTTCACTGGGCAAGAAGCACTTCTTGCCCAGTGAACTGAGTCATAGGGGTAAACATTCTACTCCTGCTGACATGATGTTAACAGCAGCAGTCGTGTCATAAATCGTAGTCTCGAAAACAGAAGTTAAGTTGTTGAAGCCTAGGATTTTCTCGTCCTTACGAGTCTTCCAGAGTAACCTTAACAATTACCGCAATGCACAGCACCGTGTCATCCATGATCGCATAGATTGCTTTACTCCTTTATTACGGACTCTATGAAGACTACTCAATGAAGAAAACTATTTAAAAGAAATTAAAGTCGTCTCTAGCGGTTCTAAATATATTATTAACAATATTAAAAATATGAAGCAGAAATAAATGGTTCGAAGGTTTCGAGGTTCATGGTTTTGTACGCGGTGCCAACTGAAAAAAGCCCATAATTGTTAGGGTGTTCTGACCTACGAGAGTGACACTGAAAGGTCTAAGAAAATCAAAAAATGAGCAAACTAGCAAGTTATTACTTTTTATTTAATCTTGTTCGTCCATTAATTGTTTTTTCGAAGTTTTTCTTTTATTTTCGGGAATAAATAAAAATCGCAATCGGGGCTATATGGCGGGTTTACGTTCCACGTCTATCGACGCCAAATAGTTGATCGTTTGTCCGGCAATCCTACCGAAAGAGGATCCTACTGCGAGGTCGTTTTTGTCGAACTTTTTCCAAGACTAGTGGCAAACATTTGTTAGTATACGACTCTGCAGTAACTGAATTTTGATCTTCTAAATAACCTCTTTGCATAATGACCGATCCTTCCGAAGAATGAGAGCACCATATTTTTACCTACACTTCGACCTCTCTTCAATTTAGTTGGCACTCCTCGGAAGGAAACACCCACTGTGCAGATTGTCTTTTAGTTTTCGGATAATAGCAATAAATCCAGTTTTCGTCATCGCAAGTATGTCGAATACAGCTTTTGAATCACCTCCGTTAAATCTGTATCATTTTACGGCACCAATCATCAGGTCCGTCGTTTTTGGGCCTCGGTCAAATAATGAGTTATAATGAGTTAACATAACATTCTTGTTGACTTAAATGACCCCGTAAGACATAAAAAATTATAGTGCGAAAATTTTCTCGCGTTAAATTTATACTGGCGTGACACAGATAAATTTCAATTTGCCCCCAAATCCTAAAACAATTGACAAATGAATGAAATTAGTACTCAATATTATTAGCAAGTATCTATAATAATCTATTTTCAAAATTTAAAGTTATTTTTTTATTATATTCTTTGAAAGTGGCCAGTTCTAAAAACTTTTAGTGTCGTAACCCGTACATTGGTTTATTACCTGCTAAAATAGCCGGAACTCCCAGACGCAATGACTTTTACGTCGCATTAATGACAGGCAATTCACGTAAAGACAAACTCTTTAAGTGAATTGGCTGTCATTGTAACACTGTGGATATGGTATGTAACACTATGGATCATGTAACACTAAAGATAGGATAGATAAACACCAAAGATCAGGTGTTAATAGAGTGGCTTGTAGTGAGTGCGGTGCAATGTATGTGGTTCATTGCACCTTAGCCTAGTACAGGAATCATAATCCTAATAGATCGCATTTAGAAAAACATCTTTTGGAAACTGTACAAAGTTTATCCACTGTCCATTCTTTTGAAGTTTTACATTTGTGTGATAAGGAGCAAAGAATGTGTGAGCTCAAACAGTTCGAGATAATAAAATCGTCATTTCTCACTTTGTGGTCGCTTATCGCGGATTCAACACGTTTGACGATACCTTGACGATACCACGAAACACGTGTCTTGTAATTGTTGGTGTTGGTGATTGAGCATACAGTAGAATTAGTTTACAAATCTGAGGGATGATGGTGTGACTCTTAAATCGAAGATCCGTTAGGTGTACGCTGGAGACATTAAAAGCCTTCGAAACTGTTTTATCCTAGATAAAGCTATGGAAGACCCAGAGTTGCGTTCTGAATGGAGATCCCGTTCATTAGTGCTGTTGACGACCACAACGTGGCGTTTTAATCAATGAGACTCTGATAACTTGCTTTTCTGCTACGAGTCAAGTATCCGTAACGGATTTCCCCACGAATAAAAGTTAATATTACTGTAGACATCGTTACTCTATTGAAATATGATTGTTACTAATTATTTGTAGTTATTTTTTTTTCATTAACAACTTTAGTACGAGATTTTCCCCTGCCTATGGAATTCTGGTTTAAAGCCGCGTGTGACGTTTGCAGCCGGAAGCGGACGCGGCCGGCGCGGACGCGGAGCTGGAACTGCTGCGGCAGCTGACGGGCTGCCCGCTGCCGGACGACGAGCTGCTCTTCGCCGTGCCCGTCGTGGCGCCATACTCCGCGCTGCTCAACTACAAGTATACCCACTGCTCACTGTCGCACTCCGCTCGATCTGCAGCTGCTGCGGCAGCTGTCTGTCCACTGGGACTGGCTATTTTGAGAGTAGTCTATCTAATACAAAGTAGGAACCCCTGGTCTAGTGCAATCGATCGATCCTTTCAATCCATATTCCACCGAAGCGTACTTGGAACAATGTGACAGGTGGTGAACCTGTCGCCATTTTGGTGACTGAGCGAATGGTACTGAACTCGCATCATCTGCTTCGAATTTCGAAGACCCAACTACACAGCTATCGTGGATTCATATATGTACATATTTGTGTGTATATGTATGATGCTTAGGGTATCTTTTGTGATCTCTCTAAGGCTTTTGATTGCGTTCATCATGAAACACTTATCAGGAAATTACACCATTACGGTATCAGAAATACCGATCTTGACGTAATTAAATCTTATTTATGTAATAGAATTCAAAGAGTGGTAATCAATGGTGCATATTCCTCTGAATTGACGGTAACTATGAGCGTACCGCAGGGCTCGATTCTCGGTCCATTTATTTTCTCATTTATATTAATGATTTACCTTCCTTACTAGAGAATAAACACGTTATATAATGTTTTTTTTTTGTTACCGAATTGCGGTTGTTAGTTCGAATCACGCCAATGTCAGTTGATTTCATTTTTAAATTCTCTTTATTTGTATCAGAAGTTCAAAGAAACAAATTAAATGAATAAATGGAAAAATCAATAGACTTAGTGCGCAAATTGCAAACCACAACATCCTTGGTTCGGGCCCGCCATTCAACTAATATCGCCATCATTTACTATTTTAGATGGTTAACAGGAATACTAGAAATGTGAGCATATGGGAGAATATGGGAGGGTCAAGAGAATTTGGATAACAAATAAATAATTAGACAGGGACAACACCACATACATTGCTCTGATCCCATATAACTATGGGATCAGAGCAATGTATGTGGTGTTGTAGAATTTCTCGGGTTCAGAATTTCTCGGGTTCCATAATACAAGTGCCGAAGAACTATAAATAGTTTAACTATTAAATAGTTTCTATATTGCCCTCACTGGGAATCGAATCCGGTACCGTAAGACTAGCGACACGATGACGGCGTGTACTCCACTCGTTCACGGAGATCGGCTCGTCGTATGCGTGAAGTTATCATTGGTATGGCATTTCTAGTGGTAATATTTTGCGATGCACGTGACCACGTGGTCAGGTACAAAGTGAAGCTGAGCCCGGGCACGAGCCGGCGCGGCAAGGCGGCGCGCACCGCGCTGCAGGTGTTCCTGCGCGAGCGCGGCTGCGGCGCGCGCGAGCGGGACCTGCTGAAGGCCGTCAAGGAGGAGGACGTCGCCAGGAACTTCCCCGGGAAGGTCAAGCTGTCCGCGCCGCAGCTGCATAAGCATAGGAAATAAATTCATTATTGCTGTTTTTGTATGTTTTATTATACAGCAATGTGGTCAGGTCACTTCTGTCTGTGGGTATCTAGTTGACTCTCTTCGCGTATTTCGAAATAATAGGATAGATAGAGGTGTAAGAAATAAACTAATAAAAAATGTTGTTGGCTTTTTCATATACAATAACGATTTAGTCCCTTCGACCCACATTTCACCGGAGCTTATTAGGGACGTAACAGGCGATCAGCCATCACTATCTTAGTGTCCAAGCTAACGAACAAAGTAAAACAACAGTTCAATGTAGCTACGTAGAAATGTACTTAGATAAAAAATATCTTCACGCAATTCCCAATACAGGGGTAGACAGAGGTCAAGTCTAGACAATTAAGTCCCTTTGACCCACCTCCCACCGAAGATATTTTCGGGACAACGAGACAGGTGGTGAGCCTGTCGCCGCCGTTATGTCCAAGCCAACGATGAAATTCGTACATAAGTTTTTGAAAAACTCATTGGTACTGCCACCTGGGGATCGAACTCGGGTCTCTCGACTCGAAATTCCGACCACCCAACAACTCGGCTATCGTGACTTACTTACTTAGATAAATACTTTTATTTATAACTCCGGTTTAAACATTCATCTTCATAGCACAAATGCTTGAACATGTCGTGATTTGAATACGAAATCCTCGGCGAAACAAGGTTCATTACCAATTAGGCGATAGAGTCGAAAATATCTTCGCGCCATTCCCAATACAGGGGTAGACAGAGGTCTAGACAATTAAGTTGTTTCGACCAACCTTCCACCGAAGATATTTTTGGGACAACGTGACAGGTGGTGAGCCCGTCGCCGTCTCAATGTCCGAGCCAACGATTTAATTCGTACATGAGTTTTTGAAAAAAATCCATTGGTACGAGCCTGCCACCTGGGACTCTCTCTCGACTCGAAATTGCAACCACCCTGTCACTCGGCTATCGTGACTTTTTACTTGCTGTCTGTATATGGAGTAACCATCTGAACAAACATATAAATATTTAAAGGACTAACAACTGGCAGCTTCGTCTCATCATCATAACGGCATTACATAGTCCACTGCAGGAAATAGACCTCTTCCATAAGGTAGGGTTTGCCGTAATCGCCACTTCGCCGTCGCCAATCGCCGTCAATTCTGCGCGATACTTGGTACTATGATCGTCAATCCGCTTGTCGAGCTCGGCGATAAAGGCGAATACTCTTTGTGAAAGGCACATTTTGCAGTGTACTTTAAAGACTGATGTCTCAAGTTTATTCCATAATAAGTTATTATTAGTGGGTATTTAAATGATGATACTTTAAGACATTCTCACTCACAATGAAAGCAGAATGAATAGATCTTGAAAGTGTCACGATCTTTTCATTACATTTCTGTAATTTTTTTCATGTTTGTTGTCAATTGACGTATGTAAATATCTCGAAACATTTATTAGCAAGTTAATCGTATGTAATTGTAATGAAACAAATTAATGAATACTTATGAATAAATTAAAAATATATTCAATGTTCTCTCCATTTCTCTGGCTCTAATTTAAAATTACAGCTATACCGACCAACCTCCGTAGTCATTGTATCAGACACATCAGTTATTGAGGTATCGCCACCACTGACATTCACTGTGTTCGATCCTCGGACGGGTCAATATAGAAAAACCACTTTTTCAACGTTCTCTCGTGTCTTGGTGTTTGTCGTAACTTCGTTGTTTATGTATGTAATGATTTGACATAAGTACTTAATCTACTAACTTTGGGATCAGAGCAATGTGTGTGATGAACATATCTATGTATTTATTTACAATAATACATCATTCTGCAATGTAACACTGAATTCAGAAATGTAAATTATGTTTGCTAATTAAACGGCTTAAGAAACTTTCTTTTTTTTATTTTGTCTGAAATTCAATCTTTCGTGTAACTTCCGCAGACTTCTTCTTCTCCTTCACAGCCTGTGAAAAGTTAACTGCTGAACATTTGCCACAAGAACACCATATGCCCTGCTTCACTTTTGTACAGTTTGACTAAATAGTTATAGACTGTACAAATCCACAAACATTTCGTTCACCAACGTCTTTCAAAATACCGATTTTGAAAGACGTTTTAAGCATTTCCTAATAAGGGTAGCCCCAGATCTAGACAATTTAGTTATTTGAAGCACATTTCCCCCGAGCTTACTTTTGGGCAGATGGTGAGCCTGTCGCCGTCTTTATGCCCGAGCCAAAGGTATATATCGTTCAAAAATTTCGAAAAAACTCTTTGGTACGAACCTATCTTCTCAGAGATCGAACTCGGGTCTCTCGATTCTAATTCTAATAACCCAACCACTTAGCTATCGTGACTTTATTAAAACGTTTCACATGAAAAAATCACTTACGCTTTTTAATTCTATTTAATTAAAACACAAATTGTAAACAACATAAGTATATTTCAAGTATTAAAATTGACTAAATCATTTACTAAGAATACAATAATTTTATGTGACTTAAATTTAGTCTTCGTCTTCCTCCTCCTCTTCACCAAACGCGTCTCCTCCTTCACCAGGCATCTCTGGTGGGGGAGCCGGTGGAAGATGGGCGATGCGGTACGCCTGAACACAAATTGAGTTTTGTTACCAACATTGAATTAAACTCAGTTAGGTGCCTCTCTTTCGTGGTCTGACGATCCAATGGCCCAGTGGTTAGCAGCACACACCACCTACGACAAGGTTCCAATCCCGCTAGCGGCCCAGATTTGTTAGATGAATGTTTATACTCAGCCATGAAAGTTTAGATGTACGTATAAAACAAAAAATATTAAACATATAAAAACGTAAAAACATATCTGTGTCGTTTGCTTGGGCACAAAGACTACTACAGGCTCACCTCCTGTCTCGTTATCCTAAATAATTCGCCGTAAAATGTTGGTCGAATGTAGTAAATTGTCTGCACCTCTGACTTCCTCCTTTATATCTTAGATAGAGAATACAATACAAAAACTTTGGTATAGAATAATACAATAGAGTGATGTGATCAAAATATGCTGATATTAAACAATATACGTGGAGGTGTAATATACGAGTATTAACAATTTTTATTCACTATAAATATTGAGCTATCTTTATGTTTCGATGTGCTGCAGGAAGTGAGTAGTTATCTATCTGGTCGGGTGATCGTGACCTGGGGAGGACGTCTTTTCCGTCAGTGCGCTGTTTGTAATCGTATATATACGCAAAAAATAGAAACTTCGATAGCGCGATGTAGAATGTCGATTTGTTACCCGAATTGCGATACTAGCGAGCTTCTTAAGTGGAGACACAGATGTCGCCACAGGGTATAACTAATTAAAATGTTATCGTTAATAAGTATAATTATAATTATTCTGTAATACTTAGAATGCGGTATTAGTTCTATGATGAGTCGCAGGAGGTTGCAGTTGTAGCATGTTTAGGTTAAAAAAATATCTTCACGCAATTCCAAATAGTCTAGACAATTAAGTCCCTTTGACCCACCTTCTACCGAAGATATTTTCGGGACAACGTGACAGGTGGTGAGCCCGTCGCCATATTTATTTCCAAGCCATCGATATAATTCGTACGTAAGTTTTTGAAAAATACCATTGGTACGAGCCTGCTACCTGAGGATCGAGCTGGGGTCTCTTGACTCGAAATTCCGACCACACAACCATTCAGCTATCATGACATGTTTAGGTTGATTTGCAAATTTACAACAATTCAGAACTTTTTGTTATCTCTGCAAAAATATATTTACCTCCTCATCGGCAAAGGTGGGATCAGCCATCTCCATGACTTCCGGTCCCACGGCATATTCGTTTTGGGGACGCGGCAGTTGCAGCGGGGTGAAATTGGGCGGCTGGTTCTTTAGACCCCAGCCTATGTACATACACTCTGATCTCCTAAAATCACAATCAATCATTTAAATAACATAGTTACATAAAGCATAAATAAATACATAGGGACAACATCATATGCATTTGCTCTGAGCCGAAATTAAATTGTGTTACGAAATCGGAAACAACGAAGGCACCACAAACACCCAGACCTGAGACAAAGTAGTAAGTGTTTTCTATCGAATCGAACCCGCGATCCCAGAGCTGGCGACTTTATGAACGCCGGTGTGCTCGCAGCTCTTAGGTCCCGGGTTCGATTCCCAGTTGGGTCAATGTACAAAACACGCTTTCTACATAGTCTCTGGTGTGATTGCGGTATCGTCGCTTCCGATTCCGATCCACAAATGCTTTAGCTACTCACGTTGGGATCAGAGCAATGGATGTGATGTTGTCTCTATCTATGTATGTATTATTTGATACCGACTTGCCGTCGGTGGCGTATGCGACAGCCCCCGGCCAGAGGTTGCTGCGGAGCACGGCCAGCGTCCGGCCGCTGGTTAGAGTGGAGCTGACGCGGGCGCTCCACGCCGCGCCGCCGCACACCGCCGCGTCCCCCGACAGCGGGCTGAACAGCGAGGGGCCCGTCTCCGCGACCACACTCGGCGGGTTCTCGTCCTCTTCCTCCTCCCCCTCCTCCTTCACCACAACCACTCGTTATTCACTCAATATATACTCTCATACTTCCCAAATCTTGATCAATTACGATTAAAGTAAGTGTCACGACGAAAGAAATTAAGATAAATGTTCAACTTGACAAATATCTCCTCGCTGTTCCGAATACTGATGTACACAGAAGTAGAGATAACATAGTCCTTTCGACCCACCTTCAATTCACTTCATCCTCCAGCCAATATAAACTGTATATAAATTTTTGAAAATTTTTATCGATACGAGCCTACCTGGTGATCGCAATCTGATCTATTGACTAGACTTCCGATCACCCAACCACCCGAATATCGTAACTATTATCAACGTGACAAAGTTATAAATCACATTCTACAAACACATCACCTTTTCACTTATTCTCTTTACTACTTTGGTTGACTGGAAGAGATCGCTAAGAAGGGATAAAGTCGCGACATTGTAACAGTGCTACTACTTACTACGTTTTGTTTCTTTTGCTTTCTCTATTTTTCATTAAACATTATCATTCAATCATCATTTTTAGACGTACGGAAATACCTGGCTAGTACCCACTGTTACGTGGGAGAAGAGCAGCTCATGTCGGGCTCACACTTACTAAAACTCCTCGGTATACACATGCTGACTTGCTCAAGCTTTGTGAACTGTGACTGCCTATCTAACCGTTACATAAGAATTAGAATAACTGTCAGGAAAATCATCCGGGCTTTAAGGTTTTTAAAAAAAACCTACGGTATAAATCGTACATAGTTTTTGAAAAAACCAATTAGTACGAGCCTACCAACTGATGGTCGAACTCGGGTCTCTTGACTCGAATTCCGATCATCCAATCAATCGGCTATCCTCAAGCTATTTTTTAGTGTTCGGCCTATCCGAAATAGAGACTCCTAATTGGAATAATAGAATAGTTACTATTACTTGCCTGCATATCAGCGTGGGTTCCACCAGATCGTTCTACCCTGCTTGAGGATATGCCGTCCATGGTGAACCCAGTAACCCAGACCTGGGTCAACGAGATCTTTGATCATGTGCCCGTGGTAGAACGGGTTCTGGTTGAAGTTCATATCTATAAAAGACGGTGAATCAATATTTAATGTTCTTCTATTTTCCAACTTTTCTTTAATCATCTCAATCTGAGTTTCTCGATGACAGGAACGTCATTATAAATCGGTGATACTTGTATAATAAAATACGACTTTTGATAAGTAAAAAAATCGAAGAATCCGAAACTATTTAATTTAAAGCAAATCATCTACAACTGCGAAATATGCCTATTTTGATGTTATGCAATTTTAAAAATTATAATACATCTTTCAAGTGCTTTGATTATTTAAGTATGTCCATCTTATGTACGAGTATCTTATCAATTGCCTACAATCAAGACGCAGCGATTCTTAATGTGTGTTTTTTGTACCTTAGTCTGTGTTTGTTGTGAATTGGGGCTGAAACGTGTGTCTGATTGAGATTATTAAAGAAAAGTTCTTATTTAATAACTGAAAAACTAAGTAGGAGGGCAGAGGTAATGGATTCAGTTTCGCGTCCTTTATCTTCCTTAATTCCAACTATGTCTTCTTGGGTCTGAGATATTCAATTACGCAATCGGCAATCCGCTTGCGGGCGTGGTGATCATCCCGATAAGATAGGTTTATATCCTGTAATGGACTGTTCTACTTGCTGGTTGGAGGCCAGCAAAAACAATGTGGTTGTTTAAAGATTCCGTTGCGTAGATCGAAGTCTAAAATTCAAAGGTACCTCCGGCTTCCTCCATATCCAAATCCTCCTCCTCTTCTCCGGAGCCAAAGGTGTAGAAGCCCTGGGGCGATATCGAAGTGGACGCCGCGATCCTAGCGATCACAGCACGCAAGTAATGACGCTCCGTGCCTTCAAATGGCGGAAAAATTTGAACCTGGACACATGACAATTATTTTTAAGAACATCAAGTCACGATAGCCGAGTGGTTGGGTGGTCGGAATTTCGAGTCAAGAGACCCGAGTTCGATCCCCAGGTGGTGGGCTCGTACCAATGGGTTTTTCTAAAACCTATGTACGAATTACATCGTTATTCGTACATAGGTTTTAGAAAAACCCATTGGCTTGGACATGAAAACGGCGACGGGTTCACCACCTGTCACGTTATCCCGAAAATATCTTCGGTGGACGGTGGGTCGTAGGGACTTAATTATCTAGACTAGACCTCTGTCTACCCCTGTATTGGGAATTGCGTGAAGATATTATTATTATTATTATTAAGAACATCAATAAGCAGGAAAGACCCCTTCGCCTTTCTTTCCATCCTCTTACCCCACCAACTAGTATTTCTTACAGTTTTCCTCGACTGTATACATTAAGTAGTTCAGAGACTTTCACAAAGAGGTGAAATAAGAAGTAATACGTAGCACAACATTTACCAATAACACAGTTCAGACGACAAAAGAGGATTATGATAATCCGCTTAAGGCGTTTCGACCGAGGTCTCGAAGAACCAATATGAAGAAAAAGTCCTGTTCTTGACGCGGATCGCAGCACCAGACACCTCGCACCAAAGACTTCTGAATTTTGGTCTGGTATTTTCGAGATGGAATACCGGTCTGTAGTCTGCGCTGGATGGTGGATAGAAAAAACTTAATTGTCTAGACCTCTGTCTAACCCAGTATTAGGGATGGCGTGAAAATGAATGAATAAATTTAATAACCTCGGCTTCCAAGTCCCCGGTCATGGCGCGCAAGCTGAGCCGCACCGCGCGGATGTGGTCCGGCGTGGTGTCAGGCAAACACACCCACGGCTCTCCTGGGGAGTTGCACACCCAGTACACCTTTTTTTTAAAACAAATAAATACCAAATACATGCCTAGATAGGGACAACGACACATTCATTGCTCTTATCCCAAAGTAAGTAGTTTAAGCACTTGTATTATGGAATCAGAAACAACGATGTAACCACAAACACCCGGGACAATGTAGAAAATTGACACGACAGAGATTTGAACCTAAGAGCTAGCGACACGATGAAAACCGGTGCGTACTCGTCCATGGAGGTCGTCTTCGTCATTTTATATCTACGCTAAGTTTCTGCACAGTTTGAAAGATGATCTTAAATGGATAAGGGCGTGCTACGTCGGTCTGGGCATGAATGAATGAAGACCGAAAGGTGAGGGAAATAAACAGCGCGTAATAAATGGTAGGCTGAGGCTAAATTTCGGAGACCGTATGAGCAAATTCGAAAGAGGGGAGATTGAAGAGTACCTGAATACCTAGACGTCCGTTTATGGAAATTTGAAAGAAGTGAAAGAGATAGTGGATACTTGGCGATCTGTTCTCTTTAGCTTCCTCATCAGAGGCTATTCGTGAAAATTAATATTTTATTATTTAAGTTTCTGACCGGGAATTCATGAATTTTCCCGGGATTCTTTTAATTTCCCTCTCCGGTTTCCCATTAAAATAAATCTTAATCAGTTAAGTAAACTCATGCACTTGACTGAGTGTGAGTGAACTCATGATCTTTGCTCATACTTGATTCATGAGCTTCGAAACGTCGCAAGTTCGGGCCCGTCATTCCAGTATTGTCGTGAACCGCTTCACACAAATATAAAAGGATAGTTGGTGTGGTTAACAGCAATATTAGCTATTTTATTGGCATCGGTAGAATTATTTTAAGAAATGACGAACCGATAGTCTAGTTATTAGTAACCCTGCCTTCGAAGGTAAGGAATACGGGTTCTAGTTCTAGTTCTTAGACACTAAGTCGGTGATTAGCTTACCACGAAAGGTCGAAAGGTCTTGTCTAGATCACTGTTCACCCCAGTAATTGGAAAATGCGTGAAGATAGAATAAAAAGGAAATAAAAGACATGTCAAGAGTAAGCGCATGAATTTTTCTATTCGAAATTTTTTCCGTATATCTAAAGGAGAAGGATATGAAGATACAACAAAACGGCCACCGACTCAGTGTAATGCTGTAGCCATGGTATCAGAACTTAAGCGCTGGTATTCTGTCGGAACCATGAATATATAAATTAATAATAAATAATAAAATATCGTCATGCCATTCCATAGTACAGAGGTCTTGACAATTAAGCCCTTTCGACCCACCTTCCATCGATGATATTTTTTACGACAACGTGACAAGTTGGTGAGACCGTCGCCGTCTTTCATGTACAAGCCAACGATATAAATATTACATAAGTTTTAGAAAAAACCCATTGGCTCGTAGCTTTGGGAATCGAACACGGGTCTCTTGACTCTTATTCCGATGACCCCTATCTCTCATATTCACACTACGGGCAGTGCTCCGAGGAATTGTTCGGATTAATCCCAGCCGCTGAATTTCATCATCGTATCTTACGGCATTCACAAAAATTCAATCAACCCCATATTGATGCTTGGCATTCCACTACAGTGCGATTTTTGCGAAATTTTCTGCCACGCACTCGCACTTTATGGAATGTGCTGCCGACAGCGGGTTTTCCGGACCGATACGACTTAGGGACCTTCAAGAAAAGAGCTTATACCTTTCTCAAAGCCCGGCCACGCATCTGCAATGCCTTTGGTATTGCGGATGTTCATGGGCGGCGGCAATCACTTACCATCATGTGAGCCACCTGCTCGTTTGCCTCCCTTCTCTATAAAAAGCAAAACAAACAAACAAATTTTACCTTCTTGTTAACTCCTTGTCCGGGTCTTTCTACGGGTATAGGTGGGCTTGCTTGCCAAGTAGAAACCGGCAGTGGTGGTAGCTTGGGGGGCACCGGCTCCCTCTGCGCCACGTCCTCAGCCTCGCCTTCACCGACTGAAGGAAAAGGCCAGATTAAACTATATATATATATATATATATATATATATATATATATATATATATATATATATATATATATATATATATATATATATATATATATATATATATATATATATATATATATATGTATGTATATATATAAATTATGTATTATATATCGATATTGCAATTATTTTGATCAGTCTATTCGTTGACCATTATTTTTTAATTTGTTAAGTACTTAAATAAAAAAAATTTACTAGTTACTTTGTATTATACTGGAAAGCGAAAAAGGTGAGCTTTACCTCTGTTTAAAGTGTCAACCAGGTCTATAGTCGAACGTCAAGACATGTGCGTTAGCTTTGTTATGTATTTCCATGGAGGTGGCAGTCTCGTCCCAATAGGTTTTTCAAAAACTTGTGTATGAATTATATCGTTGGCTTGGACATAAAAACGGCGATGGGTACACCACCTGTCACGTTGTACCGAAAATATCTTCGTTGGAAGGTGGGTCGAAGGGACTTCATTGTCTAGACTAAACCTTTGTCCACCCCTGTATTGGGAATTGCGTGAAGATATTTTTTTCCATTATTCTAGAAACATACGGATCTCCTTCTGCTCCTCGGCTTGCTCCTGGGCGCGTTCTTCAGCCATGCCCTCACCTTCACCGGGCATGTCTTTCATGTCGAATTCCTAAGTCAAAACCAAAGTTTATTTGCATTGAATAGGTTGTTAAGATGTTCAGTGTACGAAGTTGTTTAGCTAGAATATATTTAACTATATTTAATTATAATAGAAAAACACTACGAGTATCAAGAATATTATCAAATAAATTAAAAATATATATATACAAACAATAAAATCAAATACTAATAATCAAATAAACATGTGTCAATTTATCAATACTCAAGAGTAAAATAAAATATCAATAATTTTAGCATAAAATTCATTCTAAATTATTTTATACATACATTAGACAATTACAGAAACATTAACAAAAACAGAAAACATTATACAAATACAGAATACCTTACAAAGTATCCTAAAGAAGTAAATAAAACATTTTCTTATATTTATAAATAATGACTTCCTCAGGAATCATAAATAAAAAGCAAGAACCTAACCCTAGTCCTGCGATCCAATTCCTCTATCGTCAGATCGGTCTCCGCCACGTAATAGTTCGCCTTTGTCCCAAATATCTTCCCGAAGAACCTAAGATCAAATTCCATTCATACAATTTCCAATAAAAAAGATAGATATACATAAAAAGACATAATATGGCAAGCAAAAACAGCACGCGGAATCCAATGTTTATTTTTCTTCTGGGTATTATTCTTCCAGTAATACTGCTTTAACCGTTATCTTTTTAGTGGAAAGGAGCGAACGAGGCAACGCCTACCTACTTATTAGCAGTTGTTTCTGATTTTGTATGTACAATAAAGTGTAAAAATAAATGAATATATAAATTTAAAATAAAGAATTGTTTTGGTTATGGGAAAAACATTGGAAGTCATATTAATTACCTTACAGTGGCCACGGGTTCCTTGATGGACAACATATTCAACGCTATATAGACAGCGTAGCATTCGCTATCGGGTAATCCGTAGCCTCCCTTAAATGAATAATTTATTGTGATTATAACATAATTTATGCCTATACATAACGCTAATAATTACCGCTGTGGCCTATGATATGCTGCAGGAAAAAGGGTAGCTACCCACCGGGCCGAGTATTCTTGACCTGTACTTCCCCAGGTCACGAACACTCGACCCCTCATTAGTGTGCTATCGGTAATCGTATATATGCTTGGAATCGGTGGAACTTCGGTAGCGCGATGTAGGATGCTGATGTATTTCCTAAATTTTCCGTCATTAGCGAGCTTCCAATGTCGTGACATAGATGTCACCACACCGCTTACATATTTTTATTTTTTGAAATGAAACTTCTTTGGCCACGGTAGTGAATCCTTTCAAGGGGAAAGGAAATACGTGGCGCCTTGAGGGAAATTGTACTTCTTTGTAAATGTAAAGTTTACCTTCTGACTTTTTGGAGTTTCACGAACCCATTTTTTATTAATTTAATTTCCGTGATGGAAGGCGGTAAATGAACAATCATTGTGTTATATAATGACGCCTTGAGGGAAATTGTACCTCTATGTAAATTTAAAGTTTATTTTCTGATTTTTTGGAGTTTCACGAACCATTTCTTATTAATTTAATTTCCGTGATGGAAGGCGGTAAATAAACAATCATTGTATAATATAATGACGCATGTGTAAAGTTACAACACCATAATTGCTATTTAAAAGTACAGAGGACAAGCAGGGGTCTGTAACTTTTACAGGCCCTTATGTATCTGCAGCCTTTCCCCGTAGGTGACGTATGAAGCGTTAATTTTTTTTTTACAAATCACTATGGCTATCGAAGGCTGGATAATAATCACTAAATCAATTACATAGATAATATATATTAACTTAGATAAATATTATAGCATGTGACGTTCATAACTCGAGTAAAAACATTCACAATCATCACACAAATGTTGACCTCCAACGGGATCCGAACCCTTAGCTTCAAGGATACAGTCACTAATATTTTTACTACCTTATTATTTTTTGGTACGTCAATAAAAGTTAAGTCTACCTACTTAAAGTCGAAAATATTTTTTTTATTTATTCAAAATGTAGTCGGTGAAATTCTATATATTACCAACTAATGATATGAAAATCCCTTACAACACGCTACAATCAAACTCACTTTCTAAAGCGCTTCTATAACTTTAATAGTTACATAGTTACATCGATTAGTGACAATAGCCGAGAGGGTAGGTGATCGTAATTCGAGTCAAGAGTTCGATCGAACCAATGGTTTTTTTTTTTTTATTTTTTCGATTTATATCGTTGGCTGGGACATAAAGTCGGCCACGGACTGTGTACCTGATAGGTGTTAAGTCCGTCACCGACCGCTAAAATATCTTCGGTGGAAGGTGGGTCAAAAGGACTTAATTGTCTAGACTAAACCTCTTTATTAGGAGTGGCGTGAAGTTATTATATTTGTCTACTACCTGCCGAAAGTAGTAGTTATGATCAATTAGATCCGAAATCCTCGGCTTCACTGACTCCTCTTCTAGATCCAACTCTTGCTCCTCTTCGCCCATGTCCTGCATCTTCTGCGATTTGCTTCCAACCAGCTAAAACCGATGGTCTATCTGAGATATTTATTGTGTACTTACTGGAAACTTACACAGCCTAATTTGTAAAATATTAAAAACCTCGCAGAACTACATTTCCACTCACTTTCTACCTTCTTGCTGATGAAGAAAACAATAACAATTATATATCGGTGTAATAATCTACCACCACCTTTCACATTAGAGTACCAATAAGTAAGGGACATGTTCTAAATTTTAAATCTATCGGCATACAATGTCCGAAAATGTTACGAAAAATACAAGACCAAAACTAAGCAAACCAATGAATTGTCTATTGTGATCGCCAGACCACTTGTAGGACGCCAATGGTTTGCTTTAACTGGTGGTACAATCAGGTGGTACGTCCAAGTATTATTCTTAAACGAGCTAATCATGTATATAAAATAGTGTTTGATGTTACTTAGGTATAATCTTTTGAAAAAACATTTATATCTAAGTAGTCACGATAGCTGAGTGTTAGAGTGGTCGGACTTTCAAGTCGATCGACACGAGTTCGATCCCCAGGTGGCAGGCTCGTACCAATGGGTTTTTTCAAAAAAACTTATGTACGAATTATATCGTTGGATGTCACGTTGTCTCAAAATATCTTCGGTGGAAGGTGGGCCGAAACGATTTAATTGTCTAGACCTCTGTATTAGGAATGGCGTGAAGGTTTTTACTTTTAATTTAGATATAAAAATAGGTTATTAGTTTATTATTTATTTAAAATGTAGATTTATATATATATATATATATATATATATATATATATATATATATATATATATATATATATATATATATATATATATATATATATATATATATATATATATATATATAACTTAATCTCAATAATAATAATAATAACTTTTTCTCAACCATCAAAGCTTGGTCACTCAAGAGCTGCAGTCCGAAACAAGTTACAACTAAAATTATATGAACCTTAAACATCGCATCCAATTGTCTAGCGATAGCGAGTTGCGGCGGCGATAAGTAAACGTCATTGAGTAAATCAAAGTTGGGCCTGAACTTGTCCTGCTTCACCTCCCACGAGTACTGCTCGAAGTTGTCCACCACGTCCGGCGGCTTGTGGGTCAAAATTTTATGCACCAGGTCCACCATGTGATCGTATCTGGATGAAAAGATTGAGGAGGGCGGTATGACATGCTTTTGTTCCAATTAATCGATGATAAATATCTAGACTAGACCTAGAGAGAATTAATTGTCTTGACTAGACCTCTGTCTACCCCTGTATTGGGAATTGCGTGAAGATATTTATCTTCACGCCATTCCCATATAGGGGTAGACAGAAGTTCCACCATTCACCGAAGACATTTTTGGGACAACGTGACAGCTGATGAGCCGGTCGCAGTCTTATCTTACGATATAAGTAACATACATTATACGTATTTTTTTATCTACAACTGTAACTTACATTGGCGCTCTACCCTTCAAACAGTAGCAAAACAGCTTCACTGCTATTTGACGGCGGAAATGGACAAGGGTGTAGAACTGACCCAGGCTACACCTAAGCAGAGGAGCCGACCATCTTTAAACAGCCAACATAACAACCAGCAAACATTTCTGCATAACAAAGCGCTCTCCCATAATTTAATCATAACACTTACACTAGGTAAGTGAATTTTGCTACAGTGCAGCCAAGAGAGACCTTAATTGGACCTTTAATTGGTCAGACGAATTTTCGTTGAGAATTTTCTTAATATACACGCTTATCCATGAAAATATCCAAATTATTTAGAACTCTAGCTATTGTAGTAGTAGTTTCTATACACATTTCACTGGAGCTTCTTTTGGGACAACGTGACAGATGGTGAGTCTGTCGCAGTCTTAGATTCCAAAGTAACGATATAAATTGTACATAAGTTTAGAAAAATACTCATTGGTACGAGCTTTCCTCCTGAGGTCGAGCTCGAATCACCCGATTCTAATTCTATTATTATTACACAATCACTATGCCGTTGTTGTTTTTATTATTCGCTCGAGAGAGCAGGCAAATTACTCTGCTCTTGTAACATCGATTCGAATATTTTGTGTGTCTCGATTTCGATGTGTCAAAATATGATTATTGCGTTAACCGCCGATAGCTAGTTGCGATTTTGTACACTGATGTTTTTAACACAGTTTTTTATCATAGTTAACTTCCTCTTACAAACTGTCGCCTGTTGCAGCGCTCTGCTGTTTCAAAAAGTTCTTTGCCAGTACCAGGTCGTTGTTCAGATCGGGCATAACATTTTCAGCTGCAGCAATGATATCGGGCTCCAATAAAAATGTTTGCGACATTTTCTTTGGGCTAAACCTTCTTAAAACCCTATATTTTATTAAAACAACACGTAAAAATCTATTTTTATAGGAAAAATCAGACTGTTTATTATTGTGACATATTATGTCACTGTATGGTTTAATCCAAAGAGTACAATTATTATTCACCGTATGAAATAAACTCTTGCCAGTCATTAATTAAACGAAAGAGTGAAACAAATTCTTGTTTTATGAGAAAAAAGTTAGCAAACGGTTCACCAGATTGTAACCGACTAAAGCCAACAGCAGAAAAGCTGAAGGAGCGTATCTCCCTTTAAAAAAGGTGTCGGGGAAGGGGAAAGGCGGAGGATAGTGTGTCCAGTTATCTCACTCATTTGGACGAAATTCTGCATTTGTCTATTATATATTTATGTCTCAATTTAGTACTGCGAAGGCTAGACCAGTCCAATTGAAGAAATCAGAAAGTTTAAAAACGCTTTTTTTTTAATATGCCATTATCTGCACTCAATCATTAATACTTACTTACTTACTTATCTTCACGCACAATGCCTGACGGAGTAGGCAGAGAGAACAGATCGCCATGTGTCACGATCCCTACATACTTCTTTCGCTTCTTTCAGATTCATCATCTTCTTTATACATGCACGTCGAGGTATCCGAGTACTCTTGACCCTCCCCTCTTCGAGCAATTTGCTCACATGGTCTTCAAAAGTAAATCTCGGTCTACCTCGACACCTTTTTATGTTAATTTTCGTGCTATATATTTTCTTCACCATTCGGTCTTCAGCCATTCGCTCAACGTGCCCAAACCATCGAAGCACGCCCTTGTCAATTTTTGTGACGAGGTCATCTTTCAAACCTGCCATATTGCGAACCTCTTCATTTCGCTTTCGGTCGGCCATGGTAAGGCCGCACATTTTACGAAGAGATCGCATCTCCACTGCATTCAACCGGCTTTTATGCTTCTTCTGGCATACCCAGGTTTCGCTGCCATATAACAAAGTCGGTACCAACACTGCGTTATGTATTGCAAGGCGTGCACTTTTCACTACGCCTTGCCTTTTGACTAACGCAGTCAGGGCACCATTAACTTTTTTCCCGGCGGCGACACGCCTGTCCACATTTAAATCACATCTTCCATCCCGGCTAAACGCACTCCCCAAGTATACAATTTCATTCACATGTTCTAGACATTCCTGATTTACCCATATTACACACTTCGTTATTTCTGCATCCCTTTCAAATACCTGAACCTTAGTTTTATTAGCATTCAAACGGAGACCTTTAATTTCACATTCTTCTTTCATACACGTGACTAATGCCTGCAGTTCTGCCTCTGATGGTGCAATAAGCACTGCATCATCAGCATAAAGCAGACAATTTACTTTAATGTCACCCAATCGACTATCTTTCAGCTTCTGTGAACAGCTGTCGGGATACAATATGTATAATATAATCATTAATGATGTAAGTAATTTGTTTTAAACATCGTTGGAGTGTGTTGGATATGAAAGTTTGTACTTGTGACTTATGGATATTTAAATTAACTATGTACATATCCGACAAAAAAATAAATACATCAAGCTGTTCGCTTAGAGATTAAGGAAGCGTTATGATCATCACCTGTCACATTGTCCAGGGCTGGATTTAGGGGACGGCAGACAAGATATGCCCACTCAACAGACTTCGCAAAAAAACTTTCAAATCCCAACAACTTTTGCTTGAATATATTCAAAATTTAAGTGCCAAAAAGGCTTCACTAAATTTTTTTTTAAAAAATTCATTATCTTGACCTATGTCTACCCCTGTATTGAGAACGGCGTGAAGATATTGTTTTGTACAATTTGTACTAAAAAAAAGGACATAGTCAAGACGTGGGATGTAAAAAAAGGAAGAATTTGACACTTCCTTTCACCGAAGACATTTTTCAGGACAACGTGACAGGAGTTAAGCCCGTCGCCGTCTTTATATCCAAGCCAACGACATAGTCGTAACTAAGTTTTTGAAAAAACCCGTTGGTACGAGTCGGCCACTTGAGGATCGAACTTGGGTCTCCTGACTGTAAATTCGATCACCCAACCACTCGGCTATCGTGACCCTTATAAATTGTAATAAAATATTTTTAAAGCATATAAGTTATGCTGAACTCTTTGCTATTATATTGAAGATTAGAACAGTCAATTGACACGGGCGTGATTCGACCCGCGATTCTACTATACCGTGGCCACGCTCTTACCTACGAACCTCCGTGTCCTTAGCTTCTTTCGTCCCTTCAGAAATTTTAAATGTCTTCCTTTTTTTTTCATCTGTTTTGGCGGTGGTGTAATCAGCCGGAAGATATTCCAAATTCCAACTTAATATTCCAGCGTAACTTAATAGCTACAAAACAATACGGCATCTTAACCTTTATTGTGCAATTTTTTTATTTTTAAAGCTTAAATGTCTTCCTGCTGTGTTTTTGTTATTAAATTGAACGTAATGTATGTTACTTATAACGATAAATAAACGATTTGATTTGAATGAACTAAAGAAAATTTTTAATTGTTTTTTACCTCGTATACACAAAATAAAAATCGTATATACAAATAGTCACGATAGTCGAGTGGTTGGGTGGTCGGAATTTCGAGTCAAGGGACCCCAAACTCGATCCCCAGGCTCGTAACAATTATATCGTTGGCTTGCACAGGCGACGAGCTCACCACCTGTCACGTTGTTCCGAAAAACATCTTCGGTGGAAGGTGGGGTCAAAAGGACATAATTGTCTAGACTAAACCTCTGTCTACCCCTGTATTGGCAATTGCGTGTAGATATTTTATTTTTATATACACAAAAATTTCAACTGATGCGTGTAGGACACGGTGGATCGGAAGTAAGAGCGTTGCCGCGGTATAGCACAGGTCACGGGTTTTGATACCTGTTTAATTTCATTTCATTTATTTTTGTAACAAACATTTGGCGTCTCCTCGTCATCATCATAACGGCCTATAATAGTCCAATGGAGGACAAAAGTCTCTCCTGCATGGGAGAGTTTGTCAAGCTATGCTGTGAGCAAACAGGTGATCGCAGTACCAGACACCTAACACCTTAGACTCTGCTGTCTGCAACCAGTTTGCAAAATTTTAGCCCGTTATTTTGACTATTATACCACGAACTGATGGTAGCCAAATGCATTGAAAGACCTTTTAGTAAAGTCGCTCTTAGGACACCCACATAAAATAAGGGGGTGGTATATTTTTACGGCTTAACCATAAAACCACCACATGGGAAGCAATTCATTTATGTTCCAAAATAAGAATATGCATTCCTTAATTGATCTTCACATGAAGCGGCATATTTTGGCGGAACTATACAGACATCTTTCTTCATTCTATGTGATGTTTGCGATCGTATTCATAAAATAGTGGCCCTCAATGGCTTTGACCACAGACTTAACGAGGAACCCTTACTAATTTTTTAAAGCCTTCATTACTCCTTAGAACTTCAGCTTTCAAAGATTAGCCGAAACAAACAGATAAAAATTTTAAATTGATTTTTTTATGTAAGTACCACATGTACTTTCATTTGCATTTAAAGAATAGCTTCTATTTTAAGATAACATAGACACTTCAATTTTATACATATGTCCAAACATCCATATGTTAATACATACCACACTTAAAATATGCACTTTTTCCGATTACAATGTGGGTGTCTTCAAGAGAAGAGTGAATAGGCTCTTTCTAAGCTAGTGTGCCTACCAACAAAAACTACATCGCCACTTACCATCAGGTGGGATTGTAGTTAAACGCTAGCTTATAATGTTAAAAAAAAAAAACTCAGTCTCATAGTTTGGGGGAACCAGCACATCTGAACTTAACTGTATGAAATTAATTAAAAATATTTGTGTATGGAATAAATGAAAATCTGCACAAATATTATCTTTAATTGTTCTTTTTAAATCACATAGTAATTTAATCACCATGGTTTGTAGAGCACAAAATATGCAACTTTGCAACTCACAAAGCCATAGAAATTGGCACAACTGGACTTTCTAACTCCAGCGCAAGTTATGATTTTTCATGTAAATAAGTACAATTTTCAGTTGTAACTTTATTATTATTCCATTCCATTTTTAAATTCTTTTCTTTTTTCAAATAGCATGCCATAGCGTTGTGAGTACCTCCCAGTGATTTGTGAATAGTGACTCTGGATTGTATGGTTCATAACGTGTTGATTGGTCAGTACTATTAGTTGCAAGAGAGTATTGTATGTTTTTATTTGATGGGCCTGCACTTTGTGTGTTATGAAAATTTTGACATTTAGTAACATGCTTCACATTAACTACTGTTTTTGACAATCCTGTTTGTAAATTCATCAACTGAGCAGCTCTTTTCCTATCTCTATAACGCTGACTTTTTAGTTTGTCTTTTTCTCTACGACATTTAATTCTTTCCTCCTCCTCTTCAACTGTTAGCTGTAGAGATTTAGAAATTTGTGGATTGCTTATTTTTTTCTTAGCTCTGTATCGCTGACATCTTATCTTATTTTGTACTTTCCTTTTTTGTTCATTGTCAACAACTTTTTCTTTATTCATGTTATTATCAGATTGATCCCCTTCTACCAATTCTTCGTCACTTTGTCTTTTACTTTTAGCATCGTCTGAAGACATCTTTAATTTTTTCCTCATAGCATCATGATCACATCACATAGGATCATGTTGTACAGAATCTATCAAAAGGAGATAGATAAAAACAATAAATTACAATACTCTTTGGTAAATTTCTAATTGTGAAACAAACAAAATAGAAAGTGAAAGTTAAAGCATTGTGTAAACAACTTCATATTTTATACAACAACTTCATATATTATGATACAATTGGGAATTGATTGATCGTAAAATAGAAATTGATAAACAATTAGTAAGTCGACAAATTGATAAATAGAATTCTGATTATACCATTTCATTTATTAATAATAATTTTTATTTTTATACTGTTACGCAGAAAGGATAACAATGGGCGGACTTAATGCCTTTTGGTATTCTCTGCCAGTCAAGTGAACTATTAAATTTTTTTTAATAAAATACATAATTGCGTCGAAAGTATTTTCCAGGTTTAATTTTACAATTAGATATAACATTAGCCTAATACACAATTTAGAACCAATGAAACTTTTGGAATCCAGTAAGTAATAAAAACACAATTTACTTTTAATTTAATCATAATGAATGATTCATTATGTTGTTGTAGTTGTAGTTGAAGTAATTATATTATAAGAACTAACATTATTAACTACATTATATATTAAATGAACTTATCAAAGTACAACTTTGTTTTATTTATCCCCATAAGAGAGTGCAGAACTCAAAAACACTTTCACTAGATTATGATCACTATAAAATAAAGTATAAAACAAAGAGAAAAATATAACCATATAAAATTTTTATTCGTACATAACTTGTAACAAAAAAACCTTACGTCTTACGTCATGCGATAGATAGAGATAGATGCAAACAAAAACAAGAGGTGAAACGTAGATGACGGGACCAATGTTCATTATGTTATTATGTTCCATGGTATATTATTTGTATATGATATAAGTCGTTACTAGGCTGTATCTATCACTATTACATATTGTATAACCGTCATAAAATCTGCCAACTAAACAAGCAACATACCCCATATTTTTATGACTTCGACGTTACAAATTTTACTTATTGCTTCATTTTTGCGTTGGCTTTCTTTTTATAGACAGATCAATTTTATAAAAAGAGATGAAGTTAATGTACTTTTCCATATTGTTATATCGTTATTAAACGCAACCGTGTACTTTATAAAATACATATAATTAATACAGTGTATGGTATTTATTGACAAACAAGGGTGGTCAATCATATTTTATTTTAATGTTGTGTGTGTGATTTTGTTTAGGATAGAGAGTAATTGTAAATTGAATTTAGGTTTTAAGTTACATCTGTTCGTGTGTTTTATATTAAGGTTTGATATTACGTTATGTGTACTTTATTGGTTCGAGATAATTTTATTTCAATAAATTAGACCTGTCCGTGCACCTTGAAGGCTACTTAATTTTTGTCTAATTTGTCAAATCAAACTATTTTTTTTCTGCTAGACTTAAGCATGCAATAAAATCGACAACTTAACTAACACTTAATAAATACCCGACATAAAAATAAACTACATAATAGGGACGGTACGTGTCGATATCATGGCCATCTAGTGTCCAGTTTACACACGGTCCCTATTAGCTAATTTAAAACTTAAGACTGTTTGGTCTGGTTCTACAGTTTGCGTTTGTATCGTTTCTCGTTTACGTAGCGTTCTCTCTAATGCGTTTATTTATTTAATTAATCGAAAAAAGCTTGAAACATAATTTTTAACCAAGTTTTGGGCTAGATAAATGTAAAACAAACAAAGAAACAAATACAGCATTACTTTTCTGTTATTATCGATAACTGAAAACGGTTTTTGATATAGATATGAAAACTTAATGTCTGATAAGTAAGCAACCATTTGAGCAAATATGCCTATGTCTAATACATGTATAATAAAGGAGTGAATATCTACCCTTTGAAATGTAAGCCTTTTGGTATGTGGCTGAATGGTTAAACGACTTCTGCTTAATATAATGTCAATGTCACTTTGTCACTAATAAAACAATAATAAACGAATTAGGGATATCAATTTTCATATTAGTTTTTTATCTTTCAACGATTTATTTAATTATATTCAATTCATTAGATGTTTATAATTACTTAAACGTAAGTCATACTATATCACTAAGTATCCTTTCTATGTATTGTGAATGAAATTAAGTTAACCTATAAATCATAAAAATAAAAACGCAATGGCGGTTAAATTTGATGCAGCCGCTTACAGTTTTCGTAAAAAATGTCCCTACGTTAGAAAAGACTTACTCCGTTGGTTTCCTGGTCACATGAATAAGGGCTTAAAACAAATGCAACGTAAGCTAACATCCGTAGATTGTGTGATCGAAGTTCACGACGCGAGAATACCATTTACGGGTCGTAATCCATTATTTACAAATACAGTGACCGGTGCGAAGCCGCATATCCTTGTACTTAACAAAAAAGACCTGACAATACGGTCCCTAATACCGAAAGTAACAGACCAATTGAGATCCGAGGAAAATGTGCAAAATATAATATTCACGAATAGTAAAGATCAACATTGTCGAGGTCTCAGAACCTTGAAGCCACTGATGGTAGACTTGATAAAGAACTCTAATAGATACAACAGAAGTGAAGAATTAGAGTATAATGTAATGATCATTGGTGTTCCAAATGTTGGTAAATCTTCCTTAATTAATATGCTACGATCAAGAAATATGCACGTTAAACATGCTCTGCCTGTTGGTGCTGTGGCAGGAGTAACGAGGAGCTTAATGACAAAGATGAGAATAAACGATGATCCAAAGATATTTATGTTTGATACACCTGGTATGTATACAATTATGATAGTATTACTAATGAATAAAATGTACTGAAATAGCCTACTGGAAGGTGATCGGAAGTTGGTAGGCTCGTGAGTAGTAACCAATGAGTTTTTTCAAAATGAATGTATGATTTATTTTGTTGGCTTTTACATACACATGGCTCACCACCAACATTACATTGTTCCAAAAAATATCTGGTGAAAAATAGTGTGTGGTATTAGAGTAAAGGAATTTCCACCTCCTTTCTCACCAAGGGTATCTTAAGAGACAATTAAGGGAAAAGCATTTAAAATTTTAGATCATTGGCTATTGTTGGATGGTGCTAACGTGCTTGGTGATAACCTTCTCAAAATACCAAACCAACAGCAGACCAATGATGGGCATGAGGGTCTAAGAGATATCAACAAATCACTTACCATTTAGTAACAATTTAATGTTCTGTTTTTTGAGAACTGTACTATACTGGAACTAGTTTATGAAGTGTATATTGGATAATGAAATTATAAGATCTAACATAACATATATAATGTATGTTGTTTGGCAGTAAAAATATACAGTATAAATGCAAAATTATCCCATTCACATTCCCAATTGTTTATAACAAAACAACTTAAATAAGTAATTTATTTTTACATATTCAATGTTCAACAGATATTCTTTATAATCAAAAATGATTGCCAATAACTGTTTTATTTTTCTACCCACTACAAATACTAAAAATTTATATTAGGATTTAGACAGATTCGATTTTGATAGATTTTGTGTTATTGTTCTTTCACAGGTATTCTAGAACCCTCAGTATCAGATATAGAAATGGGTCTCAAACTTGCACTGTGCGCATCTCTTCAGGACCACTTGGTGGGTGAGGAGGCCATAGCGGACTACTTACTGTACTGGCTGAACAGCCACGGAAAGTTCAACTATGTGGAATACATGGGGTTGGATGAACCTTGCGATGATATAAATAAGGTGACAATCATATTATTTTGCTTTTGAAGTATTTGAGCTTTTGAGTATTGTGTTAATTGTGTCTTAACACATTTATGTAATTTATGTATTACTTTTATGGTAGTCACGATAGCCGAGTGGTTGGGTGGCCAGAATTTCGAGTCAAGAGACCTGAGGTTGATCCCCAAGTAGCAAGCCATACCAATGGGTTTTTTAAAAAAACTTATGTATGAATTATATCGTTGGCTTGGACATAAAAATGGCGACGGGCTCTCCACCTGAAAGGTGTTGAGCCCGTCCCGAAAATATCTTCGGTGGAAGGTGGGTCAAAGGGAATTGTCTAGACTAGACCTCTGTCTTCCCCCGTATTGGGAATTGCGTGAAGATATTTATTATTCATTTATTTATTTCATGGCTTTTATAGTCTTGATAGTTGATAGGGATTCAAGAAACTCTAATAATTCCCCAGGTGGCCGACTCGTACCAATGGGTTTTTCAAAAACTTATGCGCTATTTATATTGGCTTCAATATAAAGACGGCGACAGGCTTACCATCTGTCACATTGTCCCGAAATATGTCTTTAGTGAAAGGTGGGTCGAAGGGACTTCGACTGGACTTTTGTCTCCCCTGTATTGGCAATGGCGTGAAGATATATTTTGTAAAGTGCTCACGATAGCCGAGTGGTTGGGTAATCGGAATTAGAGTCAAGAGACCCGAGTTCGTTCCCCACACGATAGGTTCGTACTGATAGGTTTTTTAAAATCTTACGTTTTTTAAAATCTCATTTATATCATTGGCTTGAACCTGTCACGTAGACTTAATTGTCTAAAGAAACGAAACGAAACGAAACGAAAATTGGTCTTATAGTTTCGGAGTTCATCGTCAGCAACAACATATTTTGATTCTTTGATTTTATTATTGCCTTTGGCGGTTTTTTCAGACCGATACGACTTAGGGAGCTTCAAGAAAAGGGCCTCAGGACCTTTCTCAAAGGCTGGCAACTCATCTGCTATGACTCTGGTATTGCGGGTGTTTATAGCCACCTGCTACTTTGCCCCCCTATTATATAAAAAAAGCGAACCTGAAACTATCTTTGTCGCAGGTATTAATAGCGGGTGCGATGAAATTCAACCGTATAAGAAGGGTACGGGATTTCGATGGTACGGTGAGATGCGTACCGGACCTGGTGGAAGTGGCCAAGACTATGATCAAGGCGTTCAGAACGGGGGAGCTAGGCAAGATAATGCTGGATGTGGATCGACTACAGCAGAGCGAAAAGGACCAAATACAGGAACATTTATTAGCATAGATGTTTGCTGGATAACTATCAAAATGATTTAGAACTGATTGTTTGATCAATGATATAATAATAATATTTGATCAAAAATGGCGGCAATAGCCTAATGGTTTAGGGACTGCGAAATATGACGTCGCAGGTTCGGGCCTCGTCATTCGACTATTGACGTAAACCAACACAAGACACAAGTATTGCAGCTTAATTGGACTGGTTAACAGGAATTCTAGTAATGTTAGTCGGCATTGCTAGTATTCTCAAAAAAATAATAATAATCAAGTTCATATTTCATAACAGCACTAGTTTTTTGAGAAGACATTCAACATTAACTTTTTCAAGTCCCTAGTACACAATCTACTCTCTGACTTGTTTCGCCGCCATTGAGCATGAAGATATAGACCTCATCTATATCTTTATGTTCAATGGAGGTTGAATTTATCCATTTTTAAATAAAAAGAGAGACGAGCTTATGGTGAAAGCGGCAAACAAACTTTACGTAATTGTAAATAAATATGTAGATAGAGGCAACATCACATACATTGCTACGATCCCAATGTAAGATGCTAAAGCACTTGAGGTATGGGAATCGGAAACAACGAAGGCACCATAAACACCCAGACCCGAGAAAATGTAGAAAAAGTGGTTTTTCTACATTGATCCGACCGGGAATCGAACCCGAGACCTAAAGATGGCGGAACCTTGAAACTCGTCCACTGAGCTCGTCGGTGGCCTCGGTAGTTGAGCTCATTATTATTTTCACACATCTTCCAATAGTCGGTTAGTTGGAAACAAAAATATCTTCACGCCTTTCCCATTAATGGAGTAGACAGAGAACCATAAAATTAAGTCCTTTCGACTCGTCTTTCACAAAAGAAATTTTTTTTAGAAAACGTGATCGGTGGAGAGCCCGTCGCCGCCTTTTTGTCCAAGTCAACGTACAAATCGTACGTAAGTTTTGAAAACCCTACGTGTTGCTACGAACCTACTACGCGGGGATTGAACTCAGATCTTTTGTCTCGAACTCCAATCACCCAACAACTCGGCTTTCGGGACTATCGTAAAGGGGTACTTAGAGCTCTAAATTATTCAGTCTTTTCAACCCACATTTTACTAGAGTTTATTTTGGGAGAATGTGACAGGTGGTGAGCCTGTCGCCATTTTTATTTCCAAGCCAACGATATAAATAGATAAAATTTGGTTACGAGCCTTGTTGATTTTCGGTCTTTGACCCGAATTCTGTTCACCTAATCACTATCCATTTTTACTATCTTTAGCCTATCGTGACTGAATTTCCCTGACTGACCGTGATGTGGGTGACTCCCATGAGCTAAAGCTCAGACCTACCATTAGGTGCGCCGCAAGCCCCTTCGTTCGTTACTTTTGCCCCTTTGTTTTTAAAATAAAAAATAAATATCTTCACGCAATTCCCAATACAGGGGTAGACAGAGGTCAAGTCTAGACAATTAAGTCCCTTTGACCCACCTTCCACCGAAGATATTTTCGGGACAACGTGACAGATGGTGAGCCCGTCGCCGCCTTTTATGTCCAAGCCAACGATGAAATTCGTACATAAGTTTTTGAAAAACTCATTGGTACTGCCACCTGAGGATCGAACTCGGGTCTCTCGACTCGAAATTCCGACCTCCCAACAACTCGGCTATCGTGACTTTGTTTTTTCTCCATAAAAAATAAACAGTTGACATTTTAATATTTAGATTAAGGGTCAATAGCCTAATGGTTTAGGGTGCATACTGCAAAACAACATCGCAGGTTATTGTCTACTGAAGACAGGAACTACTACAGACACATGCATTGTAGCTTAGTTGGAATGGTTAACAGGAATACTAGTAATGTTAGGCCATTTCTAGTATTCTTTATTTAAAAAAATTATGTATAGACATTTTAGAAATGGTGTGTATTTCATATTAGCATTAAAATAAAGCTCAAGGGGCATAATTTCCTTAAATTACCCTTTTTTGATACCCCCTTCACACCACTTATAATGTGAAATCTTACTTAGACTCGGATTTTATAGCTTTAGTGTTGTACAGTTATGTAAATTTGTTAAAATTTAACTTAATACTATGTGGTAAAAATGTAAATATGTAAATTTTTATGATTAGCAAATAAAAAAAATTGTTCCAAGGTTATTGTTTTAATTTGTTGTTCTGTTGTATATTATCTGTAACAACAGATAAAAAAAGATGATGCTGTCTCGACGCTGCTTCCTACTGCCATCAATATTACTGTTTTTAATGTTATATAGCCCAGATAACGAAGGACTAACCGACAAACAAATCCACATAAAAAAATCCCTCCCCTTCCGCTTTATTTTAAAGTATCCTGTGCCCTAAGTTTGCCCGCTCTGTTTTAGCGATAAGTATGTCTGTTGTACCCACCCCTGTTTAATAATACTATTGATGAAATTTCCTTACCTGATGAGGAAAATCAGTTCTCCCAATTATGACGTATGTGGTTTAGTGGAAGATGTACAACACATATTTGTGGAATGTGTGAAACACGAAAGAAAGAGAAAGGGAATCATTGATGCTAATATATAAAATAAATAGAGTGGACGTTGGAGGAGTCCAGGCGATATTAGCTGAAACAAGCTCTGAAGCAGAGAAAAGCCATGATCATGCAGCATCAATGATTCAATCTCCCGATTGTGGCATTCAGTTTTTATTAATGAATGTTGGTTTAAACTTTCTTATCAGGGTATGATGGGGCTTGCATATCCAAAATGGATATAAGCCTCAAAACAAATAAAGAATAAAAAAATATATTTTTCCTAGCTTTACTAAACAGTCACGTGCGTGCGCGCACACAAGTAATTCCGCAAACACATACAAGTGCCTGCGTGTCCGTCCCCTCTTGAGTTTATTGATATACACACTTTCACAGCGAATGCTAATTTACACGTGTTTCATTAAATAAGAAAAGGCACTGACCCCTAAAACACGGCTTTTAGCTAGCTGAGGGGTCAGAATTATCATTACATTATTGAATTAATCTTTGTATGAGATAACTTAAATTTTATTTGTTATGTACCTGTATATCAATAATATGTGACAATAATAGTCACGATGTGGCCGAGTAGTAGGGTGGTCGGAGTTTCGAGTCGAGAGACCCGAGTACGAATTATATCGTTGAGTCGGCGACGGGCGACCTGTCACGTTGTACCAAAAATATCTTCGTTAGAAGGTGGGTCGAAGCGACTTAATTGTCTAGACCTCCTCTACCCCTGTATTGGGAATGACGTGAAGATATTATAAGCGTCCTCTTCAAGATAATTCAATTTAACTTAGCCATTGAGTACTGTTGATTATTGGTAGCCTCCAATGATCAACAGTACACAGTTTTATACTTGTATCACCCTTAGGAAGAGAATTTCTTCGGTATAAATTACTATTAGATAGGTACACCACTACACGTGATATAAATTATTATAGTATTGTGATGAAAGTCGACGAGTACCGGATTGTAGGTGTTCATGGGCGGCGGTAATCACTGACCATCACCACGCGACATCTTTTGACCTCTATTCTAGATAAAAAAATGACAATAACACCCCATGGACTCCACATTTACTCTTTGGACTCCAGCAAACAACTTTTAAAGTAGATTACATTACGCATCCATCACTGTCAAGAATACAGATATATAATAAGTATTCCAGTGCTCGAACTAAAATAAAATACCTCGATTTGTCTGTAACTACACTATCTCTACTCTTTGTAAGTTACTTTTTAAATGAATGAGAAATTTCATATTATAATTTTAAAAAAAATCAACTGCCGTGGGCGGAACTCGAACCCTTGACCTCTGTCGTACCGTGGCAATTTCTGATTAATTTAATAATAAAGTTGACTTACAAGAATGACTTACAGGCTTAAACAAGCAATAGAAATTGCATCATAATGCAACAGTTGCTACACCGCTAAATGGCGGGAGAAATAGGTCAGAGTATAGAGTATCTCTAAAGCAGCTCCTTCCGTTTGATCATAGCCAAAGAGTATATAATCACTACGATCGAATCGGCGATCAGGTTCTCTTTGATCGGCTTGATCCATTGGCTTTGCGAAAAGATGTCATAGATAAGGATAACGTCACACACATTACTCCGATCCCAAAATAAGTAGCTAAAGAACGTGTTATGGAATCACAATCAAGGAAGATACAACTAATATCTAGCTAAGATAATGCAGAAGAAGAAAACCACTTGGTTTTCTACATTGACCCGTTCGGGAATAGAACCCGGGAAATCGGAGCTGGAGGCACCGTGAAAACTTCGTCTCATGTCCTACCGCATTTACATTGAGTTATGTTCTGGGAAACTGTTTGGAATTATTGCTATTGCCAAATTTGAATTACGTTTATCGCGACAGAATCTTAAATTCTATAATTTTCATCGTGATGACTGGCAATGTCCTACAATTGGCATTTTTAAAGGAATTTTCAGCCATATATAACCACTTAGTAGTATTTCTAGCAGTCACGATAGCCGAGTTGTTGGGTGGTCGGAATTTCGAGTCGAGAGACCCGAGTTCGATCCCCAGGTGGCAGTACCAATGAGTTTTTCAAAAACTTATGTACGAATTTCATCGTTGGCTTGGACATAAAGGCGGCGACGGGCTCACCACCTGTCACGTTGTCCCGAAAATATCTTCGGTGGAAGGTGGGTCAAAGGGACTTAATTGTCTAGACTTGACCTCTGTCTACCCCTGTATTGGGAATTGCGTGAAGATATTTTTTTTTTTTTTTTTTTTAGTATTTATATATACGATTTAGGGCCCTTCAAGAAGACATTCTATTATACGATAGATATTTATATAAACAGAAAGAAGATTAGATTATTCTTGGTAATGCTTCTGTAGCCCCTGCGGTATAGCGGATGTTCGGCGCCTAGCGTGAACCAAACACATTTGCTTTCACCTATAAAAAAAACTGACACAGAGGCAGAGGGGTCTTCTTTGTAATCGTGCAGGGGCACTCTGGCCAGCGGATTGATGACCGCAATCCATTAACATACATTAGTCCTCAAAATAAGTTCGTTACTCCCTCTAGCCGATAGTAACCCGACAGGAAATATTCGACTCATAAAAATGAAAGACTCATAAAAATAAAAATGAAAGAGACTTCCGACAGAAATGTCTCATTCATTTTCATGAGCTGCAGTGATTGACGCCAGTGGTCCAATATCGAAGACCATGGAGGTTTTCAGAGATACGATTCCGTCACAACCCCTCCCTAGTTTCCCTAATTTGTGGTCCTGTAGTAGGAGACATGAATAAACTTTATATCCAAGAAGAAACTATGTACTACAATAGGGATACTGAGCAATACACTGCAAGTTGTACATCAAAATATAATTAATTATTAACTTCTCCAATATTTCGTGCTTCAAGGATACAACTTAGACGTAAACAAGTTTAATACAACAAAAAGAAAAAATGCTTATTCAAATTGAATACGTAAATATATTTCCTTACAATTGTACCTTAATACAAATTTTATTTATATTTGTTGAAATAATCTCAATAATCTTAACCGGTAATTAAAATTAAACTAGTTTGAAATCGTTATAATATATACGAGCAACTATTCCAAGTCAAAATTTTATTCACACGGATTGGTTTTCGTGTCTAACAAAACCAAGACAGGTAGCAGCGTCTTAGATACAAAATACAAACATTTTCAAAATTTATAATTTCTTTGGATAGAACAATGGACCAGACAAAGCAATACATGTCCTGTGAGGGGAAGAGGTTAATATTTCCAACAACAAAAAAAATAGTCAGCTGAAAAACAGAGGTATTGAGTTCTAAAATGTTTTACGAATGCTCGAAAAAATAATCAACTATTTTAAATATGGAAAGTTACTACATGTAACACAAGCTATTACAAAAAAAAAAACGAAAGTAACCCCTGAGAATGGGTTAAGCGCTCCCGTGCCATTTCTAATTAAATTAATGTAAAATTTTGTACATAATTTAAAAAGGTAAAAAAGGATACCTACTGACTGTCTTTCGCCTATTCCTTCTCCGTTAGATCCTTTGACTACTAATTGTAACATATTATGTAGCTACATAGAATCATTCTCTGTATAATAGGTAGATCTCATCTACGTAGCGGTTATATTATCTTTGTTACCTAGCAAAGAGGTAGTCGACACCGAAACTAACGGACTTATTTTAAAGTGAAAAGAAAAAAATGTCAATCAAGACATGATAATGTCAATTGATTAAAATTGCACAATCATAAATGGACACAAAAAAAGAATAAAAAAAAACGAAAAAAAAAATATTAATCATGTATCCATAAATATGTATCATAATCGCAGTAACTAAGTGCAAACTTGAACTACATAATATAATGAATCCATTAGATTACCTATTCACATTTGTCGATGCAATACAGGAATTGCGATGGCTGCTAGACGTCGCCGCTGATTCTTACCCAGTTGTGATGATGTCGAAAATACACACGGCGTGAGTTATGTTACGTAAGCTACATATTAATGGAAGACAAAGCAGTTTTAGCCTATTTATCTACAACAGGCTCTTCAGAGACTACTATCTACAACATAGACGAGAGCTCCTCATACCAGGAATCAATCACATCGATAGCAGAGACATTGAGCTTGTACCAGTCACACCGCAGCACTGATAACTGGTCGGCGACGAGCTTGTCACGAAGATCATATTCGCTAATATCAAATAGAGACACATCAACGTCTTCCATTCAACCAAAATCCACAACAACTTGTATAGCAAGTCCGCCGTTAAATAACATTATTAACACATTTACGTTATACGATTCTAAATCTTTACCATCTGCGAAACCGAAGTATTTGCTCTATAAAGATAAACGACCTAATTTATCTGAAACTACGTCATCTTGTTCCGCGAGATCTCGAAATTGTGGACGGTCTTTTTCGGGATTCGCTTCTAGCATGCTACGTGCAAAATCACCATGGAGTCCTCGCACAGAAGTCAGCAGCACAGATTGTTACCCGAGCTCCTCAGAAACTTCAAGAGACAGTTTGAGTACTGTACAGACGAACACCAGGTATATTAAGAGACTGGTTTTGAACCGTCAGAACTCAAACATTAAACGTACCACAAACTCGATATTAAATTGGCTTCTTGTGAAGAAGAAGCTAATGAGAATATTTAACGTACCGAAATTCACTAAAAATATTGTCCAACAGGAAGTCTTCTAAGAACAAAATAAAAGATTTGCAATTTATTCAATTCTTTATTGTTATAAAAGCGTCCAAAATATATAAATTGAGGTATTATATACGCTTCATATGAGCATTACATTGTATTTAGGCAAGAAATAAAAGTTTACAGATATATACACTGGCAGTTCACAACCATGGCAAAACATATTACTTATTGACATAATAACAAATATAATTGAAGATATAATCGAGTCATGCTGTAACTAAAGTACCAGGTCACACTTAGAAAACTCTAGGGATGTCCATTTCCAATTAACATAATAGTAACAAGGTATATAGGTGAGTAAATCTATGCAAAACATATTCTATGCATATTCAAGGTATTCGACTTATTATCAATTAGCCCTGAGTGACCCATGTGCGTAGAATGAGTTGTACTTTTAAAACCTGTTAGTGAAACTTCGCTTCATAAAATACTCGATTATGTAACAAAATATTAACATAGATTTTAAAGGCGAGCGTTTAATACAATTTAACAAAGATATATACTCTTCCGACACCAGAATACACAAAATACTGACATTTAAATAATTACTGTATATATAGTTATGTATAAAAATAAAATACAAACATAATACCGTGTAAGTTTTAAAACTACAATGAATTTTATTATCTTGGTAAACCTTGGTTTTGGGTTTTCTTATATCTTTTGACATACAGATATTAAAAAAAACATGGAAAAGCCGCCAAATATTATTCGGACAGATTATAAATAGTATTTTCAATATCATGAGAATTATGAACAGAAACTATCAAGTAGTTAGTGTTATAAGTACTCGATATCTTTGATGGTCCGTCATTTAGTTTTACTATAGATATATTGCAATCATAATTTGTATAATTCGACTATTATTCACAATTAAAATCTTAATCTACATATAAATTGCCCGCTTTTCTCATTCATTGCATGAATTCTATCATATTGAATCCGAATTTTATACCATTTTTATTCATCTTTATACATCTAACGAAAACGGATTTGTTCTTAATTTATCTACTTTCACCGCACTACTGTTTAGGAACATTGCACAGCCCAATGACGGACCTGAAGTATTTAGATTCAGAAAGAGAGTCCACCATGAATGCGCCGAGATCCCACTTTGTGATGGCTCTGCCGGGCGACTTCTCCGGATTTACTTCGACAATGATTTCGCGGCTCGGGTCATCTGCAAATAATAAATTAAATTATAAATGTATCCACGACAATTGAATCAAATCGATTTTTTTTTTAATTTTTCATTCAATCACAGCCAGTACTCGGCATAGGACATGAAACGATTAGGTTCTTGTATAAATATATATTGAAATTTATACGTTGTATAAATAAGTATTTTGAAAACTAACTTGGCAATTATTTATGTGATCACCATCACAGGGTTGACAGAGGCCTATATTCTGCAGTGAATATATATACCTATATAACAGAAATGCCACTCATCAAGAGATCTTGAAATTACGCTCGACTTGAAATTTAGCATAGTTACATATTCCGCGATGTACATTTCTTGCAAATCCTCGCCATTTTTTTTTATTGCATAAATATGACTCGAAGTTACAAAGAACTGCTCCTTATATATGTATACACGATTTACACATACACATACAAAGTGAGTTCGTTTAGAGTAATAGGACATTGACCGATTGGAGTCATTATTTAAATTCAATTGTCAATTAGTAAGTAAAAATGGATGAGAATTACGAAAAACGTAACTCAGTCACCAGTTACTAATATTACAAAAGGGAATAATAAATAAAAAGTCACGATAGCCGAGTGGTAAGGTGGTCGGAATTTCGAGTTGAGAGACCTGAGTTGAATCTCCAGATGCCAATGGGTTTTTTCAAAAGCTTATGTACGAATTATATTGTTGGCATGGACATTAAGTCTACCCCTGTATTGGGAATGGCGTGAAGAAAATAAATATATACATAAATGCATACATGCATAACGGCCTGTTAAAGTCCACTGCAGGAGATAGGCCTCTCCCATAGGGAGGATTTGCCATAATCGCCACGCTTGGCAAGCGCATTGGCAGATCGCAGATCCGAGACTATGTAGTAAAGTGTTTTCTACATTGACCCGATAGGGAATCGAACCCAGGATCTCAGAGCAAGCGCACCATGGAAATCGGTGTCTATGCTACTCGTCCATGACGGTCACCTAAGGAATGTTTATTACATCATCATCATCGTTATTACATCACGGTATATATATCTTTTCGCCACCCAGATATCAAGACAGAGGAATACCTAATTTGGGGCTGGATAGTGTGAGTGAATGTTTAACTATTACCCAAATAGGTTAGACTGTATGTTGCGCGATCTTCTTCACAATTGCGTTTAAAAAAAATGGTATATTCTTGGAAATGAGGCGGGAATGTAATGTCACAAAGTCACGACGTTGCCACATACATGGCATTCGGTTTACTAACATTACAAACGCGATTGTCTTTATTCTTCTAACTGGTGATATCATTAACACATTGCTTAATTGTCCTTTAATAATTCCAAATTTAAACAAAAAAGCGGCCAAACTGCAGATAACAACAGACAACATGTGCACATGCTTCTCCCCTAAAAGAGTACTTGAAATAATCGCCACGTTGCGATCGCAGTACCGCTTGCAACTATAAACGCTGCAGCCCATTACTGTTCAGGCAATTTTGGTTTGGTATATTTCGAGATGGTTATCCCGCCATCTTTTATCGGACAGCGAATTGCAACAACTGTCACATTTTCCTTAGTAAACTCCATTGATAAAAAAAGTCGAAAAGACTGAATTATTCTGACCTTTGACATAATACCGGAGAATTGAGAAATAAGTAATAAAAATAAATTTCTAAATACATAGATAGGAACAACATCACATACATAAAATACATTGCTCCGATCCCAAAGTAAGTTGCTTAAGCACTTTTATTATGGAATCAGAAGCAACGAAAGTACAACAAACATCCAGACTCGATAAAATGTAGAAAGTGTTTGCTATATTGTACTGATAGGGAAGCGAACCTCAGAGCTGGCGACACCATAAAAAACTGGACGTGCACACCACTCTTCCACGAAGTGGAGAAATGTCATTATTTGGATTATGAAACATCTATTTACAATTAGTGTACCCGTACTATAAAAACAGCATTATTAAACTGTGATGTTGCTATTAACGCACACCCTCCCAGTATAAGTGTTCCAACTACACAAAATAAAAAAAAATATCTTCACGCAATTCCCCATACAGGGGTAGACACAGGTCTAGTTTAGACAATTAAGTCCCTTCGACCCGCCTTCCACCGAAGATATTTTCGGGACAACGTGACAGGTGGTGAGCCCGCCGCCGTCTTTATGTCCAAGCCAACGATATAATTCGTACATAAGTTTTTTGAAAATACCCCTTGGTACGAGCCTGCCGCCTGGGGATCGAACTCGGGTCTCTCGACCCGAAATTCCGACCACCCAACCACACGGCTATCGCGACTTTTATACCAAATTTAATAAAAATAACAAGAGTGTGTATGTGTGTAGTTTGTTGTGTGTGAGCAGTAAGTGTATAAGCAGCATATGTGTGAAAATGCGTAAGTTATAGATATCGGCAACTCGTAAATTATGTTTCATATAAAACTTAGTTTACGTAATTAGAAGTTAATTCTCATACCGACTATTGTACTTGAAAATGTAACTTTGCGTTCCGTTTGTAATAACCTTGATACCTCACTAACTAAACCGGTTGGGAAGTTAATAAAGTAAACAATTGTGGAAGACTTATAATTATATAATTTTGTTAAGGAGGAAAAAAGAAAAAATGAAACTACAGAATCCCTGTGTTTTGGCAACATTAAAATAAATAGACAGATAAATAAATAAAAAGATAGGGACAACATCACATATATTGATCTGGTCACAAAGTAAGTAGCTAAAGCACTTGTGTTATGGAATCTCACACAATACAGGGATAGACAGAGGTCTAGACTAGACAATTAAGTCCCTTTGACCCTCCTTCCACCGAAGATATTTTCGGGTCAACGTGACAGGTGGTGAGCCCGGCGCCGCCTTTATGTCCAAGCCAACGATATAATTCGTACATAAGTTTTTGATAAACTCATTGGTACGAGCCTGCGACCTGGGGATCGAACTCGGGTCTCTTAACTCGAAATTCCGAAAACCCAACAACTCGGCTATCGTGACTTAAATTGATATAATAAATATTTGTATATATACATATAAACATCCATGACTCGAGTACAAACATACGTATCTTCCGATGATTGATAAATTAGAGTCAAGTCCAGTAATTAACCAGTGTAGCACTTTTTATCTCAAGAGCTGGTGTTTGTCTTCGAGTACTTCCTAGTAGTGTAATCGCGGTGGTATAGAGGCCTGGGCGTTCCATTGCTAATAGAATCGGGCGTTTTCTTGCCCAAATTCATTAATAGAGAAAAGTCACAATAGCCGAGTGGTTGGGCAGACTGATGACGTGTAGCAGCGTCAAAAGTGCAAGTTGTTTTGTAATGCGATCGCCAATCAGCTTGTCAACAGTGGCGATTATGGTAACAGTGGATAGGTCCATATCCTGCAGTTAACAGGCCGTTAAGTAGGAAACACTCACCTGAAATATGCGGTGGGAACACGGCAATCCAATTCAGACCGGATTCCTCCAGAGCTTCGTACATTCTCCTGTGATCGTTGGTCAAGGGTATGAACTGCTGAGGCACCTTGTCCAGCTCGTAAAACAGAAACGCGGACAGGCAGACACTGATATTTTTGACATTCTTCGCTCTCATTGCTTCTAGAATGTTCTTGGTTCCTTCGGAGAGGTCCGACGTTGGGTCCAAGCAGCCACGGGTACCCAATATGACGACAACGCCGTCCATGCCTTCCACGGCATTGGCGACGGAGTCTGGCTCGAGGACATCACCCTGGTACACTTCTACCTTATCTTTGAGGTTGTCAGAGAGCTTTGTCGGGTCGCGGAGAAACGCGCGTACTTTCAGTCCTGTGAACAAAGTTTTACAATCGTAATTTACAGAATGTGACGAGCGAGCCAATGGGTTTTTTCAAGGAACTTATGTACGAATTACATGGTTGGCTTTGACATAAAGACGGCGACGGGCTCACCACCTGTCACGTTGTCTTGGAAATATCTTCGGTGGAAGGTGGGTCGAAGGGACTTAATTGTCCAGACTAGACCTCTGTCTACTGTATTGGGAATTGCGTGAAGATATTTAATTTATTTTTTAATTTTTATTGACGAGCGAGCTGAGTGATCTCCCCAGATTTTTTCCCTTGCTTTTAATTATAGCTACAGCTTGACGACCCAATAGCCTGGTCCCCTCCTTCGAAGCTAAGTCTTGGGACAAATATTTTTGTGATATGAAAATATGTAATGTAAAAAAATATAAGCCACACTGTACTTTTTGTTATTAATCAGAAAAATTAAAAATTTACTGACACGGGTGAGATTCAATCCCGCCGACCGTATTAATGCTCTTAACTCCGAGCCACCGTGTACCGCACGCATTACGGGCGTTGGCAACATTTGCGAAAAATTGGAGGTAGAAGCGCTGCAACGCTACGGCAGAGGTCGTGCGTTCGAATTCCGCCCGTGTCAATTGATTTTATAAATTTCTCATCAATTTTGAATGCTTGTACTCGGGTACATGGCTTTTTATGTAAATAATTGCCAATACATACATATCGGCCTGTGAAAGTCCATTACAGGATATAGGCCTCTCCCATAGGGAGGATTTGCCATAATCGCCACGTTTGGCTAACGGATTGGCGATCACAGTTCCAGACCAAATTCGGTCTGCTATTTAAGAGATGGTTTTCGCCATCTATCGGTTGCCGTAACGATGTTTAAGTCCCTTTGTCGCCTCTTACGACATCCACAGGAAGAAATGGCGTGGTAATATTCTTACGCCTTTACCACACGGAAAATAATTGTCAATAAGTATAATATACATCTTTGGCTTGGCAACAATGACGGCGTCATACTCACCACCTGTCACGTTGTCCCTAAGCTATTTATATAATAATAAGTTATTTCGGGGTAGCATAATGAGGGTCGAAATAACTAAATTCTCTATTTTTTGTCTACCCAGCGTCCTCAGATATTTAAAGCAGCGTGGTGTGCCTCTACCACCACATTTTTGTTAACTTTGTATAAGAACACAGTTCTAAAAATAATAAAAAAACCTTTGATAATGCCATAAAGGCGAAACCGGTTAGGTATTTTAAAATAAATCTATGTGGAATTAGTAAGTGACTTTTAATTTGTCTAAAAATAATCAGTTCTCTAAATGTTAAGTCTTAATTAATAAATAAAGCTATTTAATTTATAATCCCGATAATATATCCGTGTCTCTAAAAATAACCACTTCAGTTTAAAATTTTTGTCAAAGATTTATTTTGCATTTCCTCATCAGCACTGCTTTTTTAAATGACATTTATACTTATCCTATATTCTAAAAATAGCACTTCATATTTTTTTTGTTTCATTGGTATCGATTTTAATATCGGCTATTTTTAGTATTAAATTTAAAAAAAGCTGGCTGATTAAAAAAAGGTACATTATTTATAATAACAACGTTAGTATTTCTTTTTTAAAAACACGTTCCTTTAAAAAGTCACGATAGCCGAGTGGTTGGGTGGTCGGAATTTCGAGTTGAGAGACAAGAGTTCGATCCCCAGGGGGCATCATGCTCGTATCAATGGGTTTTTCATAAACTTATGTACGTATTATATCGTTGGCTAGGACAAAAAGACGGCGATGGGCTCACCACCGTGTCACGTTGTCCCGAAAATATCTTCGGTGGAAGGTAGGTCGAAGGGACTTAATTGTCTAGACTAGACCTCTGTCTACCCCTGTATTGGGAATCGCGTGAAGATATTTATTTATTTCATTTTATAAAAAGAAATTCTTAATGTCATTAAAATACAGCATAATTAGTGTAGTCATGTTTTAAATTTGAATAATTGAATTGTTCTTTTTTCCTTCACCTTAATGCAGACTTTTAAAACGGTTAAGTATTTACTTATAATTTGTAACGCATACACTTTGAAAATACACTGTCATTACATTAGCATTAATTACTCCCTCATAAAATGTTTTAACCTGTATATAGAAATGAAGTACAAAAAATTTGTTTTTGTTTGGTCACAACAGGATTAAATTGTATCTATGGTTTATACATTTTTACGTAACTTGTACGGCGAAAGAATATTGCCACTCCCTTTCTTCCCGTGGGTATCGTAAGAGGTGACTAAGGGACACAGCCTTGAATATCGTTATGTTATGGCAACCGATAGATGGCGGGATAACCATCTCTAAAACAAATATCATACCAAAGTAATCAGATCGAAGATGGGCAGCAGCGTCTGAGGTGCGAGTGGTCTGGAACTGCGATCGCCAATCCGCTTGCCAAGCGTGGCGATTATGGCAAATCTTTTTTATGGGAGAGGCTCATGTCCTGCAGTGGACTTAATAGGCCGTTATGTATGTATGTATGTTATGTCTGTTCAATTTGTATATTCGCCTCGGAATTTCATGTAGTTGCGCTGAACGCAAATTAAAAGCAAAGTAATCTCATATTTACTCATAGACTATTAATATTTACATTTTTTATGCTTTTCATTAAAAGTCGTCGGAGTAAATATGTATTGCTTATTTAAGTATATTAATCGTGGTAAATTTCCGTGCATGTACTAGTAGACTGAGGTCTAGTCTAGACAATTAAGTCCCTTCGACCTACCTTCCACCGAATATATTTCCGAGACAAAGTGACATGTGGTGAGTACAGTACAGGTCAAAGGAACTTAATTGTCTAGACTACACCTTTGTCTTCCCCTGTATTGGTAATTGCGTGAAGATATATTTTTTATGGACTAGTATGTATGTTTGTTTATGTTGCAACTAGGAGTGGAATTAATGTTTAATTGATAAAGACCGTAAGATATATATTAGCGAATAGTGATGTAAGCATTGTATTTCGAGTCTGTATTCCAGTAATCTCATTACGATAAAAATTAGTAGTCGTTGATTTAAAATTATCAATCGAAATAATGTCATTTATCAGACAAAATCGGATACCATAGCAACCTCTCAAAGAATTCACATATTTTTTATGCCATATTTTTACAAAACAGACTATAAGTAACAGAAATCAGCTAAGAAAATATTTTAGAAAACCGTTCCAGTAAAAGGGAAGATTGGGGTTTGTTAAAGTTTATATTACAGTCACGATAGCCCAGTGGTTGGGTGATCGGAATTGGAGTGAAGAGGCCCGAGTTCGATTCCCAAGCTCGTACCAATGGTACGAGAGTACGAGTTAGCATGGAAATAGAGACGTCGACGGGCTCACCACCTATCGCGTTATCCGAAAAAATTTCTTCGGTGGAAGGTGGGTTGAAAAGACGTAATTATTGCGACCTCTGTCTACCATCTATTAATGTTACCTATACACGATTAATATTTACAATCCCGCTATAAACATAATGGCATCGAAAGTTTGCCATGTTATGTAAATTTCATATTGAACCTATTCGGTTACCGCCTGCAGCACGACTACTTCCGTTTAATCTATGAGCAATCAGTACAGCAAATATGTCAGACTAGCTGTTTCCAGTAGTTATGCCCGCAGTCTGACATTTAACGGCGATTCCACATTCTTTATCTAAAATTAAAAACAGATACGATAGCCGAGTGGTTGGGTGATCGGAATTTCGAGTCAAGAGATCCGAGTTCGATCCCCAGGTGGCAGGCTCGTACCAATGGGTTTTATAAAAAGTTATGTACGAATTATATCGTTGGCTTGGACATAAAGATGGCGACGGGCTCACCTGTCACGTTGTCCCGAAAATATTTTCGGTGGAAGGTGGGACGAAGGGACTTAATTGTCTAGACTAGACCTCTGTCTACCCCTGTATTGGGAATTTATTTATTTTATCTAAAATTAGTCCATCGCAGTCAATTCGTGCGTTAGATAAATAACGTATTCTGGCATCATTGCGCTACGTCCAAATTCTATCCCCTTTACATTTTTTTATCGGGCGTCAGTGTAAATAGCTCCTTGCAGCCTAGGCGTCTGCATACGCCGTGTCTTTTGCAAGTTTCCCGCCATAACCGTATAAAAAAACACGAATAAACCCACTAAGATTGTTTTTACATTTGTATATAAATCTAAATCGCTCTCACGACATAGAAGATATCCAAAAAATAACATGTCATAAAAATGGCAAAGCTTAATGTCAATCTTATTTTAATCTATTACTTTACAATCGATAAAGCGATATCCGCTATCTATTTGATAAAGGAGGGCAATGATTTCCCTGTGAACGTGACGGTTTATTTATATTTGAACTAAGTACATTTTAGGCATTCTTATCTTTATAATTTTGTTACAAAGTAAATGTTATTATTGTGATTTTAACAGCGTTACGTAAAGTATACTCTTTTTAAATTTCTAGTGTGCTTTTTTTTATAGCATGCTTTTATGTATTCTATTTTTAAGATCAAGAAGAAGAAAGTGCAAATTCTCCTTATAGAATATGGAATAAGTTGATGAGAAAATTATGAGAAATTTACATTTCCACAGAAAACCTACTTCGACATAGCGAGAGTACAAAGAATAACGAGTCTACCAATTCACACCTGAAAATAGGCATCTGGTTAACTTACTCAACGGCTTGAGGGCTTATTTATTGCTTACTTGCCGTAACCGCCACAGTAGATGCAAATGTCTTAGTAACTCGTAACATAAAACCCTTCATCCTAAGTTCTTTTGAGGTAATGGTGTTATAGTGTAGCGTAAAACTTAAATTAATGTCAAGTATTACTAACCTACCTCTGTATACCCCTGTATTGGGAATTAAATAAATAATAAATAAATATCTTCACGCAATTCCCAATACAGGGGTAGGCAGAGGTCTAGTCTAGACAATTAAGTCCCTTTGACTCACCTTCCACCAAAGATATTTTCGGGACAACGTGACAGCTGGTGAGCCCGTCGCCGTCTTTATGTCCAAGCCAACGATAAAATTCGTACATAAGTTTTTGAAAAACTCATTGGCACTGCCACCTGGGGATCGAACTCGGGTCTCTTGACTCGAAATTCCGACCACCCAACCACTCGGCTATCGTGACTTATTGGGAATTGCGTGAAGATATTTATTGGTATTTATATTTATTTTACCTAATACATACATTGCCACTTAGAGGATCGCTCTATGGGCAATCTTTAGGGGGGGCCTATGTTTAGGAGTGGACATCCGATACGCTGATATGATGATGTGGCCGAGTCATCAGAATTCGAGACATGAAATCCGAGTTCGATCCCCGAAGTGGCTGGCTCGTACCAGTGGGTTTTATCAAAAAACCTTTATAGGATTTATATATCGTTGGGCTGGACATAAAGACGTCGACAGTCTCACCGCCTTTCACGTTGTCTCAACAATGTCGTCGGGCGAAGGTGGGTTGAAGTGACTTAATTGTCAGTCTACCTCAGTATTGAGAATGGCGTGAAGATATTTATTATTTATTTACAGCCCATAATACTCTACTACAGGACTTATGCCTCTCCCGTACAGTTTGCAATAAACGCCACGGTAGCTAAGCGGATTGGCGATCGCAGTACTAGACATTTCGCTCTTTAAACGCTGCTGACTGTCACCGGTCATTCGTATTTTGATTTAATATGTTTGGAGATGTTTATGCCAGAAACTGTCGGTTGCTAATTACATTTCCCTTAATCGCCTCTTATGATACCCACGGGAAGAAAAGGGGTGGTGGTATACGGGGGCAAGTTGCGACACGACATATATATGTATATTCATAGTTTTAACAGCCTGCCGATATAAAAGTAGTTTTCGGTTAAATCGAACTTTGAAACATATGCGAGCATGTCTATGTTAAAATTACAATCAATCGATAACAATAAACTCATTGCACAATTTTAAAAGATGATTTCCGACCAAACATTTATAAACACTTGAGCCCGAAAAAATGTAACAAACTGCCTATATTGTACATTAAAACTTTCTAGTTTTAATGTACAATATAGGCAGTTTGTTACATTTTTTATACAGAAGAAAAAAAAACCATGAGTTCCGTGGGACTTGACAACAATTTCCGATTATTGTTACACCAATTAAAATACTACTTACTATTCATACAAATGAGCAGAATAACTTAGTTCGGTTGTTGTTCTTAAACGACCTTGCTTCAGCGTATTAACTCAGTACAAAGTTTAATAGTAATTTTTAAATAAATTATAAGAGTACAAGCGTCGTCGTCGTTACCTATCAATTATAATTTTTGCTTAGGTGTTTTTTTTAATTAAACTCCGTGGCGTATCCGAATGAAATAACACAGGCAGGTTAGTAATTGAAATAACACAGGCAGGTTAGTAATTTATGTAAAGAACAAAGAATAAATAATGTAGTATTTGTTCTATGATGTATTACAATTATTAAAAATAATTAAAATACAAATATGTATAATCTGAATTCAACGTAATGTGGATTGAAAATTACAATTTTGTTGAGAGAGTAAAAACACTTTTAACATACTAGATTTTCTGGGTGCCTCAAAGTGATCAAAAAAGTTACTCTAAATTTCGTTTATAATACACGGAAATTATCATATCCTTGGGGGCCAAAAATTTTGCCAATAGTCAAGTAACTAACAAAATAGTAGAATTAGCATCAGTCCTGTTAATAATTGAAATATTTCATACAAAAAATAATATATATTTTTATCAAATATTATGCAGCATAGATATATATAAAAATAACCTGTTATCATTATATATTTTTCCGAGGGTTGCAGGCTCAAACCCGCCAAAATGGCGATTATGACAAACCCTCTCATGCAGCTTACAGGCTATTATGATGATGAACTCTGACATTTGTTCTCATGTCATGAATATTAAATTTTCTTCTTCACTTATATTTATGCCCTCTTCTTTAAAATTCAGCCAGATATGTGCAATTGTTTACACATTTCAAATTTAAAAAAATATAAACTTTCTAACTTTGACATTGTCTTTCACATTATTGACTTATATAAACAATATTATAAGATTAAGACTATGTTATAAAAATGTTTATAAAAAGACAGGATAGATCTCAGACTTCCTTGAAGTTACTACATCTTAGAGATCTCTAAGTAAATCTAAATTTTATTATATAGTTTTAACATTGATATTGAAATCATAACTTAATACATTAAAAGTAATTATTTATTACTTTTATTGTAAGTAGTAACCACAATAGAAAGACACTAAGTTTTTACGCATTTTCGGATAACACCCAGGAACCTCATTGATCTCTTTTGAATTAACAAATGAAATAATTGAAAATGATAACGTACTAAAAGGGCTTGCTATAATTTTTTTTAATATACCTTTCTGGAGTGACATATTAAATTTAAAATAATTAACAGATGGTAACACAAAAGAATACTTAATTAGTATATAAGCGATTTAAATGTAAAGGTGTTTTTAAATATGAACTTACATCCTGTTTTATACAATATGTAAATACTGTGTACATAAAACCATTCAATAAAGAATCATAAAAGAAGGAATTTTGAGCATATACCTATTTTAAAAATTTCTTTACTCTCTTTTAATAAAAAGTTTTTTCATCATCTAACATATAATTTATTGCACTTTCTCCTTATTAAAAGTGTGACTACACTTTATAATATTTAAACTAATATTAATTATTATTAATTATTCAGTGTTTGCATAATCCACATAGAATTTTTTTTAATAAAACCAGTTTTTTTTTAATAACAGACATTATGAAGTTTTAATAACAGACATTACTTTAAAATTTTACCTTTTTTTACAGCTGCTTCAACTGCACAAAGGCCAGTCATACCGGTAGATCCAAAAATCACAACCTTTTGCATTTCTGAAAGAAACAAATGTTAATTGTACCAATTTTTTATTTTATACCCTCATACAGACACTTAAGTTATTAATAATTTACTCCATGTCTATAGCACAGGAAAACGTTAGCAATTGGTGAATTACTTAAATTTATTAATTACTTTGGTTTTACCCATTATGAATGAAGATATAAAATGTAGTTGATAAAATAATTTTTTTTTTGATCTGTGAAATTATGAGTGTCTTGTTGAGAAATTATCTTATATTATTTTAATTCATCGAAACAATTTACTTTTTTAGATTTATCGCGAAGCAACGTCTGGGTGAACACAATCGCAAGGCAGAACTGATATGGCAATGGAACGGAATGTTGTAATAAATGAACATCATTTTATTAACATAAGTAACATAACCATGTAAGTGCTACGATGTATTGAAGTACATTATGCGCTTTATATTATGAATAATAAAATTTAAAATCGAATGAAGCTACGTACTCGCAGTTAACTTCGTATTCCGTTGCTCTTACGTTTCAATTCAAACAGGAAATTACAAATGAGTAATGCGTGAGAGCAACTTATCAGTAATCCGTTTAAATGCGATACGGAATACAAAACTGACAGCTGACATATTTGACAGTCAGAAGTCAGCTGATTTTTTTTGGAGTTTATGGCCTGGTATCCTTTAGGCCAAGAAGTCAGCTGATATACCGATAAACATATAGATAAAATTAAATAGTTTCATAAAGAAGGTATCATAAAATATTTAATATGTTCATGATTTAACGAAAAATCGATGACAGGTCTTAAAAATGCATTAATTCTATAAGTAATAATGACTGAGTGTTAAAAAAAAAAAAAAAAAAAATATAGGATAACAAAAAACTTAAATAGCAGATTTATAATTTTTTCTAGGCAACACTTATTTTGTCTATGATAGTTTATGACACTAATAACAAAACATAACCTCAAATGGTCATGCTTTTCATAAATGCTTATGGCGATCGTTTAACTAATTTGGAATTAATATAATCCCACAAAACAGTGAAATGGGAGACTCTGAAGAATACTTCCCGCGCGGAGGAAAGAAACCATCGGTTACATATTTTAAACAGAGCGGCAATGTAAGAATTAAAATGTACATCTTCTTCTTCGATTAGTTTGTTTAGTAATCTTAGAAAAACTAGAGGGCTATTTCATGATCATAATTGCGCAATTCTACGCTGTGTTAACTTTATTTTTGGATGCATATTACAGAGTAAAATTTGCTAGAAATGTAAAAAAAGTTACCTTCTGTTTTCAGTTTTTAGGTGCAGCTGAGAAAGGAGAACGAAAGAAACAAAAGCCGAAAAAGAAAACTGAGAATGATGACGGATATTTATCGGACGAAGTTGTAGTTGAAGATGACCAGTCATTTAAAAATTGTTCCATATGCTTAAACTATCAGGTGACTTTCTTTAACTATTAACTATTATCCATTTGCTTAAAGGCCTTTTCAATTTTACTGCAGGGCATTAGCCTCTTTGATTACGAGAATATACCTAATTGCCGTATATGAAAAACAGAATGGTGATCACTTTACCAAATACACCACACCTTAGACGCTGTCAGTCATTACCCATCTGCTTAATTTTGATCTCATAGTTGTGATGGTTATCCCACAACCTTTCAGAACTCATTGTCGCTTCCATCATTCAAAGAGAGAAGGGAATTTCGAAATTATATTTGAATGAATTTTTTTTTATTTTAACCAAGTACAAAATTATTTTGATTTTGTACTTGCTTAAATTTATATTATCCCATATTTTGTAAAATTAAAAGATGTACTTAGGTGGAAGGTGGGTCAAAGGGACTTAATTGTCTAGACTAGACTTCCATCTACCCCTATATTGGGATTTGCATGAAGATATTTATTATTAAAAGATATACTGGCAATGTCAAATAACATTACAAGTATGTGTAACATTCAATAAATATTACAGATGAGGTTATCTTTTGCTTCAAATGTTAAATCAAAGACCTGAGCTAGCAACAGACTAGATTATTTAGCTTACAGCTTACAGCAGCGATTACTCTCCACCATGATAATATTTCAATGTGTAATATTGAATGTTACAGTATCCACTCCAAGCAAGCAGCAATGCTTGTTACAAATAAAACAACAATGCATTCTAGCATTGTTGTTTTTTGTAACCTGTGTTACCGATATGGTTTTTACCAGGCCTTTTTAATTATTTATAATTATTTTGCAGATAGTGAAAGAAGGACAACTTTTACTAGGCAGGGTGCGGCAAGTTATGGAGACAAAAATTCATATCTCTTTACCATGCAGACTATTAGGTACTGTAATGGCATGTCATATTAGTGAGGCATATAACAAGATCCTGGAAGCCTATGTCAATGATCAGGTATATTGATAGATGATTTTTTTTGTAAAATAACAAATCTCAAATAAGCAGTTCAATCAAAAGTTATTGAAGTAGGTTAAAGGTAGTGGCATCCATTTGGCAACTGTGGCAATTATGCGAAAGTGGTATAATTTAATGCAGTTTTTATTAATTTACTTTACACTTTTCTTGCAGGCTATTCCTCTAAAAAAAAAAGTCATGATAGCCGAGTTGTTGGGTGGTCGGAATTTCGAGTCGAGAGACCCGAGTTTGATCCCCAGGTGGCAGTACCAATGAGATTTTCAAAAACTTATGTACGAATTTCATCGTTGGCTTGGACATAAAAGCGGCGACGGGCTCACCACCAGTCACATTGTCCCGAAAATATCTTCCGTGGAAGGTGGGTCAAAGGGACTTAATTGTCTAGACTTGACCTCTGTCTACCCCTGTATTGGGAATTGCGTGAATATATTAGGCTATTCCTCTAATTTGTATATATGTATGTATTTGTATTTTATCTTTGAAGACTGGTTTCACGCGATTTCCCATACTGGGGTCAGCGAGTGTTTAAACAATGTCCTTTTGAGCAACTTTGCACCAAAGCTTATTTGGGACTATGTGACAGGTGGTTAGCGATAGACTTGTTGTTAGAAAGGAATTTGCACAGTCAGATAGGGACTACATAGGCGTCATACATTGCTCTTGTACTAATTCACTTGACTATAATGTAACAAATTACCGAAATATAATCTCTATCAGATTTAGAACACTTACTTACACAAATTAAACTAAAATACTCCACCGAACACGTCCTAGCAGCAAGAAAGCTTATCGTGTAATTTCTTGTAATGCTTGCTCCACCCTCTTTTATCGCACCAGAACCCGGTGTTATGACAGAGTGGATGTGACATAACACAGTTGCCACTCTAAAAATATTCAACATACCAACATGGACTTACAAAGATAAATATTTATAAATACATATGAATGTTTATGACTCGTGTACAAACATTCATATTTATTACACAAATGTTTGTACTTAGTTGGCTTCGAACCCACAACCTTTCAAAGGTAGGGTACCACTACCGACTCAACTAATGGATTGTTAAATTCAAATATAAAGTGTTAAATATTAAAAATTTCCTGATTGACAGACCGACAAAGTGCGCGAATTACATCGGATGTTTCGTCCTGGCCAATATGTAGCGGTAAAGGTACTTGAAGTGAACAACAATAACCTCATGCTGACAATGATGCCACAGCATATAAATAGTGGCCGCTCTCATACTGATTTACACAGAGGTAAATTATTTTTACATCTGGTCACCGTTACTTTTTTACTCCTTGTCTATAAATAAGTTTACAATGAAACTAGTTCTTTTATATTTTATGTAATTTAATTTCGATTTTTTTTATCCATTGTTGTCGTTATTATGTCAGGCAAAGATTGTGAGGTTAAGTTTTAAAAAAGAATATACTTTTTTTTTGAGAAGTTTTGCCACTAATTGATACAATAATCACATATGATCATGTTTTTCCTATTATTTGTTAACAATCCGTAATTTCGCACAAAAGGTTCAATCAATTAAGTATTAGAAAAAGCGATGTATCAGCAAAAGTCTCGTCTATCAAATATTTTATACACTATTTTGATAAGCATAGAGCCGTATCAGTATGGATTTGTATTTAATTTACTCAATAAAAAGTTGTAATTTTTTTCAGGTGCTCTCATTCAAGCCGCCGTATCCTCGGTGGAAGATCACGGTTATGTCATGGACATTGGTATCGCTAAGACGCGAGCCTTTCTGCCTAAGGCTGCGACAAACCCTGAACTGGATTTGGGTGAGCTGACTTAATATATCTTGAGGTCATTAGTGAATTTTATCATTTAAACCAATCAATTAAAATCTATTATGCCTTGGTCGAGTCGAAACTACGCTATAGCATCAAATTGTGGGGCAACAGTTATAAATTTAACATTAGAAAAGCTTTCATAGCCCAAACACGAGCCATTCGCACTATAGCACGCATTCCACAATGGGAGTCTTGCAAAGCTCATTTTAAGAGTCTAGGTATTCTAACTGCCCCTAGTCTGCATATATTGCTTGTGGTAACAGACGTTTTAAAATACCGTCACAACTTCGAGACAGATGAAGAAATAATCGCAAGTAAGCCAGTAGAAGGAAGAATCTCACCAATAAAATAGAGCCAAAAGTCAATGTAATTAAACACTGCGCTCGTTATAAAGCGGTTAGGCTTTTTAACAGATTACCGGTAGAGCTAAAAATGTTTTAAAATATAAATATTTTTAAGCAAAAATTAAAGCGGATCCTTTTGAAAAAATCTTGCTATACGGTTGATGACTTTTGACATGTTTAAACTACCTTAAAATCTAATGATCAATGTTTTTCTTTTTAGTCAGTCTCTTAGTTACTTGTTAATTATTTTGGTGTATGTGAAGTTAAATTGGATATTTTCGATATATTTCAAACACAATGTGTTACTAAATAATAAATAATCAGTTCTACTGACCGTGTGTGATTCTTGACGTTCATGTACTAAACCTTTAAAAGGAAGAATTGGAAAGGGGAGGGAGCTAACACATCCTGAACTTTCTCTGATTGTAGTCATATGACTAAAGGTGTTGACTGGCTCACAGGTCAACGGGCTAAAAATTATCTGTGATGAGGGGTTGGTCGAACGGACTTTATTGTCTAGATATCTGCCTACCCCAGTATTGGGAATGGCGTGAAGATATGCTTAGAATGAATGAACTTATTATATTTTATATTACAAAAATGTAATATTTTTTTTGCACACAAACAAAAATTAGCAAAACTAATTATGTAAAAAATAAACATGTGTTTATAAAAAAAAAAATATGTTCACGCAATTTCCAATACAGGGGTAGACAGAGGTCAAGTCTAGACAATTAAGTCCCTTTCACCTACCTTCCACCGAAGATATTTTCGGGACAACGTGACATGTGGTGAGCCCGTCGCCGTCTTTGTGTCCAAGCCAACCATGAAATTCGTACATAAGTTTTTTGAAAAACTCATTGGTACTGCCACCTGGGGATCGAACTCGGGTCTCTGGACTCGAAATTCCGACCACCTTACAACTCGGCTATCGTGACTTTGTGTATACTTTTACTTTGTGTATGTTTATGTTATACATAAACAAGTTAAGTAGTTTTGTTTACATTTATATACATTTATAATTTTGTAACTTTACATTTACATTATAAAGATTAATACAATCTAGCATTCTATGTCTCCATCATTAAAAAAAAATTAGGATACCTACGCCTACATAGTTTCTTTCGTCGATTTCTTCTGTCACAGGAACCTCATTCCGAAATGGTGGAAGATTAAAAAAAAAAAACAAAAATATATTCTCGCCATTCCCAATACAGAGGTACACAGAGCTCTAGACAATTGAATCATTTCGACCCACTTATCGAAGATATTTTCGGGACAACGTGATGTCGTGAAGGTGGTGAGCCCGTCGCGGTCTTAATGCCCAAGCCAACGTTATGATTCGTACGTAATTTTTTTTAAAAACTCAATGGTACGAGCCTGCCACCTGGTGATCGAACTCGGGTCTCTTGACTCGAATTCCGAGCACCCCATGGTATGTTCCCATGTCCCAAACTATGTTGATTGAACTGCCTTCAGACAGTGGCGAGCTGACGTGGTGCTGCATCAAGTCGATAGTGTCGGAGGGGGTCGGCAGCGTGGTGACCCTCGGCAACGAGCTGGAGGCGCTGCGGCACGCCGTGCAGCGGAAGCCCACGCCCACGCTGATGCCCGGCACGGCGCTCGACTTCACCGTCGACAAGGTACGAATGAATGTATGTATGAATGAATGAATATGAATGGTTGATTCGTTAACACAGACACCAATACATATGTATACATAGATTTGTATATGTATACATAGATAGGGACAACGTCACGTAAATTGCTCTGATACCAAAGTAAGCAGCTTAATCACTTGCGTTATGTAATCGGAAACAACGAAGGTACCACAAACGCCCTGACTCGACACTATAGAAAATGTGTTTTCTGCATTGTCCCGACCGGGAATCGAATCGCCCTCATCGCCGACACCATGAAAAAAAACACCATGCGGTGTGTACGCCACTCATTCACCAAGGTGGCAGACCTACTCACCCCCCACCAAAGACTTTTGAGACAATGTAAGAGATGCTGTCCTATCTCCATTTTTATGTCCAAGAGAACGAATATAATATTGTAATTGGAAATATATTATAATGATAAGCGCTCTTCACCTGTCACATTGCTTCAATAAACTTTTGTGAAAAGTGTGTCGAAAAGAAATTTTCTTGATCTCAGCTTACGTCGGTATGGGAAATTACTTTAAAAAATATTTCAAGACCTTTTTTCACCCTTATCCTTGTTCCATTCTTTTTTTATACCTTATGCCATCCTGAACATATGCATCGAAGTATCTTGTCTCAATAACTAATTATAAATTAAATTAAATATCTTCACGCAATTCCCAATACAGGGGTAGACAGAGGTCAAGTCTAGACAATTAAGTCCCTTTGACCCACCTTCCACCGAGGATATTTTCGGGACAACGTGACAGGTGGTGAGCCCGTCGCCGCTTTTATGTCCAAGCCAACGATGAAATTCGTACATAAGTTTTTGAAAACTCATTGGTACTGCCACCTGGGGATCGAACTCGGGTCTCTCGACTCGAAATCTGACCACCCAACAACTCGGCTATCGTGACTTTGTGTATACTTTTACTTTGTGTATGTTTATGTTATACATAAACAAGTTAAGTAGTTTTGGTAATTTTTGTTTACATTTATATACATTTATAATTTTGTAACTTTACATTTACATTATAAAGATTAATACTATCTAGTATTTTATGTCTCCATCATTATAAAAAAAAATAGGATACCTACACCTACATAGTTTCTTTCGTCGATTTCTTCTCAGTCAGAGGAACCTCATTGCGAAATGGTGGAAGATTTAAAAAAAAATATATTCTCGCCATTCCCAATACAGGGGTAGACAGAGGTCAAGTCTAGACAATTAAGTCCCTTTGACCCACCTTCCACCGAAGATATTTTCGGGACAACGTGATGTCGTGAAGGTGGTGAGCCCGTCGCCGCTTTTATGTCCAAGCCAACGATGAAATTCGTACATAAGTTTTTGAAAACTCATTGGTACTGCCACCTGGGGATCGAACTCGGGTCTCTTGACTCGAATTCCGAGCACCCCATGTTATATTCCCATGTCCCAAACTATGAACGAACTGCCTTCAGACAGTGGCGAGCTGACGTGGTGCTGCATCAAGTCGATAGTGTCGGAGGGGGTCGGCAGCGTGGTGACCCTCGGCAACGAGCTGGAGGCGCTGCGGCACGCCGTGCAGCGGAAGCCCACGCCCACGCTGATGCCCGGCACGGCGCTCGACTTCACCGTCGACAAGGTACGAATGAATGTATGAATGAATGAACGAATGAATGAATGGTTGATTCGTTAACACAGACACCAATACATATGTATGCATAGATTTGTATATGTATACATAGATAGGGACAACGTCACGTAAATTGCTCTGATACCAAAGTAAGCAGCTTAATCACTTGCGTTATGTAATCGGAAACAACGAAGGTATCACAAACGCCCTGACTCGACACTATAGAAAATGTGTTTTCTGCATTGTCCCGACCGGGAATCGAATCGCCCTCATCGCCGACACCATGAAAAAAACACCATGCGGTGTGTACGCCACTCATTCACCAAGGTGGCAGACCTACTCACCCCCCACCAAAGACTTTTGAGACAATGTAACAGATGCTGTCCTGTCTCCATTTTTATGTCCAAGAGAACGAATATAATATTGTAATTGGAAATATATTATAATGATAAGCGCATCACCTATCACATTGCTTAAATAAGCTTTGGTGAAAAGTGTGTCGAAAAAAAATTTTCTTGACCTCTGCTTACGTCGGTACGGGAAATTACTTTAAAAAGCATTTCAAGACTTTTTTTCACCCTTATCCTTGTTCCATTCTTTTCTTATACCTTATTCCATCCTGAACATATGCATCGAAGTATCTTGTCTCAATAACTAATTATAAATTAAATTAAATATCTTCACGCAATTCCCAATACAGGGGTAGACAGAGGTCAAGTCTAGACAATTAAGTCTCTTTGACCCACCTTCCACCGAAGATATTTTCGGGACAACGTGACAGGTGGTGAGCCCGTCGCCGCTTTTATGTCCAAGCCAACGATGAAATTCGTACATAAGTTTTTGAAAAACTCATTGGTACTGCCACCTGGGGATCGAACTCGGGTCTCTCGACTCGAAATTCCGACCACCCAACAACTCGGCTATCGTGACTATAAATATACTACTAACTATATACTCAATAACTAATACCTTTAATATTTTTTTTCTGGCACAGTCTCTGGACAACGGCATCAAAGGTCGCGTGTTCGGAGACACCACCGCCTACGTGCAGCGGCAGCAAGTCGACAAGGTCAAGGGGAAGAGGCCCAACCTTGGACAGAGGGTAATATTACAGTACACACACATACATACATACATACATAAATACACACACACACACACATACATGCATACATACATATATACATATACATACATTTATTATATTTATATTTATTTATCTTCACGCACAATCCCTGACGGGGTAGCCAGAGAGAACAGATCGCCAAGTGTCACGATCAATACATACTTCTTTCGCTTCTTTCAGACTCATCATCTTCTTCATACATGCACGTCTAGGTATCCGAGTACTCTTGACCCTCCCCTCTTCGAGCAATTTGCTCACATGGTCTTCGAAAGTTAGTCTCGGTCTACCTCGACAAAGCCTCGGTCTACATAAGCAATACAATACGTATATACCTACAAAAAGTCACGATAGCCGAGTGGTCGGGTGGTCGGAATTTCGAGTCAAGAGACCCGAGTTCGATCCCAGGTGGCAGGCTCGTAACAATGAGTTTTTGTCTCAGAGATGGCGACACATTGATATCCGGTGTGGACCCCACTCGTCCACGGTGGTCTTCAGATTGGTATATTAAATGTAATATTGTTATAATGATAAAAACTTATGGAGAGATAAATAAGTAAATATATTCACGCAATTCCCAAACCGGGGGTAGACAGAGGTCTAATCTAGACAATTAAGTCCCTTTGACCCACCTTCCACCGAAGATATTATCGGGACATCGTGACAGGTGGTGAGGCCACCGCTGTCTTTATGTCCAAGCCATCGATTTAATTCGTACATAAGTTTTTTGAAAAACCCATTGGTACGAGCCTGCCACCTGGGGATCGAACTCGGGTCTCTTGACTCGAAATTCCGACCACCCATCCACTCGGCTATCGTAACTTTATGGAGAGAAATGCTTTACAAGTAGTAACCACTTGACACTCTGTACCCGAATTGTGTAAAACTCTGTCTACTCCAGTACAGGAAATATGCTTGAAGATGTTTATTTTATTATTGTCTATATTTATTATTATTATTATTGTACCAGATCCGGGCACGAGTGCTGTATGTGATCCCTACCAGGAACACTCCGTTCCTCACCATGAAGGAAATCTTTGAGACCACATACCCTGACCTCGAGGCAGAGCAGAAGTTCAAAGAAGGAGACATTATTGAGGAGGCTCAGGTAATTTGTACATATTTTTAATGGATTATAATGACGGCGACGGGCTCACCACCTGTCACGTTGTCCCGAAAATATCTCCGGTGGGGGACTTATTTGTCTAGACTAGACCTCTGTCTACCACTGTATTGGGAATTGCGTGATGATTTTTTTTTAATGGATTATGTGTTGGTGGTGCTAGAATTGGCGATTGTGGCAGACCCTCCGGAGGGGACTTGCAGAGGACTTTTACAGATTTTTATGTTATGTTGGAGGGTGAATGGTGAGAAATCCCTTTTAATGTATGTGTATTTTAACAAGCATTCCGATAGATATGGCTAAAGCTCCTAAGAGGCAAACGGAGGAGATTTAAAACTACATATGAATCAATTAATACACATTTCAATTCTCAGTGGTGTGATAATAATGCCAAAGTAACTAAAGTACTTATGTTATGGAATCATAAACAATGAAGCTACCACAAACAAATGGGAATCGAAATCACAATTCCCAATACAGGGGTAGACAGAGGTCTAGTCTAGACAATTAAGTCCCTTCAACCTACCTACCACCGAAGATATTTTGGGACAACGTTACAGGTGGTGGGCCTAGCGCAGTCTTTTACGTCCAAGCCAACGATATGAATCGCACATAAGTTTTTGAAAAAAACCCATTGGTACGAGCCTGCCACCTTGGGATCGAACTCGGGTCTCTTGACTCGAAATTCCGACCACCCATCCACTCGGCTATAGTAACTTTATGGAGAGAAATGCTTTACAAGTAGTAACCACTTGACACTCTGTATCCGAATTGTGTAAAACTCTGTCTACTCCAGTACAGGAAATATGCTTGAAGATGTTTATTTTATTATTGTCTATATTTATTATTATTATTATTGTACCAGATCCGGGCACGAGTGCTGTATGTGATCCCTACCAGGAACACTCCGTTCCTCACCATGAAGGAAATCTTTGAGAGCACATACCCTGACCTCGAGGCAGAGCAGAAGTTCAAAGAAGGAGACATTATTGAGGAGGCTCAGGTAATTTGTACATATTTTTAATGGGTTATAATGACGGCGACGGGCTCACCACCTGTCACGTTGTCCCGAAAATATCTCCGGTGGGGGACTTATTTGTCTAGACTAGACCTCTGTCTACCACTGTATTGGGAATTGCGTGATGATTTTTTTTTAATGGATTATGTGTTGGTGGTGCTAGAATTGGCGATTGTGGCAGACCTCCGGGAGGGACTTGCAGAGGACTTTACAGATTTTTATGTTATGTTGGAGGGTGAATGGTGAGAAATCCCTTTTAATGTATGTGTATTTTAACAAGCATTCCGATAGATATGGCTAAAGCTCCTAAGAGGCAAACGGAGGAGATTTAAAACTACATATGAATCAATTAATACACATTTCAATTCTCAGTGGTGTGTTAATAATGCCAAAGTAACATACGTTATGTTACTATACGTATACTAAACTTATGTTATGGAATCATAAACAATGAAGCTACCACAAACAAATGGGAATCGAAATCACAATTCCCAATACAGGGTAGACAGAGGTTCAGTCTAGACTATTAAGTCCCTTCGACCTACCTACCACCGAAGATATTTTGGGACAACGTTACAGGTGGTGGGCCTAGCGCAGTCTTTTACGTCCAAGCCAACGATATGAATCGCGCATAAGTTTTTGAAAAAACCCATTGGTACGAGCCTGCCACCTTGGGATCGAACTCGGGCCTCCAGACTGGCATGGGAAGGTGGCAATGGCTTCAGAAAGGTGGCGTGATTATCATCTCAGTAAATACCAGATCAACCTTAATGGTTGATCTGGTAGTTTCACTAAACTGGTGGTTTCACTAAATACTGCTGCCCAAAACATGGAAAGGCGACAGTTAATTTTAAAATCGATCTCTCTTTATCACACACACGTCGTCGAGTTTAATTACATGGCAACATTACGTATTCGATAGGTGATAAAGATCGTGGGGAGGTCGGTGATGTTCAAGCTGGGCGGCGGCTTGGGCGCGCTCAGCCTGCGCCGCATACAAGTGGACGAGGAGCTCAGCGACGAGGTCGTCGTGGCCAGGTCCTACCCCGTCGGTGAGGGATCTTGGAGTACTATAGGGTGGAGGGAGGGAGGTCCATCGCCACGCTTGGCAAGAGTGGCCTATATCCTGTAGTCGACTTTGAGCAATACACTTCTCAAATAAAATTATATGCTTTTAAACGTTTAAATATGTTAATAGAATATAGAATCTGCCAATTAACAGGTTCAAGAAATTTATTAAAGACAAACTTTGTAAAAAGGGTTATTATAATGTAAATATCGTCATGCAATTCCCAATACAGGGGTAGACAGAGGTGTAGTCTAGACTATTAAGTCCCTTCGACCCACCTTCCACCGAGAAATTTTTTTTCTATATTTTTTCGGGTCTGGGTGTCTGTGGTGCCTTCGTTGTTTCTGATTGTCAAAGTACAAGTGCTTTAACATCTTACATTTGGATCGGAGCAATGTATGTGATATATATATATATATATATATATATATATATATATATATATATATATATACATATACATACAAGGTGTTATAAAAAGTCGTATAAATACCGGCACGCTGGGCTTAGGACCCATACGTGTGTACCCTAAAAAATATTAAGAGTCTCGTAGCTTGATTTCCGTGGGAGATATGAGGACTTCAAGAATTTACATTAAACTCGTTGGTGTCAACCCTATTAATCATATTAGTCAGCTGACAAAGGCAATGACCCTTCTCCGACACAACTTCTAGTCACCTTATCTGTGCTCCTAGTACGTTCCAACCAATCCAGATTCAATAATTTTCGCGCGAAAATTGATCGACCAATGAATAAAATCTTCCTAAGAATGTTGAATGAATGCAACCTGAGTACCTACTTGGCGGCGGTTTTTGAAAGAAATGTTTGAAACACACCGCTATTTGGCGCTATTCGTTTGATGTATTTGCCCTTCCTATTACTTTCTACGGGAATTTTGAGACATGCGGACGTATTATAAATAATAAAAATAAAAATGAGTTATACGAACGCGGAGTATTACGATATAGTAATGTGTGTTGGTGCTAGTGACGGTGTGTTAACAGATCCTAGAACCTTTATAACGAACGGTACGCTTCCGGAAACCGAAATAACCCCCGAGTTCTTTCATCCTATGCTTATTTTAGGAATTTGGTCAATAGATTACACACATCTGGTTCTTTCCACCAGCGCAATTTTGCGACTTTGAGCACGGCTATGGAAGACAATATTTTAGAATATTTTGATGAGGACCCAACATCCAGGACTCGCCGTGCTGGACTAGTTTTTTGTGTTAACAATGGAGCAGTATGGAGGATATTGAATAGGGACGGTCAAGATCCGTATCACTACCGCAAGACCCAAGAACTTGTCAAGAGTGACTTCCTTCCACGTGAGGGGTTTGCGCGATGGTATTGTGATCAAGTAGCTATTGACCCCTTATCCAACCGGAAAGTCCTATGGACTGACTGGACTTTTCTATGGGGATATTTGAAAAGTAAACAACTTACGCAAATTAGTGTAACAACGAAGAAGAAATGCGCCAGAAAATAGTCGCTGCATTTCAGACTGTAACACCCCAGATGCTGAATAATGCCACTGAGTGAATGTTTCGCAGAATGCGTTTATGCCTATAAAAACATGGATTTCATATCGAGTCATTTTTGTGAGGTTGTGTTGGTAGATACAGTGTGCTGTGGTACATTCGATTATTCAAAGGAATTTGCTGCTATAAGTGTATGTATGTGACTTCTGCAATGAGTTAACTTTGCTGTTTCCCGCTTTCACATTGTTATCTGCGAACCTCTGCACAGAATATTTCAAGTAAGACTAATTTTTTCTTTTCACAAATTAGGTTACCTGAACGTCATATTAGTAAATAACAACTATATGTGTCTTATTAAAAATAATTAAGATCAATAGTTATTAGATACGTATGTTTGCACCTACAGCGGTAGGTACTCACGGTTCGAGCGGCGAATCAAACGAGCCGCCGCTTTGGCGCGACGGCGACGAGGCGGCGGTCTTTCTAAAAGTATTAGGTAGAGAATCGGGATAACATAAACATAAGGGCGTTGTGTTACGAATACAATTACAAGTGAATAGGTTAATATTTTGGGAATAACTAAAGCTATTAGGGTCACATGTAAATAAATTGGATTTAGAAACCTACTTTTAATTTATCCGATAGAGAGAAACAGTGTCTGAGTTAGGGTCATCAAAAGTTTGATTAAATAAAATGTTTTTAAGTTTTGTATGGAAATATTTATAACTAAATTTAGTCATATTACCCTTACCACTGGGTTTATTACATCAAAGTAGCATGGATACGTGCCGGTATTTATTACTAAATATGGAACACCTTGTATATATATAAAACAAAAAAAAGAGTCACTACTCGCCAGAACAGGTGTTCGTGACCTGCGGAGGTCGTCTCCTCCGCCAGTGTGCACTATTTTTATATATGCGAGCAATCGTGCGAACTTCGATAGCGCGATGTAGGATATCGACCCACGACTTGCGGGCTTCTTATGTGGACACATAGATGTCGCCGCGTTACAAAACGCGAACCAAGCCGCGGGGGGAAGCTAGTGCATAACAAACAAAGCGTGCGCACAGGCAGCATGCACCGCGTCCGCGTGCTGTGCTACAACCTGAGCGACCACGTGTACTCGCTGAGCGACGAGCCCGCCGTGCTCGCCGAGCGGTATTTCACGCTCCGCGATCTTGCCGTGGGGCAGCTTGTCGCCGCTACGGTGAAGAGCGTCGCCGACGACAGGATGTTCCTCTCCGTCGGGAGACTCTCGGGTGAGATAGCTACGTCTTGAACACAGCTGTGGTTTAAAAACACTGTTGGTAATTTTTAATAAGTAACACTCACACACTCACGTGCATTCGCACATACGGGCGCACGTACACATACACACGCACACACCCGTACACACGCACGCACACGTACACACGCACGCACACGTACACACGTACACACGCACGCACACGTACACACACGTACACACGCACGCACACGTACACACGCACGCACACGTACACACGCACGCACACGTACACACGCACGCACACGTACACACGCACGCACACGTACACACGCACGCACACGTACACACGCACGCACACGTACACACACGTACACACGCACACACGTACACACGCACGCACACGTACACACACGTACACGCACGCACGTACACACGCACGCACACGTACACACGTACGCACACGTACACACACGTACACGCATGCACACGTACACACACGCACGCACACGTACACGCACGCACGTACACACGCACGCGCACACGTACACGCACGCACACGTACACACGCACGCACACGTACACACACGTACACACGCACGCACACGTACACACGCACGCACACGTGCATTCGTCCACAAGCGCCCATCACTCCCGAGTGCGCGCGCACACGCACTTAATCACGCGATCGCATGAAGAAAATACTGTAAACATTATGTAACATTTATGTAAGCATTTAAATAAGTTATTGGGTGATCTTAATTCAAGTCAGGAGACCTGACTTGAATTAAGATCACTGTTAGGTGAATTCCATTTACCAGATTTTCGAGATCACTTTCTATTTACTCGACACTTTCGGAACTTATTTACAAATTGGATTCATCTCTTGTACAATATTACAGAAACAGGCTCACAGCCTGTCTCGTTCTCACAAATAGGATACTATTTGTATCAGTTTGTGAAATATGAGTCAAAAGGACTGAACATTTTCTATACTACTGACCACCCCAGTATAGAAACTGTGAGAAAGTATTAAAAATCCAATATTCGGAGGTGTTGTACAGTAAATTAAAAAGCCGGGAAATATTAATACAGCTTCTGTAATAGTCCAAGACAAGTAAAGAAAATATCATATTACAGATGTAGATCGAATGGCAAATAAAACACTTGAAACCTGATACAAACACTTCATATTTGAGCAGCGTAACGACGTACAGTTCTTACAAAGTATTAATGACCCTACTAAAAACATTTGGCGCTGTTTTATACAGCTGGTTCGAAATAGTCACAATAACAACTGATATAATTCAATCATTGATTTATAAACATTAATCGACGCTAGTATTAACAATCAATAAAAAAAATATAATTATTCGTTAAAAATGTATTATAGAGACATCTGATTCTCATCAAGCGAAGCTTAGTACCCACTGCTGATTATCGAATATAGGCAATTCTATGAAGAAACTATTTTCCCCCAGGTTTCGTACCCCACACACATCTGTCAGAGTCCGGGGTGTACGTGGACCCTAAGAAGGCGAGCACTTCGCTACTGCCCAAGAAAAAGTACAAGGTAACAATTTGCATGTGTGTGTGTGTGTGTGTGTGTGTGTGTGTGCACGTGTGTGTGCACGTGTGTGTGCACGTGTGTGTGCACGTGTGTGTGTGTGTGTGTGTGTGTGTGTGTGTGCACGTGTGTGTGCACGTGTGTGTGCACGTGTGTGTGCACTTTATTGCACACCAAAATATAAGCCAGATAGTTTGAACACAAAAAAATCACGATAGCCGAGTGGTTGGGTGGTCGGAATTTCTAGTCAATAGACCCGAGTTCGATCCCCAGTTAGTAGGCTCGTACCAATGGGTTTTTCAAAAACTTACGAATTATATCGATAGCTTGGACATAGAGACGTCACCACCTGTCACGTTGTCCCGAAAATATTTTCGGTGGATGGTGGGTCAAACGGGACTTAATGGTCTAGATTTGACCTCTGTCTACCCCTGTATTGGGAATTGCTTGAAGATTGGCGATCGCAGTACCATATACCACGCATCGTAGTCACTGCTGCCCGTTACCGGTCTCTATTTTTAGATGGTTATACCGCCATCTATCGGTAGCCTATAACATTTTGAGACCTTTCCATTAATCGCCTAATTAAGAAAATTAAGATATTAGGTATAATAATCTTACGCCGCAATTATTTTTGTCTTATATGTATGCCTGCATATTAACAGGTTTAAGAAATGTATTAAAGAAAAACCTGCGTACAGACGTAGCGCTAAGAAATTATAAGAAGGGTTATTATAATATATATGAATATATTAATTACAGCAACCCCTGGGAATGAAAAATTATCATTTTCTACAAATAGCTTGGGATCGCGAGCGATCACCATCACGTTATGTATAATATTAAAAAAAATCATTTTCCCAAAAAAAAGGATACCTACGGAGTTTCTTTCGCCTGTTTTTTCTCCGTTAGAGGAACCTCATTACGAAACGGTGGTAGATTGAAAATTTATTTATTTTATTTATCTTCACGCACAATCCCTGACGGGGTAGCCAGAGAAAACAGATCGCCAAGTGTCACGATCCCCACATACTTCTTTCGCTTCTTTCAGATTCATCATCTTCTTCATACATGCACGTCTAGGTATCCGAGTACTCTTGACCCTCCTCTCTTCGAGCAATTTGCTCACATGGTCTTCGAAAGTTAGTCTCGGTCTACCTCGACACCTTTTAATATTAACTTTCGCGCTATATATTTTATTCAGCATTCGGTCTTCACCATTCGGTCTTCACTCATTCGCTCAACGTGCCCAAACCATCGAAGCACGCCCTTATCCATTTTTGTGACAAGGTCATTTTTCAAACCTGCCATATTGCGAATCTCTTCGTTTCGCTTTCGGTCGGCCATGGTAAGGCCGCACATTTTACGAAGAGATCGCATCTCCACTGCATTCAACCTGCTTTTATGCTTCTTCTGGCATACCCAGGTTTCGCTGCCATATAACAAAGTCGGTACCAACACTGCGTTATGTATTGCAAGGCGTGCACTTTTCACAACGCCTTGCCTTTTGACTAACGCAGTCAGGGCACCATTGACTTTGTTCCCGGCAGCGACACGCCTGTCCACATCTAAATCACATCTTCCATCCCGGCTAAACGCACTCCCCAAGTATACAATTTCATTCACCTGTTCTAGACATTCCTGATTTGATTGAAAATGACTATCGATAAACGAATGTACATTCTTTACTCTGCGGAATAAATGTTTTGATTTGATCTGTCCTCCATGTTATGTGTAGGTGTCGTTATCTATCAAAGAATCAAAGTCAAAAATTTATCACGAATCACGAAATCCGAGTGGTTGGGTGATCGGAATTTAAGTTAGAGACCCGAGTTCGTTCTTGCACAGTTCGGTTCGTACCAAGGAATTTCTTCAAAACTTCTGTACGATTTATATCGTTGACTTGTATATAAAGTCGTTGACGGGCTCACAATCTGTCACGTTGTCTCAAAATAAGCTCCTATGAAATTTGGGTCGAAAGAAATAAATTGTCTAGACCTCTAGCTACCGCTGCATTGGAAAATGCGTGAAGATAAAAATAGATTATATAAGTAAAATTCTATTAACATTATTAAACTTTCAGGTGGGACAGGAAGTGAAGGCGCGGGTTCTGTCCCTGGACCCCGTGAAGCATTCTCTGATCCTGACCCTGAAGCCGTCGCTCCTGGCGCCCGGCCTCGAAGTGCTGCAGAGCTACGAGAAGGCGGAGGTTGGCAAGTCCTACACCGGGGTTATAGTGGTGAGTTTCTTTCCAAGTGTTGGCAACACTGGACAATCATTCTGAATTAAAAACTTCAACGAATCTATGTGCGGTAACTCGGATACTTAGATGTACATGTAAATTTCTTTCCAAATGTTGGCAACACTGAATAATCATTCTGAATCAAAAACTTCAACTAATCTATGTGCGATAACTCGGATGCTTAGATGTACATGTATAGTGGTAAATTTCTTTCCAAATTTTGGCAACACTGAATAATCATTCTGAATCAAAAACTTCAACTAATCTATGTGCGGTAACTCGGATGCTTAGATGTACATGTGTAGTGGTAAATTTCTTTCCAAATGTTGGCAACACTGAACAATCATTCTGAATCAAACACTAACTAATCTATATGCGGTAACTCGGATGCTTAGATGTACATTTATAGTGGTAAATTTCTTTCCAAATTTTGGCAACACTGAACAATCATTCTGAATCAAACACTAACTAATCTATATGCGGTAACTCGGATGCTTAGATGTACTTGTATAGTGGTAAATTTCTTTCCAAATGTTGGCAACACTGAACAATCATTCTGAATCAAACACTAACTAATCTATATGCGGTAACTCGGATGCTTAGATGTACATTTATAGTGGTAAATTTCTTTCCAAATGTTGGCAACACTGAATAATCATTCTGAATCAAAAACTTCAACTAATCTATGTGCGGTAACTCGGATGCTTAGATGTACATGTAAATTTCTTTCCAAATGTTGGCAACACTGAATAATCATTCTGAATCAAAAACTTCAACTAATCTATGTGCGATAACTCGGATGCTTAGATGTACATGTATAGTGGTAAATTTCTTTCCAAATTTTGGCAACACTGAATAATCATTCTGAATCAAAAACTTCAACTAATCTATGTGCGGTAACTCGGATGCTTAGATGTACATGTGTAGTGGTAAATTTCTTTCCAAATGTTGGCAACACTGAACAATCATTCTGAATCAAACACTAACTAATCTATATGCGGTAACTCGGATGCTTAGATGTACATTTATAGTGGTAAATTTCTTTCCAAATGTTGGCAACACTGAATAATCATTCTGAATCAAAAACTTCAACCAATCTATATGCGGTAACTCGGATGCTTAGATGTACATGTATAAAGAAAATGAGGAATTTGAAAGAAGCTAAAGGGGTATGTGGGGAACGTGACACTTAGCGATCCGGCTATCGCGTCCGGCTATGCCGGAAGATATTTACTAATCTTGATCTTTATTTAAATAATCTGTAATGCGTGTAATTTGTTGACAACATCACATACATTGCTCCGATCGCGATATGAGATGCTAAAGCACTTGAGGTACGGGAATCGGACACAACGAAGGCACCACAAACACCCAGACCCGAGAAAATGAAGGAAAAGTGGTTTTTCTACATCGACCCGACCAGATGGCGAATCATTGAAAACCAGTGTTTACGCCACTCGTACATGGAGGACGTCAAATATATATAGATACAAATCCGTTAGTATTAAGTCCGTAGTTGTATTAATTAGGCAAATGCCACCAAATTACTACCAAGATACGTTAAGTACGTCGTTCTTGCTTGTCGAAGTAGTTCTAGCCTTACTATTCGTATTACTATTGAGTATATCGTATATATAACTAATGAGAATAATTTCGTATCAATATCGTAAATTGTTGATTAATTTAGATTCAATTTTCTTTTCCAGCACATCAGGGATTATTTACTAGTTTCTTTCTTCAACGGCGTTGTGGCGTGTATACCGCGGATATTGGTTGCTAATCCGCCACCGCCCACACTCAACTCCGTATTTCATCTCGGACAAATTGTGAGTACTACTGGTACTACTTTGAAACTTATCAAAATGTCCACCAAATGGTATTTGAGTTATGTTTATTTGTCTTCAAAATGATTGTTATAGGTAAACTGTACAATACTTAAGGTGGATCCTGAAAATAAAAAGATGACCGGAAGTCTCACCACGGCTCCTTTTGACCCATCTGTGAGTTATATAATTATCTCTCAACTTGTATTTTATTCCATAATTTTGTGTTAACATTAAAGAACTGTATTGCAGAAAATGGCGAAAAAATCGTATAAGAGACAGCGAGGAACAGAAGACATACATGTGCCTAAAAAGAAGCAAAAAGCTGTACCTGAGAATGAGCATGCAGACAAAAATGATAAGAAGAAGAAAAAGGAAGTTAGTAAAAAAGACAAAGAGATCGACAATGCGGAAATTAACGTGGACGATTCAAAAATAAAGCAGAAAGCGATAAAGAAGAAAAAGGAGAAACAACCATCGACAGAAGATAAAAAAGCTACTGAGGAAAGTGACGCAATAGAAACAGACATACACGAGGACAGCGATCATGTGCTAACGCCGCAGGACCTTGGCCTTATAGATTTGTCCGATTGCACGACAGCAAAGTGTTACAAAAAACGAATAAATTCTTTATTGAAATCAGTCAATGCTAGGAATTTACGAATAAAGAGGATTGAAGGCAAAATAGCGGCTATAGAGGACAAAGGTTTAGATGCCAAAAACAAAAAGTTCCACACAGCCATGCACTCGGAGAAACTAGTCATACAGGAACGTATTCTGAAGTTGATGGCGGCTTTACAAACAGCTCAGGATAGGTTAAAAGAATTTGATATAGAAGAGGTTAAAGATTATAAAAAGAAAAAAGAAAAGAAAGTTGATAAAGAAAAAGTGGTTAAAACAGAAGACACTGTAAAAGAACTTGAAAAAGAAAAACCGAAAGCGAAAGAGAAAAGAAAAATTAATAAAATAGAGACCATAGAGCCGGTGCTGGATTTTCCAAGTGTTAAAGATTTCTGGTCCGCTCCGGCCGACTCCCAACGGAATGTTCCTGACCAGGATTCCAGTAGCAGTGGCGATGAGGTTTGTTTTTATAATAATTATATTTTCACGCATTACCTCTGATGGAGTAGTAAGACATAATGGATTGCCGAGTGTTATGATCCTTACTTACCTCTTTCGGTTCTATGAAAAGCATCTTTTGCTTCATACACGCACGTCTCTCCCCCTCTTCGAGCAATCTGCTCACTTCGTCATTTCTTGGTTTGCACTCTGGCGCTGTAGATTTTCGTTTAACTACTACTACGTCTTCACTCATTCCGATCAAAATAAAATATAAAACGATCCAACGTTCAAAACCATGAAGAAAGCACTTATTCATATTTTATATCCATTCAAAGATGTCGTTCTTACGAATATCTCAATTAGAACCGGACATTAAGACAAAGAAAACTATGAAAACATATAAAACTGAATACATGAGGTGATGGCGTTTAATTTAACTTAAGATTTCAAATACATATCGTTAAAAAACATAACGATACCTCACTATTCTAGACTATAATATCTTCAATAGAATTATAGGGCCAATTCACTTGAAATTTTACAGGAGGAAGAGAAGCCGAAGAAGAAACGGAAGAAGCTGACAGCGGCGGAGAAAGTGGCGAAGGCGCGCGAGGAGGAAGAGAGGATCCGGCGGTTAGAGCAGGCGGCGGCCGCGGCGGGGGCGGCGCCGCGCTCCGCCGAGCAGTTCGAGCGCGCGCTGCTCGCCGAGCCCAACTGCTCGCAGCTCTGGATCGCATACATGGCCTTCCATTTGCAGGTACTCTTGCAGCGTACCCCGTTAATAAGTTTATACAATGGCTCGGCATATAGCCATAAAGGTAGTTTCCGAGCGAAGCTGCGGCTTCAGCCTCCATTGAATAAGATAAAACCGGCTTCGGGCAATATTTGTTGGAGTTTCAACTGCAGTTGGAACACTAGCCACTGCCAGTTTTTTTTTTACCACCACAAACCCATAACGCCTCTATACGAGAACCAATTTTATTAGGGTATGTAATTATTGCTATGACTATTGTGGAATTTACAGTACCTATTCATTCATCTTTGACACAGTACGCATCTAGACCTACCTTATAATTGACTTTGTAAACTCGACAAATTTTTTTATAATTTAGCAAACAATGGATTATAAAAGCAATGCAGTCTCACCAAAAGATTCAATTTGTCAAATGATTACTTACCCCTTTTATTCTACAATGGGTGGTCTACCAGCAACGAATATAACTGACAAAAAGGACATTTATATAAATTAAGAACACGTGGGGCCGTAACATAGATCCCTGCGGTACACCCATGGTTAACTCGTAAGATTGTAAAATTATTTATACCGTATTAAATATTTTTTCACTAGGCGACGGAGATCGAGAAAGCCCGTGCGGTGGGACGCAAGGCACTGAAGACGATCTCTTTCCGCGAGGAGGAGGAGAAGTTGAACGTATGGCTCGCCATGTTGAACGTCGAACACCGCTTCGGTACCAAGGTGAGGGTAGTTTTAGCTTTACTTACTTCATTTCCTATGAAGGTATTATCGTTGGCAGAAGCAGAGATCAACACTGATTGTTTTATATATTTTAATAGTTTCTTATATTAATGCTAATATACATTTGAAATGGAATCATTATTTACTAATTTTGTATTTTTTTTAAACGTCATGATGAGCTCATGGTGTAAGTGGTAAATAAGAAATTTTAGTAATCACCTGGCACGGAGTTCGAACTCGCGACCTCGAACGACCTCGTTTTTTTTTAATTAAGAAAAAAATATGATAACTACATCGTTCGTGGTCGCGTGGAAATTAACTTTATCTATACGCAAAATTTACAAAAACAAAATAAAACGAACATTGCAGGAATCGCAGCAGAAAACACTCGAGGAGGCGCTCCAAATGAACGACAAGTTCAAGGTGCACACGAAACTCTTAGAGATTTACGTGGACACGGGCAAGGCGCAGGAGTTGGCGAACCTCGTGGACCTGATGCTGCGCAAGTACAAGAGGGACGTGTCCATGTACGTCGCGTGCGGAAGTTCATGCTTCAAGCTGGGACTCTTGGACAAGGCCAGGCACGTGATGCAGAAGGGAATAGCGGTCCTCGAGAAGAAAGAACGTGAGTTGTATTTTTTTTTATTTCCATTATCATTGTCATCATTATTGTAGACCTAGGTGATCCATATTACATATTAATGTAAAACATACGATTCTTTTTATGTTTTGCGCGAGTAATCTCTGAGAAAAAAAATTATATACGAAAAAGAAAATATTTACTAAAAATTACTATAATACCAGCAAGCGAAGTTTGGTCTCATGCTCTTGTAATTATTGTAATAACGGCGATGGGTAAACAGCTTGCCGCGGGGTTTACTACGAACCTTTTTACGAAAGAGGTCTGTATTTAATGGACAAACCATTAGGTAGGCTGCAATAAAATATAGTAGGGATGCCGATGCTTTTCGAAGATGATTTCAAGAATAATGAATCGATTCGAATCGGAAACTAAAGAATCGATCCATAAAAAAATCGATTTTCTTTTCGAGTCTTCATTGAAATCTAAAAGCTTTCGTTTGAGTTCAAACTTTATATCTCTGTATGTTCTCCACGTTGAATAAAATTCAAGTAACTGTAAATAAGATTAGTAACTACCCTACATAGTTTACTAATCAAAACGAAAAAAAATTAATGTTTTCTATGATAAAAGTGTAGTACAGTACTTTTCCCACCCTAAATAGATCGGTATATAGTATACCAATTAAGAATCGATCTATTTCAGCACAAAAATCGAATCTTCGATTAATCTCTCTCAGAACGCCATCCCTAAATTAGAGCATGTGAATAATCGTGACGCGTGTTTTGCGGTACAGACGTGTCGCTGCTGGTGCAGTTCGCGCAGCTCGAGCGGCGGCTCGGCGAGCCGGAGCGCGCGGAGGCGCTGTTCGAGCACGTGCTGGCCGCCTACCCGCAGCGCGTCGACGTGTGCGCGCACTACCTGCACGTGCTGCGTGCCGGCGGGCACGTGCAGCGCGCCCGGTGAGTGCAACCCTAGCGCAGTGCGCACTGCCTGCACGTGCAGCGCGCCCGGTGAGTGCAACCCTAGCGCAGTGCGCACTGCCTGCACGTGCAGCGCGCCCGGTGAGTGCAACCCTAGCGCAGTGCGCACCGCCCGCACGTGCAGCGCGCGCCCGGTGAGTGCAACCCTGGCGCAGTGCGCACCGCCTGCACGCAGCGCCCGGTGAGTGCAACCTTAGCGCAGTGCGCGCACTGCCCGCACGCAGCGCGCCCGTGAGTGCAACCCTAGCGCAGTGCGCACTGCCTGCACGTGCAGCGCGCCCGGTGAGTGCAACCCTAGCGCAGTGCGCACTGCCTGCACGTGCAGCGCGCCCGGTGAGTGCAACCCTAGCGCAGTGCGCACTGCCTGCACGTGCAGCGCGCCCGGTGAGTGCAACCCTAGCGCAGTGCGCACTGCACGTGCAGCGCGCCCGGTGAGTGCAACCCTGGCGCGGTGCGCACTGCCTGCACGCAGCGCGCCCGGTGAGTGCAACCCTGGCGCAGTGCGCACTGCCCGCACGCAGCGCGCCCGGTGAGTGCAACCCCAGCGCAGTGCGCACTGCCTGCGTGCAGCGCGCGCCCGGTGAGTGCAACCCTGGCGCAGTGCGCACCGCCTGCACGCAGCGCGCCCGTGAGTGCAACCCCAGCACAGTGCGCACTGCCTGCACGTGCAGCGCGCGCCCGGTGAGTGCAACCCCAGCACAGTGCGCACTGCCCGCACGTGCAGCGCGGTGAGTGCAACCCTAGCGCAGTGCGCACTGCTCGCACGTGCAGCGCGCCCGGTGAGTGCAACCAGCGCAGTGCGCACCGCCTGCACGTGCAGCGCGCCCGGTGAGTGCAACCCCAGCGCAGTGCGCACTGCCCGCACGTGCAGCGCGCGCCCGGTGAGTGCAACTCAGCGCAGTGCGCACCGCCTGCACGTGCAGCGCGCCCGGTGAGTGCAACCCCAGCGCAGTGCGCACTGCCCGCACGTGCAGCGCGCCCGGTGAGTGCAACCCCAGCACAGTGCGCACTGCTGCACGTGCAGCGCGCCCGGTGAGTGCAACCCCAGCGCAGTGCGCACCGCCCGCACGTGCAGCGCCCGGTGAGGTGCAACCCTGGCGCAGTGCGCACTGCCTGCACGTGCAGCGCGCCCGGTGAGTGCAACCTTAGCGCAGTGCGCACTGCTCGCACGTGCAGCGCGCCCGGTGAGTGCAACCTCAGCGCAGTGCGCACTGCCCGCACGTGCAGCGCCCGGTGAGTGCAACCCCAGCGCAGTGCGCACCGCCTGCACGTGCAGCGCGCCCGGTGAGTGCAACCCCAGCGCAGTGCGCACTGCACGTGCAGCGCCGCCCGGTGAGTGCAACCCCAGCGCAGTGCGCACTGCCCGCACGTGCAGCGCGCGGTGAGTGCAACCCTAGCGCAGTGCGCACTGCCCGCACGTGCAGCGCGCCCGGTGAGTGCAACCCCAGCACAGTGCGCACTGCCTGCACGCAGCGCGCCCGTGAGTGCAACCCTAGCGCAGTGCACTGCCTGCACGTGCAGCGCGCCCGGTGAGTGCAACCCTAGCGCAGTGCGCACTGCCTGCACGTGCAGCGCGCCCGGTGAGTGCAACCCTAGCGCAGTGCGCACTGCCTGCACGTGCAGCGCGCCCGGTGAGTGCAACCCTAGCGCAGCGCGGCCACGTGCTGCCGTTATGTACATGTAATCTTAAAAACGACTTTAGGTTTTGTTGAAATATCTAAATTAAACACATTTCATGTATATTGCCATTATAAAGTTTATAGTGATAACTTTTGAACATTAAATTTCTTTCGGCAGGCAAGTTATGGAGCGAATGACTTCACAAAAGTTGCCAGCCCGGAAAATGAAGGTGCTTTTTAAAGAATGGATAGAGCTGGAAGAAAAAATTGGTGATCAAGAACATATCGACAGCATACGAAAACGCGCTATGGAGTATATAGATAAAGCAAAGTTTTAAAAATAAAACTATTGAATGGATTTTGATTTTTTTTTATTAAACTTTACATCTGAAGAAAAAACATTTCAAATAAATTAAAAATGTACGTTTCGATTAGTAATACTTATCTATGGCTATCATCACTATGACAAAACTAAAAAGTAAAGAAAAAAACCTTACAATGTCAAAGCAAGTTTAGAGCAAATAAAGTTACATTTAAAATATATTAAAAAAATAATAACACACGGTTAGAACGTGGTTCTGGAAACGAAGGGTACTCATCCCATCCCATTTCGTATATATATTCGTATATCTTATTTGTGTTATTCAGAACGGCAATTTTTTCAGTTTTAAAATCAATGAAAAAAAATATTTATTCCACATATTCATATATTCAGATTTTCGATTATCCGCATGCCCATGCCTACAATTAGTCCAATTTATAGAGTCTGCCATAGTTATAAATAATTTAAACATGAGTTATTCGTTAACAGTGTTCAATATTTAAATGCGTCTTTGATTTCCGTTTCCATATATAGTTGACGAAAGTAATTATAGACAAAAAAGAACGGGACATACTGTTTCATGGACGCGTTTTAAAAATAGCGTTGTCCATGATCGCGGAACGTTCTTCATCCGAAACACATAACAGTTGACGCTCTCATTAACGTTGAGTCACACCACATTTTAGTTGTATTATAATTATACCCTTCAGCTTACAGACTAACTCAACAGCTATTACTATAAATATTACAAATATTTAAACATAAAAGTCTTATTACTCTTTATAGAGGTATCTGTTCTAAACTTATCGAATTTTGGCATCGGTGGGGGAGGCGGCGGTGGTGGAAGGGACATCATGTCTATATCATTTGATTTTTGTGTCGAATGCTTATTTAAATTTTCTAAATCTGACGATACACAGTTGGGTGTAGAACTACCATATATAGACACAGGTCGACAAACAACATAACCTAATTTAGAATAAAAATCTTCCTGTCCTTTTGTCGACAAATGTAACATCTGTAATTGCAACACAGACTTGCAATATTCTTCGCATTTGTTCATAAGGAACGTGCCAAGTTTCTTTCCTCTCATTGGTTTAGTTATAACCACTGTTTCTATGAAACAACTTGTTGGTATACTAGGTATCTTAGTTAATTTACAGTGTCCTAATAACACTTTCCCGTCCTTGACCAGTATTAAGCTCGTGGGTAAAGTATCACACGATGCCTGCAATGACATCATCCTTGCGGTTTCGCTGCGGGGCCATTCTTCATTGATCATTTCACAGCATCGTTTTAAAAATTCGGGATGTTGATGTAAAGTTAACACACTGAGACCATCCGTAGCCATTTCAGAATTCTGAAATGAAAATGGGTAAATAAGTAATTCATATTCATAATAAAACTTTTTGCGTATTTTAATTTTTTTTTGACTTTCTGCGTTTCGAGCACTTTACAGTATCTATTAAAGTGTGTTATGTATTTCTTATTGATTTCGTCTCAATCGATAAACGAAAAAATTAGGAAATTTATATCCTTTTTTCACGGTTTATTTAACGGTCTGTATAAGTCCACTCTAGGACATAGGCCTCTTCTTTAAAATAATTTAAAATGTCACGTTGTTCCAAAAACGTCTTCGGTGAAAGGTGGGTCAAAAAGACTTCATTATCTAGACATATGTCTACCCCAGTATTGGGAATGGCGTGAAGATACCACCAGATACCTAGCGCAATAGACGCTGCTGCCTATCACAGGTCCATTCCAACGTCTCAAGTACACAATTATGTACTGTATTTACGAATAATTTAATCGTAAACTATATAATTCCAACTATTTGTCATTATTATACTATTATTATTATTAATAAAATAGTCTGTTTCAGACTTATATATCTATAGATATCTTTTATATCTATATTTGATTTACATGACAAATGGCAATGCCACTGTCATGTCAGGTATCAAATTTCAATGTCAAATTAAAGTATGGTTTAATTTTTTTTACTCTTAAAATAATATATGCATAAATATTATGTATTAATTACAGTATAATATTATTAACATATTATGATACTTACCATAACAGCGTGCTACAGTTCGACAACTTCATGAATCCGTGAATCACGTAAGTACATTTCATAAAATTAGAACAGAAACCGCACAACTTCTCCCATAGTGTTTCAGTCAAACTGACCTAACTTAACCTAAACATTTTTAGCTGTCACAAATTCGAAAATTTTTGTATTTATTTGTTTACTTGCATTGTTAGTCTGAATTAGTTGAGCATAACGATAATTCTAAGTAAATAGAAATGAAGTTAATTCAATGACTGTGTAGTTAATTCAAAGTAAATAGAAATGAAGTTAATTCAATGATGATGTTAACTCTAATGAAGTTAATTGTATGTTATGACTGTGGATAAGGTTAATTTGTCAATTACATCTAAAGAGTATTATCACACCAACCGTAATAATCAATTGTAATTATCTCCTTTAGACAAAATCCTATAGATTAAATAATAATCAATGATAGGGCCCATAGTGTTAAAAGTGTTTTCACTTTTCTTTTTAGCAGTTATTATTTAGTAGTTTGAGCAATATTTGATGAAGTGAAATTTAAGTTTCTTTTTGTTATTGCTAGAGTTGCTTTCATGGAGTATTTGTTATTTTATTATGTTTTTCATTAGAAATAAAAATAATGGAAGAGGATGAAGATGTGCCAACACTCTCAGCAGAAACCTTTGCAGCTCTACAAGAGTTTTATGCTGAACAGCAAAAGAGACAGGAAATCCTTAATAAATTGGAAGCCAACAATAAACTAAATGAGAAAATTATATTTGAAGAAAACTGGGTAAATATTTTGGACTTGTGGGTCACACAATCTTTTATGAAGCTAAATAGTTAACTGTGTTTCATATGTTAGAAGTAACAGGAAGGACAGTTAAAGAAAAAAAAATAATCCATTAGTTTTACATTTTTCAGAAGTGACGAATTTATTAAGTCTTATGTCAAGATCACTTGATTAATTTATGTAAATATTAAGTTTTATGTAATTTTTCTAATTTCAGCAATTAAGTCAGTTCTGGTATGATGAAGAGACTGTGCAAAGCTTGGTGAGAGTGATAGACAAAACAGTGCCCAACGGTGGGAAAGTTGCACTTATATCATGCCCTACACTGTTTGTGCCACTCAAAAGACAAATTGGACAGAGAGCAACAGGTATAACTCAAATATTCCAGTGTATTTGCTTCTCACATTTTTAAGTTTTGTAACATTTTCATGTTGTGAATTTTTTTACAGTCACACTTTTAGAATATGACAGAAGGTTCGAGGTTCATGCTCCTGATTTTATATTTTATGATTATAACATCCCAGAAAAAATCCCTCCAGATTTAGAAAAAACATATGACTGTGTTGTAGCCGATCCACCATTTCTATCAGAAGAATGCATTTCTAAGACTTCGCAGACAATAAAATTGTTGGTAAAGGAAAAAATCATAGTATGCACTGGTGCTATTATGCAGGAACATGTAGAAAACCTATTAGATTTGAAGAAATGTCAATTCCAACCTCACCACAGAAACAATCTAGCAAATGAGTTTTCATGTTATGCTAACTTCGACTTGGATGCACTCTTATGAAGACTATACTTAAATAATTGCATTTTAATATTGTATTTGTAAATAAAACATCAGATTTATAAAATTCATTTCATTTTTATTGTTCTCCTTAACAAAACTAATTAATTTGACAGATTATGCTGGTTAACATTTGATATATCTTTTTCTCCTACTTTAAAAATATGCATACTCAATAACAAGTCTTGAAAATATTAACTCGCTCTTGAAAATTTAGAGTACATCTATTTAAATTGTTTTTACAAAATACAATTCGTAAAAATTCTGAAAACTTTCAATTATTCAACTTTATTAATTGCGAGTACACAAAAGGCAAAGAAATTGTCAACTAGCCAATTCATTATTAAATAAAAAGCCTATGTGAATTATATTCTCTAAAAAAGGCCTTTACCTTATAAATTATTATTATTGGACATTTTGTCTCTAATACAATAAAATTTATTATTATTACAATATAATAAATAACTTCACAAATTTTATTAGAATTGTATTACATTTTTTTAAAGCTATTGAATAATTTGATGGCTAAATAGACACTATTTTTTACCTGTAACAAATATTATGCAAATTTGACAAGAAAATATTAATAATTTAGGAATCATTTCCGAACAGAAATATTCCTTTTCACGAAAACCAACATATAACAATTCTGATATAAAAAAAAAATATCGAACAAATTTCATGCAAAAAGTAACTAAAACTTTAAACTGATACAATACTGATGAGAAAATATTCCAAATTTGTACTAAAAACAAAATATTTAAAATTCATTTAACTAAAACGAAAGACAAATTATGAATAATTAAAACAAATCTACGTAAATGCACATATATACATATAATTTGTCCAGCCTTACACCTACATAGAATGCTACCTTGGTTCAATTATAACAAAATATATTATCTGTGACATTTCGAGACCGAAACATTAATCACATGAGAATTGATAGTATTAAATGTTGATGCCTAACCTATAGATACTAAGTAGATATTACCGCCCTGTAATTATATTGAAACACCTATCTATTACAAATGGAAATTATCTACAAGGCAGTTTCGTCTACGACATATTTTAATTAAGCCGTCGACAAGGATCAATTATATTTTTATAATTAACTTACGATTTATCAATACACCAATATTTTTATTGTTAATTCACTATGCTACACATAGTAATCCTTTGCTATAATTTTTTTAAATTAATTCATTTCTGTAATAGGGAAAGTTTATGACTCTTTAATGTTTATGAAAAGACGATAAGAGTGATTTTTGGTACACATAAAACGATACACTAGAAAAATCTTTAAGTAAAACACGAAAAGTAATTCGGATAGATAATTTGCTGTTTTCAGAAAAAAAAAATATTCCATATTAGCATGGCGTTACTTTACAAAGCATTTACCTGCTTCTTACTTTTATACCCTCGTTTAATAATGGTAGATTAATATATTTATATAATTTTAAGAATTAAATGAAATATTAAATATATGTAACTCTCAACGGATTCCAAGCCATGAAAGTTGAAAAAATCTTGAGATAACGCAACTCACCCATTGTAATAAAGTTAAAAAAGATTCACTTTTTTAGCCAAGCTAAAAAAGTTTCACTTAAAAAAAGTAAAAATATATAAATGCAAAGTGGATTTACTTTAGTTTTTGGAATTGTACATTGTAATATTGTAAGTGCAATTCTTGTTATGTTCTAGGAGTTCTAAGATATTGTCGTCAAAATCACTTGAAACTGCCAAACATATAATAAACTTATACTATAAATCCGTGATGATAACCACAAATGCATGCGGTATAGAATTAAAAATATTATCAGCTTTTTAAATGATGACAATGGTACATATAATTCATGGAGCCACACACCTTCAATAACTGAATAATTAAGTCTACTTTATTAAAATTATTTTATATAAATAATCACATTGCTTCAAGTTGTAGATGTTTGTGAACACTTAAAAATATTAACCATAAAAAATATTAAATGTTTATTACTATCACTTAATATTGTAATTTGTTAAAATTTCATAAAACACAATGTTCTGGCATATTAGTATCAACCAAGTACCAACATTAAAAAAGTAACAAAAAAAAAAACGAAAAACATGTGCTCGATGAATACAAATGCATAGATATGGCCTTAATATTTGTATTAAATACTTATAATATACAATTGGTAAATGAATTTTATAGTTTGTCACATTTGTATTTCATATTTGAACATATAATACGGCTCATATTTTCAATAAGCCCGGGTTTAACCTTAAACTTAACACTAACCTATTCTAAAAAGTCGCTTCTCCGTCGAAGAAACGCCGTAAGAGCTCGCCACGTGAAAAAATACACTACATTCTTTGGGTGCTTTATACATACATCTAATATACAGTCATATTATGTTTAATTCATAGACAAATGCACAGTGCGACATGGTTTTTCTATTTTCCACATTAATCGCAATAATCAAAGACAAATATTGATCTCGTGCTTATTAGAAATTTTCCAAAAGTAGCGCGGAAAAAGAAATAAGTCATAGAGATTTGTTTTGAAAGCTTAATTGTTATAAATCGAATCTCTCTTAATACTTTTCATGGTCAAGTAAAGAGGACTGTTTAAAGCGTTTATAGTATGGAAAAACCTTGTCTCACTGTATGTAAAAATTCGATTAAATAGCAAATAGACAAAAATTGCAATATGTTACACAGAGATTGCTTGGGGTTATGGGAATGTGCCCACAGTTGACAATAATCAAGGAAGACATAACTTTAGTTCAAAGCATCGACATCTGTTCATGTGATGTTTTCTAATAATTAATAATGGTATATACCAAGCTTATTTATGCCATAGACAATTATTTTATATACTTTTGAAGTTATTAAATATATACAGATCGTCATCTAAGCAGCCACCAAAACTAATTGCATGAAATATTTTTAGGCCAGTCAATAGGCAGCTAATTTGAATAAAACCGTCACCATTTTGAATAGTATTCATTCGGATTCAGAACGATGCTATTAGTAAAATGGTATACGCGCACAAGTACATAGATACATACGAAAGTATGAACTTTTTGTAACTATATGCGTTTTGACTTCCAGGATTAAGTGTAGAAGCAACGTTTCACGTTATGCTTTTTTAAGCGTTTACAAAAATATTTTACGACGCAACACATTTTCCAAAAATATTACAACTTAATACAAACTCAAAGTATAATGCGTGAAGGATCTTTAGAAGTTGTATGACATATGCGGAGGACCCGAGTATCAAATTTAAATAAATTAATATAAAATTAGTATAGTAAAGGAAAAAGAATAGAGTAGAATAAAAAAGAAAAGAACAAGGAAAGTTTAAAAAACAACAACAAATAAATCAAGTAAAATATTCTAGTAGTTTCATAAAAACAAAAAAAATTCGATTGAGGGACTCCATCTGTGTCAGTTGATTATTAAAATTTCTCATTTATTCAATAAAACCATTCAACATTTGTTTTTTTTTTAGGTTAGGTTTCTAGTATTTCTTACTTTTATTACCCTTATGTCATAAGGCCACCGGCCCTCAGCTGCAAAAAACTCAAAAATATATCAGTCGAATTTATTTAAACGTATAAGGCAAGCCATGTCCCAGCTAAAACTTATTTAATATGAAAAACATTTATTGAATATATTATAAATTAATGACAAAGAGTTAGTAATTATTTTATAAACAATACAACACAGAACGGATTTGTAAAAAAATAATATGCTTATGCAAATCCCAATATATGCTAGCGATATGCAAAATGTCGAAATAAAATATTATGTACGGAATCGAAAAAAGAATCTTTTCATAAATAGACAAAAAAACATTTTAATTTACCTAGAAGCACGAACGGTTCAAAGCATGGAACTGCCATAGAGATTTAAGAAAGGGATAGTTTTAATTTAAGATATACATCAAAAGATCCTTTACTTATACTTCGAAGTTTTACCGTCACATCCTATATTTTTATCAATAAAAATAATATAGAAAAGGACATTCCCATGTCACGAAATGCTTGTTTTTTTAATGGCAACTTTATATACACGAACATTGAATATTCAAATTTATTTCTACATGACTACCCTGATGTATTTTGTTTCATTAAATTCTGCTTTAGATAAAATATATAAATGTTTTTAAGCTGACATTGATTATATATTTTTTATTGACTACTGTTTTGCCGCGGCCGCGCCAGCATCTTACGTTGTAGTATCGCGCAAGCAAGATTACCGCAAGACGAGAAATTAACGTGATACAAAGGTAATATACAATCATAAAGAATTTAGTGAGATCTATTGAAAAAGGGTTTTCAACAAAACTTTTGAAGGACTGTTGTTACAGAGTATGTAGAGTTATAAATCAAACAGATGTGTAACGTTTTAGGCCAGGTTGAATCATTAATCTATGAAAAGAGAAAAAGTTAAAGCATCTGTATATTATTGTCAAAATCAAAGCCCTACAAAACATTTTTAAATTTTTGTCTGCTCGTCCGTATGATTATTTCAATTAATCTCCGAAAATGCTTTTCTTCCAAAACTGACCGATTTTTAAGGGGCTTTTGCTATCAGATAATTAATGTTATAAGGAGTACTCAGACGACTTTTTTTTTAAATAAAAAAAACCTTATGTTTCCGCGTTAACTATATTGCGGGTAAAGCTACGATACGATTCTTTTTCAATTACTAAGCCGCTAAAGTGTTCACCACATTACCACATTAACTTAAATTGAATGCAACTAAAATTTTTAACGATTGGACGCGGCCGAAGCATATTATGTTTTGTAAATCAAGGTTAATTCGAAACATATATCAAAGTTAATGCCTGGAAAAAATTGAATATACATATGAACTGTTATGTAAAAAAGGCACCCTAGGTGTATGTATTACGCTGCCACTGGGGTACACGATCCCGCAATTTATAGCCGCATGAAAAGGAGAAGTTACCTTGTAGGAGAGAGGGAAAGGTGGGGGGGGGGGGGGGATTTGGGATGTTATAATGGGAAATTTTATTTTCCAGGGGATACTAACAACTGATTTGAATTAGGGAAACATTTGTAGACCACAGCGCCAGTAGCGAGTCAAGACTAGGAGCTCGAATGTTCATACATAGTCAAAGTTGACACTCTGTCATTCTGTTTAACCTCTCCGCAATATTAAGCGATTGTGAAAAGGGGCGCCGACCCCGATGGGCTCATTACGTGTAAACACCTTTTTTTTGGATTTTATGGCCTGGTATCTAGACATTTAGGCCAAGTGTAAACACCTTGACGTTTAACAATGTTGCCATTGTTAAATCTTAGACGGATGATTTAGTTATTCCTTCTTTCTCACACTGCCAAATACATATGGAAGAAAGAGAAATTCAATTATTTTACAGACCAACGAAAAGAGTCAACAATGGAGGGCGCCATTTCACATGCTGGAGTGGTGAGAACAACTCGTTATTTCGCGGTCTGATCGGGCAGTACACGAGGGGAAGTGAAGAATGACGCTTCAGAGATTAAAATTGCACCCACTATATCTGGGTACGAGCAGGGAGTTTTTTTTTTAGTTCCCAGTTACAAGGAGCTAGTAAGTGTGAATATACAAGGTGAACTTTACAAGGTTCTGGAAACGACGAATGCTTTTTCTATTTGGTGTAATGTATCTATTAGGAAGACATATGAATTCTCGACTTATCGTCGAAAAATAACCGAAGCGCATTGGTATTTACAACAATAAATTTAACGGCAAATGCTCTTACGCAAAAGCTACCACTCGCTTTCTGCGACAAGTTATCGCGAAATAAAAACAAAACTTTTCTTACCCATTAGCTTCGATTTAATTCGATTAACAGTTTCTCGTATTCGTTCTAAATGTTGAGACTTCAGATCCAGAACCTTGAAACGATCACGTTGTATATATATTTATTTCAAATATGGTGTTACTTACTGCTACATATACCTCCAACTATAAATTGATGTCACTGTTACATTCAGTTGAAAAGAAAAATAGATAGTATCAAACATTTCCATAACTCAATGCTTACATGTATGGCTATTTGTGTTGTGAAATGTACTCTCCCCTCGGAGTTCCCCGAAGCTTCTGGTGTCGGAATGCGCTCCCTACCGGAGACACCGAGTGCTCTTCATGTCGTTTTCCTGGTCCCCCTCCCTCGACGCTCCCCCCTCAGCGGCGCAGACGCGGGCGGGCGCGCGCGGGCGCGCACAGGTACAGCAGCAGCAGCAGCAGCGCGGCGCAGCGCGCCAGCAGCAGCAGCGCCGCGCCCAGCAGCCGCAGCAGCCGCAGCAGCGTGCGGGCGAGCGCGCGCGCCGTGGCGAGCTCGGGCCGGCATCATCCCGTGCCGCACTTGCCGCTCTCGAACACGCCCTGCGCCGGAGCACCGCAGTCAGTAAAGACAGGGACCGCTGGAGCTGCGGCACGTGGCGAGCTTGGCACGTACCTTGCGGAAGAAGGGCGAGAAGGCGACGAGCGCGTCGCGCGTGAGCGGCGCCGCGTGCAGCGGGCAGCGCGCGTCCTGCGCGCAGACGGCCAGCAGCCGCCGCAGGAACTGCTCGAGCTGCGGGCGGCGCGCGCGCGCCAGCCGCTCCGAGCTCCACAGCGCGCGCGCCGGGAACGGGATCGCCGCCACCTGTCGCGCACCCCATCACATATTCAGCAGTCTTTCGAAACACTCAAATGGGCTCTAAGTAAAATTTTATCAGTGTTCCTGAAGGTACCACCTCATCACATATTCAGCAGTCTTTCGAAACACTCAAATGGGCTCTAAGTAAAATTTTATCATTGGTGTTCCTCAAGGTACCACCTCATCACATATTCAGCAGTCTTTCGAAACACTCAAATGGGCTCTAAGTAAAATTTTATCAGTGTTCCTGAAGGTACCACCTCATCACATATTCAGCAGTCTTTCGAAACACTCAAGTGGGCTCTATAAAATTTTATCAGTGTTCTCAAGGTACCACCTCATCACATATTCAGCAGTCTTTGAAACACTCAAGGGCTCTAAGTAAAATTTTATCAGTGTTCCTCAGGTACCACCTCATCACACATATTCAGCAGTCTTTCAAAACACCAAATGGGCTCTAAGTAAAATTTTATCAGTGTTCCTCAGGTACCACCTCATCACATATTCAGCAGTCTTTTGAAACACTCAAGTGGGCTCCTAAGTAAAATTTTATCAGTGTTCCTCAAGGTACCACCTCATCACATATTCAGCAGTCTTTTGGAAACACTCAAGTGGGCTCTAAGTAAAATTTTATCAGTGTTCCTCAAGGTACCACCTCGTCACATATTCAGCAGTCTTTCGAAACACTCAAGTGGGCTCTAAGTAAAATTTTATCAGTGTTCCTCAAGGTACCACCTCATCACATATTCAGCAGTCTTTTGAAACACTCAAGTGGGCTCTAAGTAAAATTTTATCAGTGTTCCTCAAGGTACCACCTCATCACATATTCAGCAGTCTTTCAAAACACTCAAATGGGCTCTAAGTAAAATTTTATCAGTGTTCCTCAAGGTACCACCCCATCACATGTCCAGCAGTCTTTCAAAACACTCAAATGGGCTCTAAGTAAAATTTTATCATTGGTGTTCCTCTAGGTACCACCTCATCACATTCAGCAGTCTTCAAAACACTCAAATGGCTCTAAGTAAAATTTTATCAGTGTTCCTCAAGGTACCACCCCATCACATGTCCAGCAGTCTTTCAAAACACTCAAATGGGCTCTAAGTAAAATTTTATCAGTGTTCCTCAAGGTACCACCTCATCACATATTCAGCAGTCTTTGAAACACCCAAGTGGGCTCTAGTAAAATTTTATCAGTGTTCCTCAAGGTACCACCTCATCACATATTCAGCAGTCTGAAACACTCAAGTGGGCTCTATAAAATTTTATCAGTGTTCCTCAAGGTACCACCTCATCACATATTCAGCAGTCTTTGAAACACCCAAGTGGGCTCTATAAAATTTTATCAGTGTTCCTCAAGGTACCACCTCATCCACATATTCAGCAGTCTTTGAAACACTCAAGTGGGCTCTAAGTAAAATTTTATCAGTGTTCCTCAAGGTACCACCATCACATATTCAGCAGTCTTTCAAAACACTCAAATGGGCTCTAAGTAAAATTTTATCAGTGTTCCTCAAGGTACCACCTCATCACATATTCAGCAGTCTTTCAAAACACTCAAATGGGCTCTAAGTAAAATTTTATCAGTGTTCCTCAAGGTACCACCCCATCACATGTCCAGCAGTCTTTCAAAACACTCAAATGGGCTCTAAGTAAAATTTTATCATTGGTGTTCCTCAAGGTACCACCTCATCACATATTCAGCAGTCTTTCGAAACACTCAAATGGGCTCTAAGTAAAATTTTATCATTGGTGTTCCTCAAGGTACCACCTCATCACATATTCAGCAGTCTTTCAAAACACTCAAATGGGCTCTAAGTAAAATTTTATCAGTGTTCCTCAAGGTACCACCCCATCACATGTCCAGCAGTCTTTCAAAACACTCAAATGGGCTCTAAGTAAAATTTTATCAGTGTTCCTCAAGGTACTATATTGAGACCACCTCTTTTAACTGCTTATGTTCATGACTTACAGTGGTTTTATAGCGTAACTTCGGTTGAGATGTCGATGATTGTTATCCCACTAAAAACACTTGTTGTGTCGTTTCCGGTACTATAAATCCATGATGTGTTTTTCACTAGTTTCGTTATTAAATATATTTTATTTCATGATACATTTTATTTCACAGTTACATTAATATTTTTCGACAAAAAGACACACTTACTATATAGGTGCCATACAGGGACGTAAATAGTTTGAGACGTCTTGGCCTCAGAAAATTTAGAATAACGAAAAATATTCTAAGTAGTGTAAAGATAAAAATAAATCTAAAAATGAAACTCGATTACTATTAAATGCAGTACAGAGACAGTGTAATACAGATAAATAAATTTACACAGAAACCTCAATAACCAATGAATGCAGCACAGAAAGAGAAGGAGATAGGTACAGAGAGGTAGAGTGAGTGACCTTGTGCCCGTAGAGGCGGCGCATGGCGAGGTAGAGGTCGCGGAAGCGGCGGTAGCGACGCAGCAGCTGCCAGTGGCAGTGCGGGCCGAGCCACACGCGCACCTCGTACTCGTGGTGCGTGCCCGCGCCCGCGCCGCGCACCACCCAGCCCGGCACGCTCACCACCGCCGCTGGGGGGGACCACCACAGCTACCACCACTGCCACAGGGCGCTGCCCACCACTTACCACTGCCCACCACTTATTCTACTAGCGTACTTTTATAAGGTTTTCACTGTGCGTACGCTCTAAAGCCTTGTAACATTGCAGTTTTTTAAATATATAAAAATATAAAAAATATCTTCGCGCAATTCCCAATACAGCGGTAGACAGGGGTCAAGTCTAGACAATTAAGTCCCTTCGACCCACCTTCCATCGACGATATTTTCGGGACAACGTGACAGGTGGTCAGCCCGTCACCGTCTTTATGTCCAAGCCAACGATGAAATTTGTACATAAGTTTTTTGAAAAACTCATTGGTACTGCCACCTGGGGATCGAACTCGGGTCTCTCGACTCGAAATTCCGACCACCCAACAACTCGGCTATCGTGACTTTTTACGTATTGTAATTAATTTATTTATTTTCGGATCACCAACGGGAAGTACACTATATTCTAATTTTAACATTTTTAGCATACATTTCAAGTGTCTTACCAATTATAGGCGACCACAGCTCACGTGTAGTGTAATGTTGTCATTTTAATACATAGAATTCTTTACATTGACTGCTGTTTTGTTTAAATCGAAAATTTTGAAAAGACTGGAACCTGTGTATTACTATAAGAGTTTTAGATGTATTAAACAGTCAAATATACCTCTACCTCAATTTCAATAGAAGGAAAATGACAATGACAGGTTTGTAAATTTTTCAAGTAATGAAATATAAAATAAATTTTAAAATAATTACATTTCATAAAGATACTAAGATGTAAAATCTGGCAATACTGCTGGCAACTGCACTGGCTTATTTATACTTTTTTAAGACAAGAGTGTCACAAATAATTAGATGTCTGCTTTAGTTAAATATAACAAAGTTTAAAAGTTAACAAGAAAATGGACTTACCAAAATCTACAGGATGTGTTAAGCCGGTAGTTAACGAGTTATTCTGTAATAA